>JBBDGP010001186.1:1832500-2160000 GCA_037952835.1 Lithobates septentrionalis
TCAGTGCAGCCCATCAGTGCAGCCTCACCAGCGAATATCAATGAAGGAGAAAAATTACCTGTTTGCAATATTGTATAACAAATTATGAAACGTTTTGTTTTTTTCAAAAATTTCTGTCTTTTTTTGTTTGTTTAGCAAAAAATAAAAACCCAAATGATGATTAAATACCACCAAAAGAAAACTCTATTTGTGTGAAAAAAACGATAAAAATTTCATTACAGTGTAGCATGACCACGCAATTGTCATTCAAATTGTGACAGTACTGAAAGCTAACAATTGGTCTGGGCAGGAATGGGGTTTATGTGCCCAGTAAGCAAGTGGTTAATAGAAGGTGTCCCGATGGCTCAACGCATCGGACACGTGTATAGCACTGCAGAATGTGTCTCCCTCATACATGTACCGTCCAGCTGGACCCAAGCCATATATGCCATTTTCTTCAAGTATACATAATCGGAAAAGTATGTTTACGCTCCAGAAAACAAATGCGTTACTACACAGTAATGCCCCGTACACACGGTCGGACATTGATCGGACATTCCGACAACAAAGTCCATGGATTTTTTCCGACGGATGTTGGCTCAAACTTGTCTTGCATACACACGGTCACACAAAGTTGTCGGAAAATCCGATCGTTCTGAACGCGGTGACGTAAAGCACGTACGTCAGAACTATAAACAGGGCAGTAGCCAATAGATTTCGTCTCTTAATTTATTCTGAGCATGCGTGGCACTTTGTGCGTCGGATTTGTGTACACACGGTCGGAATTTCCGACAACAGGGTCCTATCACACATTTTCCGTCGGAAAATCCGACCGTGTGTACGGGGCATAACAGTCTCTGTAAATGTTCAGGAACTTTTTATGTACTGCCTATATATGTCATATGTGAACTGATTGCATTGAACAAAGAAAATGTTTGTGTGTTGGAAAATTTGTACGCTTGTTTGGGAAATAAAAACGTTTAACAAAAAAAAAAAAAAAAAAAGAAGAAATTTAATCGATGGGCAAAGCTGGCTCTTTCTATTCAGAGACAGGAAAATAACAACCGTCCACAGTCATTTCTATTCATTTATTATAAAACAATTGCAGTGAAATTGTTACATTCAGGCTCGGTTCACACTTCAACCTGAATCGCCAGTGGTTGACACTTCCCTCTGCGAACCGCTGCGGGTGTCAATACAAAGTTAATGACACCCCCAGATCACAGTACGAACTGTGAATTCGGACAGGAGGTGAACACCCACACGGTTCCGATTCTGGTGCGGAGAAAAAAAAAAGGGTCCTGCACAAGATTGGTCCGAATGTGATGCGAATTCAGCCATACAGTTTGTATGGCTGAATTCGCATCGCACAGACACCAGATGTGAGCTGCACAGCAATGCGGTGCAAATCACATCTGATTGGCATTGCACCAGAGTGAACCGGGTCTGGAAAGGGGCGTTTTAGATTGTGCTGATTTGGAAAGGCAGCTAACAATAGATAACCTGGTAAAGGAAATAAAATATTATGCGCATACAGAATTGTTCTAGGTCAGGGCTGCTCAACCTTTGGAAGAACGAGGGCCACATAAAGTAATTGTAAAGTCTCGTTTTAAAAAATTAAATAAAATAACAAACATGTTATACTTACCTCCTCCGTGCAGTTGGTTTTGCCTGGATCCTCCTCTTCTCGGGTCCCTCTTTGCTGCTCCTGGCCCCTCCCTTCTATCGAGTGCCCCCTCAGCCAGCAGCTCTCTATGGGGGCACTCAAGCTGTATCCATTAAGACACAGAGCCCCGACCTGGCCCATCCCCTCTCTCCCCCGATTGGCTAACTGACTTTGATTGACAGCCGCGGGAGTCCATGGCGCCGCTGCTGTGTCTCAGCCAATCAGGATGAGTGTCCCAGGTGGCTATGACACTCGTGGACATCACTGGAGAGAGATGGGGCTCAGGTAAGTAATTGGGGGGGTGCTGGGGAGGCTGCTACACATGCATTAAGATTAAAAACCTTCTGACTGTACAACTCCTTTAAGTGATATAGTAACCGGTCGGAGGCCACAATGAAATTAAATGGTTCAGAATTTCTATTTTTTTTTATTCTGACTATCCATAATGAACATTTTCCTCCTGCCAGCAGAAGGGAGAGGAGGAAAAGCTGGCTTTCAGCGCTTTGCCATAGACATTTGCCATTCTTTTATATCTGGTGAATGGTGTGCACTTTCTGAACGTGCACCAAAACTCCTGCATTCAGAAGTTTTGGTGCGCTTTCAGAAAATGCACTAAACCCGCAGGATAAAATTTGAGTGTGCCTCCCTGCTTTGAGGTTGAGGGCCACATCAAAGGGCACTGAGGGCCACAGGTTGAGCACCCCTGTTCTACATGATTCATTGCCTATGTAGCAATACCTCTCGGTGGAGCTGCTGGTCTAAAGCAGGCTGTTACCTTCACTTCTCGATACCCCTGTTTCACTGGCACCGGGTCTAGGGTCCCATTAAGTTTACCTCTGGACGATGTAGACACCAACACTTGAGTAGATTTTCCAATGCTTTAATGAACAAATAATAAAGGAAGTAGCAGGAAAGAGGCAGAAGGAAAGTTGCAGGGAAGCTCAAATACCTTTCCTTAGTATTCTTTAGAATATTCTCTGGAATTGAACACTTGTGGTTGAATGGTTGAATACGCTCCCCTTGTGGGACTCAATCTTTGCCCGCCTGGATAGACATCTCTCACTTGCCTAGCAGCCAGTACATAGCACGAACAAAAGTCTCTGCCACAGACTTGTTTGGAATAAAACCCGTACGATCCTCTGCCACAGGATTTATTGGTTTGCGATGAATGTCAGACACAGTACTTGAACCTTTAAGCCAACCCGGGAGTACTATGCAGTAAGATTACTTCAGGATACGTCCTCCAACCGAGTCACCAGGCCCCTCTCCAGACCAGCACTCTGCGTGATCCTTCCATGATGGGTCCTCCCCTGGGATCTCCTCGGTTGTCCAGCTTCTTCACTCAGGATAGACAGCTCAGGACCGTTCCTCTGCTGCTGTGGTAGGCCCCAGACAGGCTTCTGGGCCCACCCACACGCCGCAGCAACGTGGGCCTCCGCAACGGAGGACCACGAGGTGGTACTCTTAACGCATACCTGTCGGCCAGGAGGGCCAGCAGGTGGCTGAAAACAAACCCCTAAACATGGCGTTTGTCCCATAAATACCCTCTCCCAGAATGCAACTCGGAGGACCACCTCCACCGAGTTGTCCCCGGGACAGAGGAGCACTCATACGCTTCAACACGTTGCTTTTCCAACACCAGCCCATGGTGACAACGACGCCCACCGGCACAGTGTGGAACCACATGCAACTCAGCCAAGCTGGAACAGAGGCAAATCTAACTTCCTCTAACAAGTAACCCACAAGATTTACCTATCAGCGGTAGATTAAAAAATCTACCAGCGCTACACCTATATTATTGTATGCATCTTAGGCCTAATTCACATGTCCTAAACTACCATGGTGCCGTAAGTATATTTGTGGGCGAGATCCCAGGTGATCCGATCATCGGAGGCTGCTCAGCCTGTACCATTGAATGACAGGAGCCATGGTGCGCCCTGTGGTTAGAGACAAATGTCCACCCTTCAATGCAGATTGTGTCCTTCACAGACATCCCAACCTGCAAAAGCTCATTTCAGGGAGGTGGGCATGTCTTAAACTGTGCTACATATTGCGCGTGACTTAAATGGGGTGTGGTTTTATAGAGTCTGAGATGACTTACATAGTGCAGAACATAGTAATGTTAAATAGGGAATGTACAGTGCGGAGTGTATGGCGGTGGGTAGTATGTGCAGGAGAGGAGTGCGGAGTGTATGTAGGTGGGTATAATGTGTATGTGAGGAGTGTGGAGTGTACAGCGGTGAGTAGTACGTGCAGGATGATGTCAGCAGTTCTTTATTTTTATTATTATTTTTTTTTACAATTTTATTTTTTCAATTACTTTTTACAATTTATTTATTTATTTATTTTGTTTTTCACAATGATTGGGTGTGGGGGTAATGGACAGTGTCAGTAGAGCAGTGCGTCAGTAGTTTTTTTTTTTTTAATTATTATTTTCTCTATTATTTTTTACAATTTTGCTGTTTATTATTTTCTTTAAATCATTTTTTTTTATATTTTTTTCACAATGCTTCTGGTGAAGGGGTGGGGAGTATGTGGTGGTGATTGTGTCAGTGGGGCAGTGGATGGTGTCAGTAGTTTTTATTTTTACATATTGTTTTTTTTTACAATTAAATTTTTTTAAATGCTTTTTGGGGGGAGGGGGTTGGGGCAGTGGACAGTGCTGGTAGGGCAGGGGGTGGTGTCAGTAGTTTTTTATTTTATAATTTTTTTTTTATAATGTATTTTTTTATAATTTTTGTTTACAATTTCATTTTTTAATATTTTTTGCATTATTTTTTAACTGCTTCAGCCCCGGAAGATTTTACCCCCTTCCTGACCAGAGCACTTTTTGTGATTCGGCACTGCATCGCTTTAACTGACAATTACGCGTTCGTGCGATGTTGAACCCAAACAAAATTGACGTCCTTTTTTTCCCACAAATAGAGCTTTCTTTTGGTGGTATTTGATCACCTCTGCGGTTTTAATTTTTTGCGCTATAAACAAAAAAAGAGCGACAATTTCGAAAAAAACGCAATATTTTTTACTTTTTGCTATATTAAATATCACCCAAAAATATATAAAAAAACAATTTTTTTCTTCAGTTTAAGCCGATATGTATTTTTCCACATATTTTTGGTAAAAAAAAAAATCGCAATAAGCGTATATTGATTGGTTTGTGCAAAAGTTATAGCGTCTACAAAATAGGGGATAGTTTTATGGCATTTTTATTATTATTTTTTTTTTTTTTTACTAGTAATGGCGGCGATCTGCGATTTTTATCGGGACTGCGACATTATGGCGGACACATCTGACACTTTTGACACATTTTTGGGACTATAAAACTGCACTGATTACTGTAAAAATGTCACTGGCAGGGAAGGGGTTAACACTAGGGGACGATCAAGGGGTTAATTGTGTTCTCTAGTGTATGTTCTAACTAAAGGGGGAGGGAACTATGTAGGGGAGATGACAGATCGCTGTTCATACTCTGTATGAACAGACAATCTGTCTCTTCTCCCCTCAGAGAACCGGGAACTTCTCGGTTCTCGGTGTGTCAGCAGTGATCATGGGAGCCCGGCGGTGATTGTGACCGCCAGGCACTCGCATCGGCTCCGGGGGAGAGCAGCGGGCACGCGCCTCCCCCTAGTGGCCACAGGGCGAAGCGACGTAACATAACGTCGTTTCGCCCAGCCGTGCCATTCTGCTGCAGTGAAACTGCAGCGGCTGGTTGGCAAGTGGTTAATCAACCCTGTTGGGGAGGAGGGGGGCTTTGGTGAGATATCAGGGGTCTAAACAGACCCCTGACATCACCCCTTTGAGACAGAGAAAGAGGCTGAGGACACAGATTCCCCAGTCCCTTTCTCTGCACTGAAGATGAATGGAGAGGAGACAGCAGCTCCGTAGAAGGGGAGTTGAGCCATAGAAGAATGGGAGGAGAAGAACAGGGGGGCTAGAAGGATACGGAGGGGGGCTGGAGGAGAAGGATACAGGGAACGGTCGGGGATGATCGGTACAGCAGAAGGGACAGCTGTGATCACTAATCTCCCTGTATAGCTTTTTAGCTGACAGTCGTGGGAGGGAGAGAAGGAGAAGCGGATGTCAGCTATACAGGGAGATCGGTGTTCACAGCTGTCCCTCCTGCTGCACCAATCATCCCCGACTGTGAACCAGGGGACCATCCAGGATCAGCCCCACAGCCGGGGTATCGGGCAGCCCTTGCGGGTGTCCGGGAGCCACCCTCAAAATGCAGGAGGCTCCCGCACCTCGCGGGAGACTTGGGATGTCTGCCTTCAACTACAGTACTTAGTGCAAGGGCCTGCCTGATTACATACAAATTGAAAGTCTTTAGGTTTGACCTCATATTATATGGTTTTGGTTAATCTAAAGGAAAGTTGTATAAAATTGTATAATGTATGACCAGCCTAAGAAGTCGCAGCAGATTGGAACGCCCGGTGGACTCCGTTTTGCTCAGCGAGGGGATCGATCCGCTATTCCCCGCTGAGCAGGCGGCTGACAGGTCTGTCTCCTCTCACTGTGCTGAGATGGACCTGTCAGAATTCAGCTCTCCTCTATGGGGAGATCGGATGAAAATCCGATCCGCCAGGCAAATGGAAAATAGGGTTACCATCAGTCTGGATTTTATGGACAGGATCGGACCGGATAGCAGTGAGTGTCAGCGGACATGTCACTGATGACATCCACTGCTCCATAGAGATGAATGGAGTGTCCGATCAGGTCCGCCTGAAAAACTGACAGGCGGACCTGATCAGAAAGCCTGTGTGAAAGGGGACTTAAAAATCTTTTATATTATTATTATTATATAGGATTTATATAGCACCAACAGTTTGCAGCACTTTACAACACGAGGGTAGACAGTATAGTTACAATACAATTCAATAAAGGAGGAATCAGAGCTATGTACATATGCATTTGTAAGTGTCCTATAAACGCATGTACACTATATTACCAAAAGTATTGGGACGCCTGCCTTTTACATGCACATGAACTTTAATGGCATCCCTGTCTTAGTCCTCTTCTGGGAAGGCTGTCCACAAGGTTTAGGAGTGTGTCTATGGGAATGTTTGACCATTCTTCCAGAAGTGCATTTATGAGGTCAGGCACTAATGTTGGACGAGAAGGCCTGGCGCTTCACTCTAATTCATCCCAAAGGTGTTCTATTGGGTTGAAGTCAGGACTGGGGCAGTTTTCAGGTGTTTTAGCACTAGAAATAGCTTCTAAAAAGCACCTGAAAACTGCCTCCCATGCAAGCGAAACCGGTAGTCACTGCAACCACGGACGTTTGCCATCCACGATGGCTGCGGCTGTCTCCTATCTTGAAAATGTCAGTTCCATCCAGGACCCCAGGGACACCCTCTTCCACGCCCATCACGGCGTCTCCCTTTTGATCATGTGGGTTATGCTGCTCAGTTCACAGCCACAGTGAAGACATCCATCCTAGTTGGCCAGTACAGCTGGTCCGACTCACCACACACAATGCAGGCAGTTCCACATCACGGCTTCCATGGTCGGCGTCCCCGTCTGGATTTCCCTGGCCTGGGTTAGTGATCCATCAGTGCCCGAGTCAGCTTGACAGCCAGAGTGGTAACGTCAATTTTAACTTTGTACTGTTATTACGTCTAATAAACTGTCAGCAAGTTCCTTCTGAAGGTACATGTGGTTTATTGCAGCCACCACTCAACCCTTTCTAGTCCAGCTTCTGAGCGCTGTTAACGCCATCATCTTCAGTATTTTAGCACTTGATCCCATGCCACCAGACAGCAGCATGGTTCAGCTGACCATACACCATACCATTGGGTGGCTTATCTGTCATTAGCGCCTGGAACCCAGTCTTTTTTGCTTCTTGTTTGGATTACACACCTTCCGGATTAGCTGATTTTACTGATACCATGTTGGAACTTTGAAGTTGCATCCTGGCTGGAACTTAGCCTATAGAGTTGCTGGATTAGTTTACCAGTCATTGGGCCTTTGCCCTATCCATGGACAGTTACCCATGCCCATGAGCTCATTCATGAGCATTTATGCATTTATTAAATATTACCCATGTAGTTTCTATATCCTACACGCATATTCATGTATTGTAATTTCAATTGAATTTTATCATCCATGTGGTGTCACACTTTTTAGTTCACTCCCAAGTGTGGAGCTATAGACACACAACTTTTTACACAACATCTTTTATAAATTATTAATTTAATTATATAGATCTTTTTTTCCCCCTTCTTTCTCTCCCATCATGGCCACCGATAGGATCAATAGATTATTAGGTATTTTTAGGGAGTTCACCATTGATCAGTTAATTAATCCTTGTATTAATAGGGAGACTAATCCCACTGATAGGAAGCCACCTCCTCACACAGAGGTCTTTGAGGCCAGTATGAGAAAGGCTTTTTCACAGTTGCAAGCTAAACAACAACAAAGAGTGGAGACTCTTAGCTGAGTTTTACACCGTCAAATGGATTAGACTCCTTATCCAACAAAGGGAAAGAAGGATAAAAATTGCGCAAGTAAATGTATGTGATAAAGAAAAGGCACTACATACTTTTGAGCCCTCTTGCCTTTATTCCTATTGGCTAGTGGTCTTAGAACCGAACGTTAAAAAACATGAGGATGAACTTGTAAATAATAAAACAAAGAAACTCGAATGGGACATTACAGACTATAGGAATGGCCGCGTTTTTGAGTGGAAACACCCCAAAACGTAAGGCACTATAGGGGCATCCTTCCCTAATGGGCACAAAGTAGGCACCAACTACATTCCCCACAATAATGGCAAATCCAAAGCAATGCACAAATGGTATTGAGGCAGGCCCAAGGGCCTGCCGCCCCCACATCATCACATTCCCAAGTTTTTGGCCAACAGGACTGATTCTTTCATCCACTTGTCTGTTACCAACTTGAGAAGAAGATGCCAATACAACCCAGCCACATGGGTCAATTTCCACGCTTGGCTCCCTATCTGCATCTTCCCCACCAGGTCCTTCCAATTTCACATCGGTGGTGGTTCCTGTTTCTCCTTTACACATAACTTTTCCCATACTTACACACAACAAATACAGCCTATTATCACGTGATCTTGAGGGTTACATTAATGAAGGTACACGCTCCATATCCCGTGAATCGTCAGGTGAGCCAAATAGGCCCCAACTAATGGGAGAGGTATCGTCTGTAGATGGCCCGGTTTTTCCAATTCTTCCTCCAAAGGGAGGTTTGAAAGAAAACTAGACAAGGACGAAGAAGCGGGTAACAACTGAAGATCCAACAAGAAAGAAAGAACAGGCTCGAGTTGATGCATGACACTGTCAAAATCTACAATCTGTTCTCCCATACTCTTACCCCTGCTGAATCCTTACTATTGAAAAAAGGTTTAGGTTTCTCCTCTTCCACAAGACCCAACAGTTTTGGTCTTCTAATTGACTTAAACACATTTATGTCTAGTATAGACGTGCAACATGGAGTCCGACTTTGACACGACTTTGAAAGGACTTTGATAAGAAGTAATGGCGATTGAACCCATTCCCAAAGGTGTCCTTACTGACAATGAAAGATTTTCTCTCCTTTGCAGGAGAGAAGTGTTTTGGATTTATTATTTTGGTTCATTGTCAGTTCAGTCATTTTCCTTCTTTCTCTTATGCTTGTTTTCATTTTATTTTATTATAATTTTTTTTTACGTACCTCCATTTTATGGTATATATTATTAATTTTATTCAAAATTTCTTCATCACTGTTCATTTTTTATTATTTATTTTATATAATATTTCAATTAGTATATAGATGTAGATCCCAATACAACATATAGTCTTTGGGGTCTGTGTGAAGTTTTGTATATATATTTTATTTATATATATGTACTTACAGTATATGATTGTCTGACAGATATGGAGATGCATAGATAGTTTATATCTCTTTTGATTTTAAAGCACACAATAGCTTACATGCTGTGTAGCATTTGATAAGGGTACTGATAATACGCCAATAATAATAATAAGCCAAGATCATTCTTTTAAGTCTATTCAGTCCCGCCCCTACACCTTTGTTTGCTGGTGCTTCGTTAGATTAGGCGACCTGTCAGGTTTTGTAACGGAAGTGACGTTCCGTCGCCTCCATCTTGCTACACCTGCACTCGTCCACAATAAGGATACAGTGAGGAGGCGGCAAGCGGACATCTTGTTACACCCACTGGAATTTTGCATTTCACACTTATTTTTAACATTAAATGGAGTGTATATAGTGAAATTCAGTATTTTCAAATCTGTCTCTGGAGGGAAAAGATGCAGGTAGTAAGACAATAGGTGAAGAATGCCCTCTTAGCTAATACTTTCCCTGTGGCACAGTGCCTCAAGACCATTGGATCACTGGCTACTATCAAATGGGCTTAATGTCATGTCAAACAGTAAATTGTACATCATTTTTCCAGCAGGTCCTTGAAACAACAAGTCTTAATTCCTTGCCTCATGAAGGGCAGCGTGTGCTGGTGGTTATTACAAATGCCAGTCTGACTTTGGTGTTCACAAGAAGTGATGACATGGGATCATTGGGAGTATGATGCTTCTAAAACCAAGTCAAAGTGGAATTTAAGGCAGTAACCTGCATCTATCAGACCTTCATCTGGGTGACTAAGGGTCAAGCTGTCTCCATATACAGTATATGGACAGGATGATGGTAGCCCAAACTTCTGTCCTATGGAACACATGCCGGCTTCTAAATGGTAGATCGGCACTGTCAGCAATTGTACCAGGCTGTTTACATTAGTACTGAGGTTGGGCACTAATCCAGGTGAGTGAAATTAGACACAATGCAGAATTTCATGCAAGAACACAAAAGAAAGTGTGCCATGGAGTATAAACTATGAACTGACAGTGACCCTCCGACCGAGGCCAGGGGTCAACGCTGAATGTCTGAGCCTGCAGACTCAGGGGCTAAGGTAGGTAAGGGGAGCGGACCTGTCTGCTAAAAAGCGTAAACAAAACCAAACTGATCACTGGACAAACAAAAAGGCAAAAAAAAAAAGGAGGGGGGGGGGCAGATAACAGAGCAACAGGCAGGAGGCAAAGGAATAGAGAAAGGGTGGGAGGAGAAGCGAAGAAAGGGTGTGGGAGTGTAGTTCCCCCAGGCTGGGGATAGGGGTAAATTAATTTTGAGAGGCCTAGGCTGGTCAGGTGTAAGGTTGGAAGTGCATAAGACAAAAACGGGGCCCACACGTTGAGAAATTTAGCATGGGTGTCGCTAAGGATACTTTGTAATTTTTTCATGGATCATGGCTTTTTCCAGGCCCTAGCTGTTGTGCGCTTAGCTGCGATGAATAGGTAAGTGGCTAATTTCTGCTGGTAAGATAAGAGGCTCAGGATTGGACAATGGAGCAATGCAAGATCGGGGTCCTTACAGAAAGATACCTGGAAGAGGGTGAACAGGAGTCCAAAGACCCTCAACTAAAATCCCACGAGGCGGAGGCAGGACCACCAAATGTGAATTTTATCTTCTCGCTGACCACACCCCCAGAAGCATCTATCACTATAGGATGGGTTTGACTTGGCAATGCGGGCTGGGACTCAGTACCAGCAAAGGAGGACCTTGTAGGCTGCCTCCAACGTGGCCATGTTAAAGGAGCACTTTGCTATGCTGGACCAGGCTTTGTTCCAATCTGCAAGGTCAATGGTGGACAGGTCTTGCTCCCATTTAAGCACATAGGAAAGAGAGGTAGAAGCGCTGTTAGGGTTGAGAAAGGAGTATATAATAGAAATGGTGACAGGGGCACATGGAGAGTGCAGGCAAGTGTGTTCGAAGGTGATTTTGTGATACAGGAAGGTGTCATTGTGTCGGAGGGAGGTTATCCAGTGCCACAGCTGGATATAACAGAAAAATTTGACCGAAGGAGCCTGAGGGCTTTTTGTACTGAAGACCATGTAGGGAAGGTGTGAGATCTGAGAAAATGGCAAACCTGCGAGAACCCATAGGCGGGCCACCACAAAAATACATGTGGTTGTTCTAGGCCAGATGGGAGCATGTAATCCAAAAGGGGATGGTGTTCAAACAGTTGGCAGAAAGTTGGATCCGCGAAGGGAAAAACACATCAACCAGATAAGGAAACCATGGGAGAGATGGTGTGTAGAAAACTCTTACCGGATCCTGTGGATTCCCTTGTCAGCGACAGGGAATCAGATGAGCAGTGTGCCACTCAGGGCGTGAGGAACGATGTCCCGACACTCGAAACCGTCCGGACTGGACTCTGCGTGGATCTCCCGGGGCCGCCAGGTGGGTCCTTGCAGTGAAACAACCAAGGTGCGGATCAGAAAGGCAGCGAAATCTCTCATAGGACTGGAGTGAGCACTTGTTCACATTTAGATGGTATGTGGAAAGAAAAAAATTGCCTCCACATAGTGCAGATAAAAAATGGGGTATTTTTATTTCTAAAAAAACCTTCTACAATAAAAATGTGATCACAATAAAAAAGAATGGTGGGCAACATGGAGGATGTATAGATAAGCCCGACGCGTTTCGACCTAGGGGTCTTCTACTGGGGCATGCCATGAGTCTTTTTGGGAAAGATGCAACAAGTTTTTCACACTTGGATTTGGGGATCCTCTGCCATTCCTCCTTGCAGATCCTCTCCAGTTCTGTCAGGTTGGATGGTAAACGTTGGTGGACAGCCATTTTTAGGTCTCTTCAGAGATGCTCCATTGGGTTTAAGTCAGGGCTCTGGCTGGGCCATTCAAGAACAGTCACGGAGTTGTTGTGAAGCCACTCCTTCGTTATTTTAGCTGTGTGCTTTAGAGTCATTGTCTTGTTGGAAGGTAAACCTTCGCCCAGTCTGAGGTCCTGAGCACTCTGGAGAAGGTTTTCGTCCAGAATATCCCTGTACTTGGCCGCATTCATCTTTCCCTCGATTGCAACCAGTCGTCCTGTCCCTGCAGCTGAAAAACACCCCCACAGCATGATGCTGCCACCACCATGCTTCGCTGTTGGGACTGTATTGGACAGGTGATGAGCAGTGCCTGGTTTTCTCCACACATACCGCTTAGAATTAAGGCCAAAAAGTTCTATCTTGGTCTCATCAGACCAGAGTGTTTTGCTTGCGTCTATCTAGCAAGGTTACTCTGTGGTATAAGCAAGGAAGCTGAGATTTCTGCAGTGTGTAAATGTGCTTTTACTATACAAAGATGCTGTACATACAAAAACTATTACAATATTAGGAATACAATACAAGACTGACAGATATCTATGACAAGCAAAATGCCTAGCAAACTGAACAGCCTATGCTCTATAATAGTACAAATACACTTAAAGGTTACTTATCTTCTGTTACTGTATGTTCGTGATCTCCATTGGCAACGATTCTCCTGGAGCATCAGGCAAGTTTCTTCTATCATGAGTGGCTTCAGATGTTACAGTATCATGGTGTTTGTGTGTGTGTCTCTACTCACCTCTTTTATGTGTCAGGCTGTTTACCATAGTTACCAAACAACAGAAAACATACCTGCTTACTGTAGCTGTAGAAACAATGGACTGTTGCAAACTGTCAATTGAATACAAAAATGATATCTACGTACCATTGTCTAATCAAGCCAACACCTGACAGTAATCTAACAGTCATTCTTTCAGTTTGAAAGCTGAAAGAATCTCAAACAAGTAATGTCTTACTTGTTTATTGTAGCTATAGAGACAATAGCCTGTTAATTGAACTGTCAATTGAATACAACAATGATATCTACCCCCATTGTATAAAACAGCATTTGTTTGAGAAATCTACTCAAGCCAAAAAACTGACAATATCTCTATGACCAACCACTATTGTGTAATGTTATGTCCCATGTATCGTAGGTCTGATTGATAAAAAAAATCATATTGTAACAAACGCAACACATTCCGCCCTAGATTTTTTTTTCTCAGACTACACACAAAATCTCTTCATTACTAAACTCATTCTAAACATTAATTTTCCTTGAATGCAACACCTCCCATTTCTGTCACTGAGAAGGTGTTTCAGTCTTTAACTAAAAAGTTCATTAGACCCCTCCCCTCTCCCCATTTTTTTTTTGTTTTTCTTTCCTATCTCACTGTTAGGAACCAGTCAAATTGCTTATGATATGTACTTTATGTAATCGTTTCTTCCTGTAAGCCATGTGTGCATTATCTTGTGGCCACTCACTGTTCTGATCTACTCTATTATGTATGCCATTTCCTTTTCAATAAAGACCAACCTTGTTGTTAAAAAAAAAAGTTCATTAGAAAGTCCATTCTAAAGTACTTTAGAAACAAGTCCAGGCTTGTAATACATCAAAGGCCTTGCTCTCCACAGCTCTTGCGATCTTCCGTAATTCTTTCCATCATGTAACCACTTTTCTCTGGTCTTCCTATGGATCAAATCGGAGACGGTCTGTGGAGTGGAAAACAAAGCAGATTATTTGTTCCTTCTAATACATAAACAGTAGATCCAGGCCCTTCAGCTAAAATCTCTCCTCTAAATGGCTTCTTGCCTGGATATCTGACTAACACTTTGCCCCCTGCCTGTACCCACTTCTGACCCTCCCAAAAAACATTAATAGGGAGGAGAGGAAATATACTGATATTTCCCAGAAGATCACTGCTGTTTATTTTGGAAGGTTTGCTGTTATGTAGCCGCACTTTCCACTCTTGCTGAGAAGTATCCACTAACCAGTCAGAGTCCCAGCCTCTTGAAGCTCATCTGTCAATGCAAATGTAACTTCAAACCTTCCTGCCAGATTCCCTCTCATTCCTAGATAGGCTTCAGCTTCAGATACGTCACTCTTGGTTTCTATGTCATGGGAAGCAGTAACATGGTATCTGTTAAGCCCTGTTCTTTCAGGAACCTTACATAAATACTGAACTCTACACTCCAGCTGTGAAATCTGTGCCCCAGCCCCTACCATCCTCTCATATGGTGTGCTTTTGGCTATTGGCCTAGAATTTAACAACATGACTGCCTGTGTGAGGACCCGATCCCACCCCCTTAGTGTATGTGTGCGTGTAAGTGTGCATATCTGGTCCTTCAATAGCCTGTTGTATCTTTCAATCAAACCAGCTGCCTGTGGATGGTATGGGATGTGGCACAACCAGTACACTCCAGAATCTTTAGCCCACTGCTGTATTGTTGATCCGGTGTGAGCCGTTATCACTTTGCACTTGTTTGTGACAACCATAAGCAACAACAAGTTTCTGGAGCAGTTGAAGTGTTGTGGGGGCTTGATCTGCACGTTTGCAAGGATGAACAAGCATAAGTCCTGAATAGGTGTCCATTGCAGTGCAACAATATCTCAGTCCATTGTTTCCCCGGGGCAGGGGACCGATGAAGTCAATCTGCCAGATCTCTGCAGGCCTCTCACCCCTCTTAATCGACCCGGTGGAGTACTTTTGCAATGGCCATTGTCGCACTTCTCCACACACCGTATAGTTCCCTATTACAGTCTTTATCATGTCCATGGATATAGGCAATCCTCTCTGCTGTGCCCATTCATACGTTGCTTTCTGCCCCAAATGTCCAGATTGCTTGTGGGCCCAGTTGGCCAAGTTCATCAAGACAGGATCAATTGGCACAACTGCCTTCACTTTGGCGATTTCATCTGCAACTCTGTTATAGTTCTCAAAGTCTGGGACTAGGGGCACATGTACATCAACATGCCCCACTTTTATGGTGTGGGAGTGAGCTTCCTTCCAGATGTAGTCCCAGACTTCCTTGCCTCCCCACACCACCTTTCCATGAATCATCCATTCATTGGACTTCCACGTGGGTATCCAAGTTGTCAGTCCTTTAAAAACCGCCCAGCTGTCAGTGTAGATAGTGACATAGGAAGAAGGATCCTCCTGAAGAGTCATCACCACAGCTTTCAACTCTGAATACTAACTGGACCCTCCAAATCTGATCTCCTGTAGGACTGTGTCTGTACTTGAGTTGTAGGCTGCTGCTGTCCATTTACGCCCAGACGGGGTGACTATGGCATCAGTGAATCACGCTGACTCCTTCATATCTTCTGACAGAGACTCAAAGGGTGGCGCCTCTTGAATGGGGGATGACTGCAGCAAAGGAATTTCTTCTTCTGGCCGGGTGCTGGTAAAAGTGACAAGCCCAGCCAACTGTTTTGAAATGTCTCTAACATCCCCAGCTGCAATACCCCCTCTTTCTTGAAGGTACCACTTCCATTTCATCAGTGTCTGGTTCTGGGCTACAGCTGCCCTAGTGGTCAGTCCATTATCTCTCACCCATCCTGCTATTGGCAATGCAGTATGGATGGTGACTGCGTCCTTTCCTGTAATGGTCTCTACATGTTGAAGTGCTGTGTAGGCCCCAAACAGGTACTTCTCTAGGGGCGTGTATCTCTTCTGTGCCCCTGTCAGTTGTTTGGACCAAAATCCAATGGGTATTGCTCTCAGTCCTTTCTTTTCATTTGGCTGCCACAGACTCCAAGATATGATACAATTCTGCTCCACTACATCCAGCTTAAATGGTACTCCTTGTCTCATGGGTCCTAATCCCTGATGCTGAAAAATAGCTTGTTTAGCAGCCAGGAATGCAGTCCGCTGCTCTGAACCCCATGAGAACTCAGTCTTTTTTCTGGTGACATTATATATAGGCCTCAGAATCAGTCCAAGATGTGGGATAAACGATCTCCAGAACCCCACAACTCCAATGAACTTCTGTGCCTCCTTTTTGGTAGTAGGGGGCGATAGCGCCTGGATAGTTTGCACAACTGTCTCTGGAATTTTCCTCTGCGGCCCAGTCCACATCATTCCCAGGAATTTCACTTCTGTGGCAGGTCCTTGGACATTGTCTCTGTTGATAGCCCACCCTCTGTTCCAAGTGCTCTATCAGCAGGTGCAGTGCTTCAGTTACATCTTCTTTTGTCCCAGAGATCATGATGTCATCAATGTAGTGAAACACAGCGACTTTCAAATTCAGGGTACTTAAATCTCGGGCAATCAGTCCATGACAAATCGTTGGAGAATGAAGATAGCCTTGCGGAAGGACAGTGAAAGTGTACTGGCGGCCGTCCCACACCATAGCAAACTGGTCTTGACACTCTGGATCTATTAAAATTGAAAAGAAAGCATTAGCCAGGTCTATCACAGCATGATATTCTCCTGCATTTTTAGCAATTTTCTCAACAGTTGAGATCATATCTGGTACAGCTGACTTCAATGGAGGTGCCACTTTGTTTAGACCTCTGTAATCCACAGTCATTCTGTATGTCAACAAACAATAATAAATGCAGCGCTAGGTGAAAAATAACATGTTTTTTGTGTATAGAGGGGAGAGTGACCACCCTACATATATTTGTAATATATATATTCATCAGACATGTGTATGGTGATATTTAAAAATCTCAATAAATCACATAAAACATGAATTCCAGTTGTTATAAACAGTGTCCATAGTGTGATGCAAACTCATTGATAGCAGCACTGTGATGTACATAACGAGAGGAAAGCATATGTGCATTCTTAGATCAAGTGGGTAATCCTCATGCATTCGGACTCCATATGGAAATGAAGGGGTAAATGCGCTTACCAGAAGGGATGGACACTCTCATCGTACGGCGGGGTGTAATACAGGCTTACAGATCTATAGATCCTAGGGATGTTAACTGGAAGCTTGCTGAAGGGAGCTGGTGTTGGATACCAGTAAACACATCCAAGGCGGCCTTAGAAGCAGGATGGTCTGTAAGTCCTCAGGTGGATGGATGGATGGGTTCCCCTCTTGCGGCACCCAGATGACTGAAAGATGCAGCTCTCACCGTGTCAGATGGAATCCATGTAAGGAAAAAAAGGGAATCTCCACATGGTGCATGAACCAGTAAAGAAAGGTTTATTCGAAACCATCAAAAACAAAACGGATGCTTCAGAAACATCAGATAAAATGGATAAAATAGTGATCACAAATCAAGTAGAAAGATATTTTGCGTGGTAACAGGGTAACGGCTTCAGCAACCCGACATGTTTCGGACTAGTGTCCATCTACAGGGGCATATAGCCTGATACCCGAGACCACGCTTACATATAATAACAGTAATAAATCACAATAATAATCAGCTGTGTGTGCCCCGCCGCCGGGCCGCTAAACAGGCCAATCAGAGACACGTAGTGGGTGTCTGTCATTCAATTCTAGAGCATGTGATGATTCCAGCCAATCACGGCTTCAGGTGCTAAATCACGTGACGCCGTCGATGGGGATGACATCGTCGCGCAGCCACGGTTGCGCTCCAAGCCTCACTTACAACTTCAAACAAACCAGTGAGGAGATACAGCAGAGGGCGAACCAGCTCCGCCCTACCGCCTGTGATCAGCGTCATTGCACAGCCCGACTCAGCGCTCATGCCCCGATCACTTCCTGTGTCCACGGAAGTGTAGACAGAGCACTAATAGAAAAAGGGGACACACATTGGGCTGAAATATCATAGCTATAGTGTGCACATCCAACAGGGCACAAAGCCTGGCATGCAACTGCCAACATGGGACACATAAAACACCCATAATTGAGGAAAAATAATTCCCCATTAGTGCAAAAACGCGTCCCACATTCGCAGCACGCCACGAAAACTTTGACTGACATTGTATTATAAAACCCCATATCAACATATAAATGTCAAGTAATGTTAAAATAAATATAAATGTCTCAAGGACAGTAATTCTGTTAAAAAATGATCAGAGCGTATCTGTAAACTAGGAAAAATACATGAGTTAAGTAGAAATGAATATATGAAAAGGAGGGGGGAAAAGGAAAACAAAGACCTCCGTATCCGCTCATATAGAATGGTTATCCATGAACCTTACAGGTGTCCAGTTTACACCAATATATCCTATATGAAATGGCTTATCACACCACTCTGGGGGTCCAGGCGCAGCCCGGGGCCCCAGAGCTGTATGACGGGGAACCACACATACTCATAGGGGTAGCAGTAAGGTTTAGAAATTGACAAAAACTAAGATTTGTTTATAAACGCATTTACGTCCTATTCAACGTTTAGCCCATAAGGGGAATAGCTTTTTAACTGGAAGATCCAGAAAGTTTCAAGTTTAGAAACTCCCCTGGTGCGTGGGCCACCTCTCCAGTGTGGGACAAATTTGTCTATGATTTGAAACTTAGTACCTCTCAGGTTCTTGTCGTGGAACTGGAGGAAATGACGAGGGACACTATGGTTAGTGCGGCCTAATTTAATGGCAGTAATGTGCTCATTAACTCTAGTGCTGAATGTTCTTATAGTCTGTCCTACATATTGTTTATTACATGAACATGTAATAAGATATACTATGTACCGTGTGGTACATGTAACAAAGTATTTAAGATGGTAGATAGTAGAGGTGACTGAGGACTGGAATGTCTCGGATTTTTTACGTCCTAAAAGGTTGTGAGCACATACATTGCACTTTTTACAGGGGTGATAACCCTTGGTTTCAGGAAAGAACGATGGTTTTATAGGGGCCTCAATGACATTCTATATGTCCTATCAGGTTTTTTTACTGGGAACACCGGAGACGAGAAAGGACTTACAGCAGGTCTAAGGATCCCTACTCTCAACAGTTCTTGAATAGTCTCCCCAATTTCTTTGTGGCCTCCAGGAAGTTTGTACTGCTTGAGACAGACTGGCTTCTCTGGTGGAGGAATGTAGACAGGGGTCTATTTCGCATGACCTCTGACCACAGCCTTCACCGCCCTAATCAGATACGCTTTATCAGGATACCTGAATGTGAATGTACCTCTTTCAGTGTGAATTGACTGACCTTGAAGTACATCCATCCCAAGAATATTTTCGGGTAACTCTGATACCAAAACATTTGTCAAAAATCCTGATCCCTTGCCAATAGCCAATTTCACCCATATCCTAACTGCTGGTGTAGTTTGCCCTCCCAAACCTTCTACATAAATCAATTCTCCTTTGTGATGGGAAGGATTTCCTTGCAAAAGTGTAACTTCGGCTCCGCTATCAACTAAAGCCATTACATGTGTAGGAGAAGATGACTTCCCCCACCATACAGTGACAGGTGCATATGGGCGTCGGTGTCTCCTGCTGTCACTGCCCTCACGGCTATTACAGGAGACTCACCTTCCCTTCATAAAGGATAAGGAACCTCCCAATCCCCTTTTCTGATTCTCTCTAACTCCTCTCCAGGATAAAGGGATTTGGGTTCATGTTCAGTTTTGGGAATCGGTTTGGGGCTAACAGGAGGGGTCTGTTCTGTTTTCTCAAAGTCCAGGCTGCTGTTATCTTCACTAGGAATAGTGTTTCTAACCCTGACAGGTTTCCCTACTAAATGTTTCCACCTTTTCAGCATTTCTGCAGTAGAAATCCCATCTATCTCATCTTTAGGTACTCCTGCCTTTAATAGGCCCACCCACATTTCTTTCCTAGAAATAACTAGCCTGGTTCTCTCTTCACCTCCTGTCTTCTCTACTCCAATCCCTTTCTTCTCTGTTCTTTTCTGCTTGTATTCTTCCTGTCTGGCCTTGACCTTATCTACTGCCCTGACAGGTTTTGTTTTAGTCTCCTCTAGCTCCCCCAACTGGCTTAAAAGGGTTGTGGCTTCATGAATCTTGCTGTTTAATCCCAGGCCTCCCAACAAGGACAATAATGGAGCCCTGAGATTAAATGGTGCAGACTTCATCAGCTTAGAGCGCAGAGCAGACGTAAAGGGTTCCATATCTGGACCCATCCATTCTGGAAACGTATTTAATCCGGTTATACAACCCATCTCACATAACCTGGAAATACCCTCTCCTATTGCTCTCCATGAGTAGGTATTTTCAAGGTCAGTAGGACTAGCGTATACTCGGACTATTCCATCTCTCACGAGGTCTAACAGTGAAAAATTCACGCTAAACTCTCGGGCTTTTCGCATTGCCTGATGCAATTGTGGATCATGGGTTAACACTCCCATAGTCACTGCTTCCTTACCTGACAAAACAACACTGTTCGCCCCTTCATCCCATAAACGTAGGAGCCAGGTCAATAGGGGCTCCCCAGACCTTTGTTTGTATTATTTTGCCAGCTCATGGAGTTCAGTTTGTGTAAACTCCCGCACTTCTTCAAATTCAACATCTCTGGGGTTGCGATAATGCACCTCCCCATCTGCCATATCCTCTCTATCATGTTGCCGTTTCCTATGCTTAGTAATGAGAGGTTTGGCATACTTTTTCTTTCACACTAGCAGATCATCATGCGAAATATCAAACTCTATCTCCTCATCCTCACTATCATTTGAGGAGAGCAAGTCCTTACAATCCCAATTTTGGGATGTGACGATGGCATGTACCCTGGCTTTACTGACAGGTTTACGGCCCTTCCTTTTCCTTAAGGCATTAATTGATTTGGTCATGAGGGCTGCACATCGCTCTTGCAAATCATCAGCCCGACTAGCAGTTGAACGCACACACTCTGAAGCAACTGCTAGCTGGTCTTTTAATACCTTAACTTCTTGCCTTTGCCTTCTCCCTTCTCTGTGATTCAGTGTAAATAGCATTAAGGAAATACCAGCCCACTGTGGACACTGCCCTCTTCTCTTTTTTACTTAAATCCATCCCCTGAAAGCTAAAATCTACAAAATGATCTGAGACTTTATCACCCCAAGTCAGCTTCAAGGGAGAAGCATACTTCACAAATTCTTTAGCAAGAGGCTCCCACTCATTGTCTCTGGCCCAGACAGGTAAGCTGCACACTTCCTTCTGGCCACCAGAACCCTCTGTAGCCTTGCTTTTCCTAAACAGCTTACGCAGCATTTTACCTAGCACAAGCTACACAACACACTACAGAAAAACAGGTCTGCTTCAGTTGAATTATAGCACAGATCGAGGCACGAGCCCCCAAATGTTTTGCTTGCGTCTATCTAGCAAGGTTACTCTGTGGTATAAAGCAAGGAAGCTGAGATTTCTGCAGTGTGTAAATGTGCTTTTACTATACAAAGATGCTGTACATACAAAAACTATTACAATATTAGGAATACAATACAAGACTGACAGATATCTATAACAAGCAAAATGCCTAGCAAACTGAACAGCCTATGGTCTATAATAGTACAAATACACTTAAAGGTTACTTATCTTCTGTTACTGTGTGTTCGTGATCTCCATTGGCAACGATTCTCCTGGAGCATCAGGCAAGTTTCTTCTATCATGAGTGGCTTCAGATGTTACAGCATCATGGTGTGTGTCCCTACTCACCCCTTTTATGTGTCAGGCTGTTTACCATAGTTACCAAACAGAAAACATATCTGTTTACTGTAGCTGTAGAAACAATGGACTGTTGCAAACTGTCAATTGAATACACAAAAATGATATCTACGTACCATTGTCTAATCAAGCCAACACCTGACAGTAATCTAACAGTCATTTTTTCAGTTTGAAAGCTGAAAGAATCTCAAACAAGTAATGTCTTACTTGTTTATTGTAGCTATAGAGACAATAGCCTGTTAAGTGAACTGTCAATTGAATACAACAATGATATCTACCCCCACTGTATAAAACAGCATTTGTTTGAGAAATCTACTCAAGCCAAAAAACTGACAATATCTCTATGACCAACCACTATTGTGTAATGTTATGTCCCATGTATCGTAAGTCTGATTAATAAAAAAAAATCATATTGTAACAAACGCAACACACAGAGAATCTTATTTCTCACCATCTTGGAATTCTTCAGGTGTTTTTTTAGCAAACTCCATGTGGACTTTTATGTGTCTTACACTGAGGAGAGGCTTCCGTCGGGCCACTCTGCCATAAAGCCCCAACTGGTGGAGGGCTGCAGTGATGGTTGACTTTCTACAACTTTCTCCCATCTCCCGACTGCATCTCTGGAGCTCAGCCACAGTGATCTTTGGGTTCTTCTTTACCTCTCTCACCAAGGCTCTTCTCCCCCGATAGCTCAGTTTGTCCGGATGGCCAGCTCTAGGAAGGGTTCTGGTCCTCCCAAACGTCTTCCATTTAAGGATTATGGAGGCCACTGTGCTCTTAGGAACCTTAAGTGCAGCAGAATTTTTTTTGTAACCTTGGCCAGATCTGTGCCTTGCCACAATTCTGTTTCTGAGCTCTTCAGGCAGTTCCTTTGACCTCATGATTCTCATTTGCTCTGACATGCACTTTAAGCTGTAAGGTCTTATATAGACAGGTGTGTGGCTTTCCTAATCAAGTCCAATCAGCATAATCAAACACAGCTGGACTCAAATGAAGGTTTAGAACCATCTCAAGGATGATCAGAAGAAATGGACAGCACCTGAGTTAAATATATGAGTGTCACAGCAAAGGCTCTGAATACTTAGGAGCGTGTGATATTTCAGTTTTTCTTTTTTAATAAATCTGCAAAAATGTCAACAATTCTGTGTTTTTCTTTCAATATGGGGTGCTGTGTGTACATTAATGAGGAAAAAAAATATCTTAAGTGGTTTTAGCAAATGGCTGCAATATAACAAAGAGTGAAAAATTTAAGGGGGTCTGAATACTTTCCGTCCCCACTGTAGATAACTGCAGTAATTTCAGCCGCTGGCACTAATCACACTCCCATACATATGTGCTCAATAGTGAATAATACAGACCAATCTGCCGCGCTGCACACTTAAAAGAAATCATGTAGTGCAACAAATACAGTATCTCACAAAAGTGAGTACACCTCTCACATTTTTGTAAATCTTTTCTTCTATCTTTTCATGTGACAACACTGAAGAAATTACACTTTTCTACAATGTAAAGTAGTGAGTGTACAGCTTGTATAACAGTGTAAATTTGCTGTCCCCTCAAAATAACTCAACACACAGCCATTAATGTCTAAACCGTTGGCAACAAAAGTGAGTACACCCCTAAGTGAAAATGTCTGAATTGGGCCCAAAGTGTCAATATTTTGTGTGGCCACCATTATTTTCCAGCACTGCCTTAACCCTCTTGGGCATAGAGTTCACCAGAGCTTCACAGGTTGCCACTGGAGTCCTCATCCACTCCTCCATGATGACATCACGGAGCTGGTGGATGTTAGAGACCTTGTGCTCCTCCACCTTCCGTTTGAGGATGCCCCACAGATGCTCAATAGGGTTTAGGCCAGTTCATTACCTTTACCCTCAGCTTCTTCAGCAAAGCAGTGGTGGTCTTGGAGGTGTGTTTGGGATCATTATCATGTTGGAATACTGGCCTGCAGCCCAGTCTCCGAAGGGAGGGGATCATGCTCTGCTTCAGTATGTCACAGTACATGTTGGCATTCATGGTTCCCTCAATGAACTGTAGCTCCCCAGTGCCGACAGCACTCATGCAGCCCCAGACCATGACACTCCCACCACCATGCTTGACTGTAGGCAAGATACACTTGTCTTTGTACTCCTCACCTGGTTGCCGCCACACACGCTTGACACCATCTAAACTAAATAAGTTTATCTTGGTCTCATCAGACCACAGGACATGGTTCCAGTAATCCATGTCCTTAGTCTGCTTGTCTTCAGCAAACTGTTTGCGGGCTTTCTTATGCATCATCTTTAGAAGAGGCTTCCTTCTGGGACGACAGCCATGCAGACCAATTTGATGCAGTGTGAGGTGTATGGCCTGAGCACTGACAGGCTGACCCCCCACCCCTTCAACCTCTGCAGCAATGCTGGCAGCACTCATACATCTATTTCCCAAAGACAACCTCTGGATATGATGCTGAGCACGTGCACTCAACTTCTTTGGTCGACCATGGCGAGGCCTGTTCTGAGTGGAACCTGTCCTGTTAAACCGCTGTACGGTCTTGGCCACCGTGCTGCAGCTCAGTTTCAGGGTCTTGGCAATCTTCTTATAGCCTAGGCCATCTTTATGTAGAGCAACAATTCTTTTTTCAGATCCTCAGAGAGTTCTTTGCCATGAGGTGCCATCTGTGTTGATTTATATTGGCATGGAGGCTCAGTTTATATAATTTTGACGTTTTTCTTTATGTATACTTTTTTGGCCCAAAGTGGATGCTTTCTCACCCCAGGTGCAGGTGTAGGTTTTATAATGGGATTATTCAATCTTTTTAATTGCACTGAGAGGGTGGGATTGTTATGCAGCGCGTTGATTGGTTGTTTCACCGGCGCATATACTCCACCCCCCTTTTCTATCATCTATTTATATCACACTGTTACTATCCCTCTTCAGCTACGAATAAGCATCCAATGATGTGAAACGCATTAGCAGTTTATTACCCTGTACTCTCCTGTATTTGACTGTATTTTGGATTTTACTTCAATAAAGATGTCCTCATCCCAGAGTGCGGCTATCCAGGATTTCTTCTTACCTCACTGCAACTTATGCAAAGCCAGCACCTGGAACTAGTTCTCACTAGGGCGGTGTCATCTCAGAACAAGGAGTGTTTGTGAGCTGCATCTCCTCTTTCCCATGAGGTGTCATGTTGAACTTCCAGTGACCAGTATGAGAGCGATAACACCAAATTTAACACACCTGCTCCCCATTCACACCTGAGACCTTGTAACACTAACGAGTCACATGACACCGGGGAGGGAAAGTGGCTAATTGGG
The DNA here is from genome assembly GCA_037952835.1 of Lithobates septentrionalis. Classification (NCBI taxonomy): domain Eukaryota; kingdom Metazoa; phylum Chordata; class Amphibia; order Anura; family Ranidae; genus Lithobates; species Lithobates septentrionalis. Next base: position 1,857,618 of record JBBDGP010001186.1, read on the forward strand.
CCCAATTTGGACATTTTCACTTAGGGGTGTACTCACTTTTGTTGCCAGCAGTTTAGACTTTAGATTAATGGCTGTGTGTTGAGTTATTTTGAGGGGACAGCAAATTTACACTGTTATACAAGCTGTACACTCACTACTTTACATTGTAGCAAAGTGTCATTTCCTCAGTGTTGTCACATGAAAAGATAGAAGAAAATATTTACAAACATGTGAGGGGCGTACTCACTTTTGTGAGATACTTTATATATACATCCAATGCATATTAAAATGAATACAGTGAATAATACATTCTATTAGTAAAGTGCTGACGTGCTGGTGATATAAATGATAATGTCTTAATCATTCAAGTGTAATAAACACGAATTATCAAAAAAAAAGTCCTTATAAAATTTTCCATGTAGTTGAAACTTTGTGGTCCTAATAAATATTTTTTTCTGTAGTGGAAACTTTGTGATGGTGCTCTAAACTTAATCCAAACGTGCCAGCAAACCGTGCTCCCCCCTTTGTGGTTCTCCGGGGCGTGTGACCGCACACTTAAGTTTGGTCTAACAATGCAGTCGCACCACCTCTGGGATAGTGCTTTATCATTTTAAACAAATTTATTAAAATATATAATCATTCAGGGTACCACTCTATATCTGACAGAGATAATAAAAATCCAATAGGGTGGTATGTCCCTCCGCTACTGCACAGCTGTTCGTGTTACCTGGTCCCACTGCATCTTTGCGAACAGCCAAAGCAGGTAACAACCTGAGGAAGACACGTGATCCCTGTGTTGACATGCGTTGGGTTAGGGGACAGGACTGTGTAGGAAGCAACTCCAACGGAGTGGAGGGACATAGGACCCTATTGGATTTTTATTATCTCTGTCAGATATAGAGTGGTGCGCTGAAGCACCCACAGTGTGTGAGTACCCTGAATGATTATATACTTTAATACATTTGTTTAAAACGATAAAGTACTATCCAGCCTTATCCAGCCAAACCGAAGGAAGATAGAAGAAAGAAGAAAGAAGAAGCATTTAAATAAAGGAATTGTCAAAAACTGTCTCTTGTCATTTTGAACATTTTTGACAGTTTTTTAGTGAAATGGTAAGGGTACTTTTGTACCCCCTTACCATTTCACACAGGGGGGAGGGCCGGGATCTGGGGGTCCCCTTGTTAAAGGGGGCTTCCAGATTCTGATAAGCATCCCGCCCACAGACCCCCACAACCACCGGCCAGGGTTGTGGGGATGAGGCCCTTGTCCTCATCAACATGGGGACAAGGTGTTTTGGGGGCTACCCCAAAGCACCCTCCCAATGTTGAGGGCATGTGGCCTGGTATGGTTCAGGAGGGGGGGCGCTCTCTCGTCCCCCCCTCTTTTCCTGCGGCCTGCCAGGTTGCATGCTTGGATAAGGGTCTGGTATGGATTTTTGGGGAGACCCCACGCCGTTTTTTTTTTTAATTTTGGCGTGGGGTTCCCCTTAAAATCCATACCAGACCTGAAGGGTCTGGTATAGATTTTGAGGGGGACCCCACGCCATAGATTTTGAGGGGGACCCCACACCATACCAGGCCTGAAGGGCCTGGTATGGAATTTAGGGGGACCCCCAACGTAATTTTTTTTTTTAATTTTGGTTCGGGGTTCCCCTGTGGGGAATTCCCATGCCGTTTTTATCAATGAACTTTTATGTGTATTGTCGGACCGGCAATTCATTAATAGCCGCGAGTAGTTTAAATGACTTTTTTTCCTTTGAAATGTCATTTTGCTGTCAGACTGTTCTAAACACGGGAAACATGCGCCCCTTTACAGGCATACTATAGACGCCCCCCGGTACGAAATTTAAAGGAACATTACACTTTTATTGTTTCACTTTAACCATTATTAAAATCACTGCTCCCGAAAAAACGGCCGTTTTTAAAACTTTTTTTTGCATTGATACATGTCCCCTGGGGGTCCCGAAACACTTTTTATGACAATACCATAAATATAAGCCTTTAAAATTAGCACTTTTGATTTCTCCCATAGACTTTTAAAGGGTGTTCTGCGGCATTCGAATTTGCCGCGAACACCCCAAATTGTTCGCTGTTCAGCGAACTTGCGAACAGCCGATGTTCGAGTCGAACATGAGTTCGACTCGAACTCGAAGCTCATCCCTAGATATGAGCTTCCAAAGCTTGTCTCGGGAAAGGAGAGGCAGTGGAGATAGCATTATACGTGTTTATAAGAAGTGGTGTAAGGGAATCCTGGAAGGATTTATAGAAGCGAGTCGAATAGCCGTTCGGGCAGGGATGGCCCTACCATGGGACCCGATGGTACCATCGGTCCCGGGCGGCACTTTCAGGGGGGTGGCAAAATTGCCACCCACCAGGCAGCCCATTCTGCCGGCTCCGCTGCTTATCCCACTGTGAGGAGCCTGGCGTCGAGGTGACAGGAGCATGCAGGCAGAACAGGGGAACAGTCAGCAGGTGGGCCGGCCGGCAGGGGAGCAGAGAGATGACATCATCTCTCACCGCCCGCCCTGCATCACTGCAGTTCCGCCCTCACTGTGCAGCTGCGGGCAGCAGAGAGATTACATCATCTCTCTGCTGCCTGCCTTCACTCTGGGACACAGCAAGTGGCAATCCACTACGTGTGGCAGGTGAAGTGGCAAGTGACAATCTACAATGTGTGGCAGGTGACGTTGTGGCAAGTGACAATCCACAATTTGTGGCAGGTGACAAAATAGGGGATAGATTTATGACATTTTTATTATTATTATTTTTTTTTACTATTAATGGCCATGATCTGCGATTTGTAGCGGGACTGCGACATTGCGGTGGACAGATCGGACACTTTTGACAAATTTTTGGGACCATTGACATTTATAAAGCTATAAAAGCTATAAAAATGCACTGGTTACTGTGTAAATGTCACTGGCAGGGAAGGGGTTAAATGTGTTCCCTTACCAAGGTTTACTGTCCTCGAGACCCAGAGATCTCTGTTCCTAATCACTAAGAGTAGCAGTTCTGTCTCTCCTCTCCTGTCAGAATGGAGATCTGTCTGTTTACATTGACAGATCCCGGTTCTGGCCCTCTGTTGAGCGATCGCAGGTGGCCTGCTGACATCGCGGCCGCCGGCCACGCACAGGCCCTTTTATACTCGTATATACATGTATAGAGCCATAACAGGTCCCCTTTATACACCTACATACATGTATAGAGCCATGACAGGTCCTCTTTATACTCCTACATACATGTATAGAGCCATGACAGGTCCTCTTTATACTCCTACATACATGTATAGAGCCATGACAGGTCCTCTTTATATTCCTATATACATGTATTGAGCCATGACACATCTTTTTACACTCCTATACACATGTATAGAGGCCTGACAGGTCCTTTTATACTCCTATATACATGTATAGGGCCATGACCGGTCCTCTTTATACTCCTACATACATGTATAGAGGCCATAACAGGTCCTCTTTATACTTCTATATACATGTATAGAGCCATGACAGGTCCCCTTTATACTCCTATACACATGTATAGAGCCATAACAGGTCCTCTTTATACTTCTATATACATGAATAGAGCCATAATAGGTCCTTTTTATACTCCTATATACATGTTTAGAGCCATCACAGGTCCTCTTTATTCTCCTATATGCACGTGTAGAGCAATGAAAGGTCCTCTTTATACTCCTATACACATGTGTAGTGCAATGACAGATTCTCTTTCAACCCCTATATACATGTATGGAGCCATGACAGGTCCTCTTTATACTCCTATATACATGTATAGAGCCATGACTGGTCCTCTTTATACATGTATAGAGCCATGACAGGTCCCCTTTATATTCCTATACATGTATAGAGCTATGGCGGGTTCTCTTTCTACCCCTATACACATGTATAGAGCCATGACAGGTCCTCTTTATACTCCTATATACACGTATAGTGCCATGACTGGTCCTCTTTATACATGTATAGAGCCATGACAGGTCCCCTTTATACTCATATACACATGTATAGAGCCATAACAGGTCCCTTTTATACTCCTATATACATGTATAAAGCCATGACAGGTCCACTTTATTCTCCTATACATGTAAACAACCATGACAGGTCCTCTTTATACTCCTATATACATGTATAGAGCCATGACAGGTCCCCTTTATAATCCTATATACATGTATAGCTCCATGACAGGTCCCCTTTATAATCCTATATACATGCATAGAGCCATGCCAGGTCCTCTTTATACTCCTATAAACATGTGTAGAGCCATGGCAGGTCCTCTTTATACTCCTTTACATGTATAGAGCCATGACAGGTTCTCTTTCTACCCCTATATACATGTATCGAGCCATGACCGGTCCTCTTTATACTCCTATATACATGTATAGAGCCATGATGGGTCCCCTTTAGTTATCATGATATAAAATAATGGAGGTGGGGGCCTTTTGGTGGGCGTGATTTTTTTTTGGGGGGGGGCAGCATTTTATTCTTGGTCCCAGGCAGCACAATGTCTTGAGCCGGCCCTGCGTCCGGGCCTGGGCTTTTGTTGGGTTTGAGGGAACATATTGCCAGCACAAGTTCGTCCTCAATAAATGGTCGCTCAAGATCCTGCACTACAGCTGTAGGGATAGTCGAAAGTGCTGTGGTAGCAATATATTTGTCAATTTTAGATTGAAAATCCTCAGGCGACATGTTAGGAGGGCGTGGGGGAGGTTGTATAGTGTGGCGTAGAACGAACAGAAAAAAATATTTAAAAGGATCACAAAGTTTCAACTACATGGAAAACTTATAAGGACTTTTTTTTGATAATTCGTGTTTACTACACATAAATGATTAAGACGTTATCATTTATATCACCAGCACATCAGCACTTTAGTAACAGAATGTATTATTCACTATATTGATTTTAACTTGCATTGGATATATATATATATATATATATATATATATATATATATATATATATATATATATTTGTTGCACTACATGATTTCTTTTAAGTGTACAGCGCGGCACATTGGTCTGTGATAGTATCTGACTTGATGTCCACAGAGACCAGAAGGTCCCCCGTCAAAAAGACTCAATGACTAACCTAGTAGATTCCATACAGAATTTTGAACTTGAAAGAACCTAGCAGATTCCATACAGAATTTTGAACTTGAAATAACCTGTTGTGTATCTTTAGATCCAGAATAGGACAAATATCTCCTTTTTCCAGGTGAACAGGTTTGAGTAGAAACACTAGGACAGAGGCAATAACCCACTGAGAAAGGAGATGATATAAAGCAATGCAGAAATGCACTCACTTTTGTGAGAACAGTAAATTTGACAGCATTATGTAGGTAGGAGGCAAAGACCAAAACTAGTTTGTAGCCCCTGCATACAGTGCACTGGACCCAAGCGTCTGAAACGTTTTGGGACTGGTTGGCCGAGAATGCTGACAGAGGTTCCCCTCACTCTGACAAGTGCGGGCACCTCCTTATTGTGAGGAGGGTCTGGAGGTTCAGGTTTTATGGCAAAATTATGTTCTGGGCAAGGAAAACTTTTTCATCTCAGGAGCCAAAGGCTTGCCTGCAGAAGCTTTTGCATTCTTCTACTGGGGTAAGATGGTATTCTTACCCCCCTTCCAGATTTCCTGAATTTAGGAGTCCAAGAAATCACCAAAGAGGCATCCTCCTTTAGAGGGCATCCTCACCATGTGGTGCTTCTTTTTGCATGGGAGTTCCTCAAACCAATGCTTGTGCCAAAGTTTTCATTTCATGTAAACTGAAAGGGGGCTCATCCTGGGTTTTTATTTAAATGTATCTTCTAATCCCTCAACCCAGTAGCTCAAGGCCATGGACAAGAGCTCCAGATGAGGGAGGACAGATGGGTCCGTAAAAATGGATCAGGGGTCCTAAACCATGTTTTTGGTCCAGACAACTAAAGTATGGCACACTGACATTATTGCTTTGGCAGGGTGCATTAAAGAGGGCTTCTAACCTCTTATTTACAGAGTCCTTGAAAACAGGGACATCCTCAACAGGAACCATTAAGGTTTTATTAAGACAGAAATTGGCTGGCTCCACCACTAGGATTATTTAGGAATGCCTCCTCAATAGGGTATTGCTGAACAGAGTGCTTGGACAAATAGTTTTTCTGGCTAAAGCCAGTCACCATACAACAAAGGCTTTAGGAGTGTACAGGGAATGTTTTGGGAGGCCAAGGCATTTTTAAGGAACCAAGGCTGATGAACCTTGCCTGGGTCAATGCATATTTCCCTAAGGCAGGGCATCTTTATGCCTGGGGAAAAAATCAGCAAATTTGCCCCCCTCTTGTTCTGAATCCTCAGAATTCAATGAGGTACCCTGCTCCATCACAGGAATCATAGAAGTAGTAAAAGAAAAATCAAAGACTAATTTAGTAGGAGAGGGTGAAGAGATCCACTTGCAGCCCCTGCAGTCTGAGGTCTCCAAAAGGATCAAAAGCCTACCCAAATATTCAGACATAATGGTTGAGAACTCCTCTCTTGAAACAGGATAGGGGTGTGCCCAAAGGAATTAAGGAAGCCTCTAAAAAGGGCAGTAGCTCATACTGGGGACAGCAGTCATCACTAACAGAATCGGGACCTTTTAGGGAGATGCTACAGACCACCTCGGAGCTGTTAGCTGAGCGTAAGCTGGCAAGGCCCGTTGACCCATTCTCCTTATACCTATGATCCACCATGTGTAGTGAAGGATATCCCACAAGGGTACTTACAGTCGGTATTGTAGAGCAACAAGGGTTAAACCTTCTGTGATTAGTCACTGTAGGCAGAGGGGAGGCAGGAAGCAGAAAAGAAGCTGGCCAGATTGAACTCTCAATTTGCAACTAAGACCCCTTTCACACTGAGGTGTTTTTCAGGCACTACAGCGCTAAAAATAGCGCCTGTAAAGCGCCTGAAAAAACCTCAGCTGCAAACCCAGTGTGAAAGCCCGAGTGCTTTCACACTGGGGCGCTGCGCTGGCAGGGCATCACAAAAAGTCCTGCCAGCAGCTTCTTTGCAGCGGTGGAGGAGCGGTGAATACACCGCTCCTCCCCATTGAAAACAATGGGGCAGTGCCGTGATACTGCCGGCAAAGCACCGCTGCAGCGGCGTTTTGTGGGCGGATTTACCCCTTTTCGGCCACTAGCGGGGGGTTAAAACCGCCCCCCGCTAGCGGCTGAATAGCGCCGCTAAAACACTGGTAAAGTGGCACTAAAAATAGCGCAGCTTTACCGCTGACGCCCGGGGCGGCTCAGTGTGAAAGGGGTTTTACTAATTCTGCACAAAGCTCCCTGATCTGATTCTGCTCCTTCGTGGCTTGATGCAAGAATCCTGAAATCTATGATCCAAACTAGACTACAGGCCAACTTTCTCCACTGTAACTAACAGATCGAGATGTTATCTACCTCTTCGCCCCCCTCATTAGGACTGTAACAATTAAGTGTTGACATGGTGGACTAATGCTTACTTATTTTATCTTCTCTTCTCAGGTAGATGACTCTCCTTTACTCCTGGAACTTAGGGTTCTGGGATCTGTTGCTCTACAATTCAGATATCTTGTTACTATTCTCTCTATTCTTCCTTCAAGCCTTTCTTTTTTCTCTTCTTTGAGGGGTGTTCCCGGGTCTCACAAGCCACTACATCACACCCATCTAAGGAGGGCCCATGTGGGTGAGTACATTCATCTTTTTTCACACATCTCACAATGTCTACTTTAGCTAATACCAGTGTTACCATCTTGTCTTGCAAAAGGGTCTAAACTCCCCCTTAAAACTTCACTTTATACCAATCCCTAGACGCAGGCCTTGTAGCTTTAAAGATAACACATTTTCCTCAATCTTTTACTCCAAAATACCTTCATAAAATCCTCCTACTTGTTATTATGCTAACGCTACGGAAAATAAATGTCTGTCCAAACAGAAATCCTCCATTGAAACAAAGGTCATTAGAGATATAGAGGAGTGTGTAAGGTAATTTAGGGAAGAGTTTGATGACTTTCTTAGTTTAATATGCTCTAAATTCTAATTTCTATTTTAAATGCTTTCCTCGGAATTCGAAGGGGGATTAATACTAGCTGGCGATTCTAATCTTGCTTTAGATCATATTTTAGATAAGTCCCAAACCATCACCTACAAACCGCCTCCAAAACACAGCCACAAACTGACAGATCTATGTTACCAACATGATTTGATAGACACTTGGAGAGCGGCTAAGATACTATCGACCCCTTGGTTAGACCATGATGCAATTTCTATAGCTTGTACTGTCTTCCCTCATATTGTAAAGCATTACTCAAATTGTTGGCACTATATAAATCCTGTATAATAATATCTCCTTCTAACCTAACAATCATGACTACATTGGGGTGTGAATGAATCCTTATAACGAGTCCTATTGCTTTGATATACACTCACCAGACACTTTATTAGGTACACCTTGCAAGTGCCGGGTTGGACCCCCTTTTGCCTTCAGAACTACGTTAATTCTTCATTGCATAGATATAACAAGGTGTTGGAAACATTCCTCAGAGATTTTGGTCCAAATTGACATGATAGCATCACACAGTTGCTGCAGATTTGTCAGCTGCACATCCACGATGCAAATCTTCCGTTCCACCACATCTCAAAGGTGCTCTATTGGACTGAGATCTGGTGAATGTGGAGGCTTTTGGAGTACAGTGAACTCATTGTAATTTTTAAGAAACCAGTTTGAGATGATTTGAACTTTGTGACATGGTGCATTATCCTGCTGGAAGTAGCCATCAGAAGATGGGTACATTGTAGTCATAAAGAGATGAACATGGTCAGCAACACTACTCAGGTGGTGTTTAAACAATGCTCACTTGGTACTAAGGGGCCCAAAGTGTGTCCAGAAAATATCCCCCACACCATTACACCACCACCAGCCTGAACCATTGATACAAGGCAGGATGGATCCATGCTTTCATGTTGTTTATGCCGAATTCTGACCCTACCATCTGAATTTCGCAGTGGAAATCGAGACTCATCAGACCAGGCAACATTTTTCCAATCTTCTATTTTCCAAATTGGGGGGGGGGGGGGCGGGCTGTGCGAATTGTAGCCTCAGTTTCCTGTTCTTAGCTGATAGGAGTGGCAGATGGTGCGGTCTTCTAATGCTGTGGCCCCTCTGCTTCAAGGTTCATGCTGTGGCCCCTCTGCTTCAAGGTTCGATGTGTTATGCGTTCAGAGATGGTATTCTATATACATTGGTTGTAATGAGTGGTTATTTGAGTTACTCATGCCTTTCTATTATCTTGAACCAGTCTTGCCATTTTCCTCTGACATCAACAAAGCATTTTCGTCCACACAACTGGATATTTTCTCTTTTTCGGACCATTCTCTGTAAACCCTAAAGATGCTTGTCAGTAGATCAGCAGTTTTTGAAATACTCAGACCAGTCCCTCTGGCACCAACAACCACGTCACTTTCAAAGTCACTTAAACCCCCTTTCTTCTCCATTCTGCTCGGTTTTAACTTCAGCAAGTCGTCTTTACCACGTCTAGATGCCTAAATGAATTGAGTTGCTGACATTTTATCAGCTGATTAGCAATTTGTGTTACCAAGCACTTGAACAGGTGTACCTAATAAAGTGGCCGGTGAGTGTTGCTTTACCTATTAAAACATATTTTGAGACAAATAGAGCAGAGAACAGTTCTCCTTCTATAAATTGGTCCACCCACAAAGCCTCTGTCAGAGGATTCCTTATTCAACTTTCCTGGCCCATCCTCCTGTCAGCACATAATGGGTTAACACCTCCTTTGGAGCCCCCAATGACCACATGTTCCAAGCTGAATATAAAAGACAGCCCCTCCCCAACTAAGATTTTCTTTTTTTGGTCATGCTCTAGGCCACATGCTGATTGCAGTTGGTAAGTAATTTGTTTGCTGCATCCCCCCTGCCGAACCTACCCCTCCATGTTCAGCCTCTCATGGAGTTGGAAGACCCAGAATGCTGAAAGTAAATCTTTCTAAAAACTGAGGTGCCTTGTGCCAAGGCCACGGGCAAAATAATGCTTAAACCACATTGATATTGTACAGATGTGGTATTATAAGAGCTCTGCAATGTCATCATTGCCTCTCTCTTTGTTTTTTTTCCTGTCTTTTTATATGCAGTGCACTGCACTGCTCTCCTGGCTTTATTGTCAGTCTGAGAGCGGCTGTGAATGGTGTCACAGAGTGTGGGGAGATGGGTAGCACAGGATTGGAACCACCAGACACCATGCAATGGTGTAACTGATTTTGGAGGTCTGCAGTTGGGAGGGCTTCTCTCCCTCTCTCTCTGCAGTCCTGCCAGGTAAAGGACTTACCTCGGATTCTGGCTGAGTCTCCTGTCTGTCTTTGGATGTGCTGTCCTGGCTCCCCTGCTATGCTGTGCACTTCTGTGGGTTTGACAGCCTGACTGGTTTCTCAGACTCTGACTGTGTCTGCCTTTGGAAATGCTGTCTGAAGCTCACCTGCAGAGACTTCTGAGGTGAGTGGATGAAGGCAGATGGCTCTTAAAGAGACAGGGTTCCATGTTTTTTGGTGAGAGGTAATATGCTTTTCTCCATATTTTTTGTGCAAATATGAGCTTGCCACACCTGGTAGTGGCACAGAAGATTAGCAAAGGTAGGAGGGGCAACATGGGACATGGTTCTTAAAAGAGTGCCCAAGGAAAATATGCAAATTAAGGTGTTTTGCATTATTTTGGGAGCAGAAACCCTGAACGCAAACGCTCCAAAAAACATAAGACCCGCCAACGATCACAGGATGACGACACCTAACAGGTTGTCACATTTATTAAGCATGTGGTCAATACACTCTAAAGAAGTTGTTTCCACTTACCCTGTGAAGGGGCAGAATCCAGGAAATTGGCACATGCGTTTATGCCAGCATTATAGAAGATGCCTTGCCAAGTTCAGGGTGCATTTTGGGCCTGCATGCAGTCTGCAGTGGCAGAGCAATGAAATTGCACAGGATGCCTCACAAGGATGGTGGTTGTGCAAAATTCTAAGACTTATTAAGGCTGCTATAGCATAAAGTATGCTGCAAATATCCAGGGGACAAGCCACACCAATAAAAATGGAGCGTAAATCGCTGGTTCATGAAGGATGGTCTTTTCCCATAATGGCAGAGCTAAAATTGCGCATTCATGAAGGATAGCCTTTTCCAATAATGGCAGAGCATAGATCGCTGATGGAGGATGGCCTTTTCCCATAATGGCAGAGCGTAAATCGCTCATGATGGAGGATGGCCTTTTCAAACAATGGCAGAGCGTAAATCGCTCACGATGGAGGATGGCCTTTTCAAACAATGGCAGAGCGTAAATCGCTCACGATGGAGGATGGCCTTTTCAAATAATGGCAGAGCGTAAATCGCTCATGATGGAGGATGGCCTTTTCCCAGAATTGCAGATCGTAAATCGCTCATGATGGAGGATGGCCTTTTCCCAGAATTTCAGAGCGTAAATCGCTCATGATGGAGGATGGTCTTTTCTCATAACGACAAAGCGCAAATCGCTCGTTGGAGGATGGTCTTTTCCCAACAATGATAGAGCGTAAATCGCTCATTGATGGAGGATGACAGAGACCTCGTCAGAAGACCAATTTACAGTAACAGGTTCCCTAAGCTTTATCCAGATAAAATGGCTGCTGTATGTTTATGCGCTGCACTTCCAGGGGTGGTTGCTGCCCTCTTGTGTCCGGTGCAGCAAGTGTCTTTGCCTTTTTTTAAATTGGTTGCCTTCAATGGACTTGTTCGCACCAGATGCAGTCCAGTGCATTTTTATTTCTGCATCAAGAACGCATGGATAGTGTTTAACTTTGATTCCAATTACTTAATTCACACCAGTACAGCGCATTCTAATGCCCTCAACAAGAGTAGAAGGTTGCATTGTTTCTTAATAGGAACATATCGGGAAAGTGGCAAAACACATGTAGAATGCATCAAAAACACTCATGCAGAAACACATCTGCAATGCAGAAACTGTGGTGATCTGGCCATCAGGCTTGCACAGACTCTATACAGTGACAGATTTTGCCTGCCAACCAGCAACTTTGATATATTAACTTCAGAAATGGCATTACATTCAACATTGGAAGCTGCAAGATTTAGCACAGTTTCTGGAAAGAGTGGAACCTGGCAACTGACTTTTGGTTGATGCTTTTAATAGACCTAGTACAAGCGCTGGCGCACTCAGTCACTGCTCGGAGAGCATTGTGGTTATGCCACTGGAGGGCAGGTGGAACTTCTACACAAGCCTTCGACATTTCCTATAATGGGAGGTTATTGTTCGGCCAAACGCTGAACAACGCAATTAAGCGAATGACAGGAGGAAAAGTCTGCACTGTAGCCACAGACTAGTAAGAGGAAGCTGCCATCCTTCACTCAAGCCCACTGAACTTCAGAGGGTGTAGGAGGCCAAATCTTATAAGACAGGCTGCAGATTTAATAGATCACAATGTAGGTATCTCAAAGTTACTTTTGACATGAAATAAGTCCAGAGCAAGCTGCTAAGATGGCTGGAAAGTCTCTTTTAAAGGTGCGCCCAACCAGTCTCTTCCAGTTGGGGCCAGGGCGCCTAAGTGATGTAGATGGTTGTAGCTTCCTTCTGGAGGGTTTGGACAACAATCACCAAAGACCAGTGGGTCCAGAAGACAGGTGGGTGGACAATGGAGAACAGATCTCAGAAGAGAAAGTGTTTGCAAAATTTTTATACTGCTACAAGGCCATCAAGCCAGTGATGCCAAAAACATAGAATTATCTGGGGGCCTTTTTCCCCAGTTTTTCTAGTACCTAAGGCAGGAGCCTCCTGACCTGTTTCAGTTTGAAGGAATGGAATGTGTTCATATACATCAAGAGGTTCAAGATGGAGTCCATGCAGACAGTCACAGGTACAGTTCAGCAGGAGGACCAGTTGGAATCATTCGACTGGCCGACTCATACTTCCATGTACCGATCAATACCGAACACCAGAGGCGTGTAAGATTTGCGGTGGCCAGTGGTCACTTCCAGTTGTCTGCCTTTTACAGAATTGGCACAGCCCCAGGAATCTTTTTGAAGATCTTGTTGGCAGTGGTGGTACTTTGGGCCAGATGGCACATGAGAGCGTTTCAATTTGCCTCCTTTAGCCTATGAGCTGGGCCATCTATGGATGAGAAAATCTTTGTGCCTATGCAAATTAAACAAGAACTAAAATTTTGGACATTGCCACTGCGCTTCTTTCGGAGACATGCCTCTCAGCCCAGGCGATAGGATGATTCTGAAGCCTGATGCCAGTCTCTGGGGCTGGGGAGTCCACCATCTGAAGCGACAAGTGCAAGGTCATTGGAGCACAGTGAAGTGCAGAGTCCCCAAGTATCTTGAATGGGGGAAAAAAGCCTTTTTCTAGCATTGCAAGCTTTTCAAGATTTTCAAGGGGTTGACAACAAGACAGTAGTAGCCTACATTGCCTAAAAAGGGGACACCAAAAATCTTTTTCTGATATTTCAACAGGATACCAGTGCAAATACTCCGTCATACAAGAGGTTCACAGTGCCATGGATTTTTCTCTGTTTGATCTTTGTCTTTGGCTAAATGAAATGCTTTATGGCAAGGTCAATAACAGCTCCCCAATACAAAAAGACTACTTTTTAATAGCCTGGCTATGGAATAGGCTACACTAGAGGTCCAGGGATTCTCATCTGCGGTTGTTCAGACCCTGGTGACCAGAAGATCATCCATGAACGCTACATATGAGAGGATATGAAAGAAGTCTGTTTTGTCTGCTCAGCAAAAGCTTTCTCTCCGGTGTTCCCTGCTCTAGCCAAAATCCTTGACATTTTACAGTCAGTGCTAGAGGTTGGTCTGGCATACAAATCCATTTAAGGTACAGATCTCTACTTTATCTTTTCACAGGCTGCAGATGGGTGCAAAAGCCAGTGACCAGATGCTTCTTCCAGATGACGATCCATATGACCTTGAGGGAAATCCTGGTTCCCTCTGTGGGACTTAGGCTTGGATCTGAGAGCACCCTTTTGCTCCAATAGGTTTCATTTCCATTGAAGTACCTCACGGTAAAACTAGTTCTGACAGTAACTACTTCAGACAGATATTGAAGATTGCAACACTTTCCGGCAAGGGCCCTTTGGTGGCTTTTTCTTTTTCCTTTTTACCAGAGATAGGGATACCACGTCGATCTCCAAAGTTCAGTTTTAAAGTGGTATCCAATTTCAGAGGGACTATTTTCCAGTTTTTCTGGAATTTTCACATGAGAGTCACTGAGTGCACAACAGGAAGACCAGTTTTCTTACACATGGTCGAGTTACTAACAGTGTACTTGGTCAAAGGAGGAAAGTGTACAATCTTTTCATTTAGCCATCAGGCCCTCAAGAGTCATCCACTTTTGGGTTACCAGGGTGATTAGATTGGCATGCAGGAAGCACGTTTTCTGCTCTGAAACAATTGCAAGCCTATTTGAATAGAGGGGTGGCAGCCTTTGGGGCAGTTATGTCAGGATTGCTTGGAAGATATAGGTAAGGGCTAGCTTGAAGGTCTGATGCAGTCTTCATTCAACCTTACAAACTAAATATGTGACCAGCAAGTTTGGGACAAGAGAGATCAATTCTTTCTGGCTTTAGCAGCTTTTCTTTGATTGTCAGTATCTCTTTTCATTTGTTCTCTCCCACCCTATATTGGCTTTGGTATATCCCGTTATGTGCTGATGGGAGGATGGGCCAATGGAAAATTGTTATCACTTACCGTAATTTTCCTTTCCTGGCCCATCCTCACGTCAGCACAGGACTCCTTCCCTAGTGGCCTGTCACAGGCTAAGTTATCGAACATCTTAGTTGGGGGAGGGGCTGTCTTTTATATTCAGCTTGGAACATGTGGTCATCGGGGGCTCCAAAGGAGGTGTTAACCCGTTATGTGCTGACGTGAGGATGGGCCAGGAAAGGAAAATTACGGTAAGTGATAACAATTTTCCATTTTCATTAAGAGAAAAAAAGCCCATGATGAATTGCTTGAGAATAAAACCAAGGAATACAATACCCCAGTTCAGTGATGACGAACCTTGGCACCCCAGATGTTTTGGAACTACATTTCCCATGATGTTCCACTATACTGCAGAGTGCATGAGCATCATGGGAAATGTAGTTTCAAAACATCTGGGGTGCCAAGGTGCGCCATCACTGCCCTAGTTAGTCAGCATAAACAATCACCCGACCCTACTCACTATATTCCCATGGGCAATAAGTTTAAAAGGCTAAAAATAAAACCTATGTGGCTCACGACCAAAATTAAAATGGCTATAAATAATAAGAAAATAACTTTTAAAAATATAAAAATGAAGGACAACTATCAACGTTTAAATGCTACAAAGATTATAACAGAATATGTAAAAAGGAAATCAAGGGAGCAGAATTCACAACAAACGACAGATTGCAAAAGATAGTAGGACAAACCCCATAAAATTCTTCAAATATATTAATAATAAAAAGGTCAGGTCTGAGCATGTAGGCCCTTTACAAAATAATCTAGAGTGGGTGCCTGGGGACAAAGAGGAGGCAAATTTATTAAATACTTTCTTCAGCTCTGTGTATACAAAGGAGCATGGGGGAGCTCATGTGCATTGTGGAAATGGTATTGACACAGCCCCAAATTATCCACAATGGCTCAAAAGTAGTATGGTTCAGAAATATTTAGACAGAATAAAGGTGGCAACAGACAGCATGGATTCATGAATAACAGAAGTTGTCAAACAAACCTCATTTCTTTTTATGAGGTAAGTAAAACCTTGGACAGAGCTGTGGCTGTGGACATGGTATACTTGGATTTTGCAAAAGCGTTCTACACAGTTCCACACACACGGCTAATGTGGAAGGTAAAGTCTACAGGCTTTGAAAGATCAATTTGTAAATAGATAGAAAACTGGCTAAAAAAACAAACTCAGAGAGTAGCGGTTAATGATTCTTACTCTGAATGGTCTAAGGTTATCAGTGGTGTACCTCAAGGTTCAGAGTTGGGACCCTTACTTTTTAATATCTTTATAAATAATATAGGGTCTGGGATTAAAAGTACCATTTGTGACGGGAGTCACTTTGGGCGGGGGGCCCGTGGAACCCAGAATCCCCTGGAGAGGTTTAGAAACTTTTGTTTCAGCTCCCCATGCACCTCCTATGTCTAAATCACCCTGTGTCTAATAGGGGCACAGGGTGACCGAGAACCCCAGTCTGATCTGTACTAATCAGACTCGCTGTACAACCACACTGGTATGTTGTGTGTGTGTGTGTGTATATATATATATATATTGTATACTGTTGTGGACTCTTTGCTGGGTTGTTTGGGGTGTGGCTGTATTCCATGGTTCTATTGTGTCTGTCTGCCTTGGGAGAAAAGTATTATGGGATGTGTTTGCTGTGAGGAGGGAGGGGGGAATTCCCCCAACAGCTCTCCCTGCTGATTGGACAGTCTACCCCACCCTAATTGCAAAGGGAGGGGGAATTGTCCCGAGTGTTACCTGTGTTTCAATAAACAATTCATGTTCAGCAGCAAAAACGAGTACTGCCTAGTTCTTGGTTGCAAGCGGTTGGAATATCTGATATCTATATTCAGACTAGAAGGAAGCAGTATATGACGAAAGCACTCAAGCGGAGTGGGATGTTTCGTTACACCATTTCTGTCTTTGCAGATGACACCAAGCTATGCAGTGGTTAATTTTTTCACACAATGTCTCCAATTTACAAGCTGACCTCTAATTGGGCAACTAAGTGGCAAATGAGATTTAATGTTGATAAATGTAAGGGTATGCACTTGGGGGCTAAGAATGTGCATGCATCATACATACTAGGGGGAGTACAACTGGGGGAATCCATAGTGGAGAAGGATCTGGGGGTTTTGGTAAATTATAAGCTCAATAATAGCATGCAATGCAATTTCCAAAGCAAGCAAAGTCCTTTCTTGTATTAATAGAGGTATGGACTCCAGAGAGAGAGAGATATCATTATGCCCCTGTACAAATCATTAGTAAGACCTCATCTGGAAAATGTAGTTCAGTTTTGGGCACCAGTTCTCAAAAAGCATATCAGGGAACTGGAGAAAGTGCAGAGAATGGCAACCAAACTGATAGGAGGCATGGAGGAGCTCAGCTATAAGAAAAGATTGGAGGAACTGAATTTATTCTCTCTTGAGAAGAGGAGATTAAGTGGGGGGTATGATCAACATGTACAAATACATGAGTGGTCCATATAGTGAACTTGGTGTTGAGTTATTCACTTTAGGGTCATCACAGAGGACAAGGGGGCACTCTTTACGTCTAGAGGAAAAAAGATTTCATCTCGACATACGGAAAGGTTTCTTCACAGTGAGACTCCTTTCACAGTAAGGCGTTTTTCAGGCGCTTTTGGGCTAAAAATAGCACCTGAAAAACGCCTCCCCCTGCAGTCCCAGTGTGAAAGCCAGAGTGCTTGCCCTGGCAAGATCAGTAGATTGCTATAAAAAAAAGCCTAGATTCTTTCCAAAATTATACATAATATAACTGGGTACTGACATTTATAGGTAAAGTTGATCCAGGGAAAATCCGATTGCCTCTCAGGGGGTTAAGGAAGGAATTTTTTTCCCTGCTGTAGCAAATTGGAGCATGCTTTGCTGGGGTTTTTTTGCCTTCCTCTGGATCAACTGTGGGTGAAGGATTGTGTATATGGGATTGTATGTATTTTTTTTTTTTTGGTTAAATTGGATGGACTTGTGTCTTTTTTCGACCTGACTAAATATGTAACTATGTACTCTCCTATATAAATTAGAACAGGCACATACTAAACTAACTGTGTGTCTAGCCACCAGAGCTAAAAAATCTCTGAGATGGACAAATCACAAATACTTTACGTGGAGAGACAAACCAGGTTCTCTATGAGCTAAAAAACGTATCACTAGACCCCAAATCCATGCCTTACCTAAACTTAAACTCAGAGATGGCACCCTTTCTCAAAATCCTCATCGCGTCCTTCAAGAATTCCACAAATTCCTTTTTATAGCATTTTATCAGAAACCTGCCAGGCAACACCCAGTTTTAAGTTCTCTAAAGCTGGCTAAAGATGGTTCAAATCTCTATAGATTCAAACCATTTATGGGTAGGATGATTGTACCCAAGTTGATCCATCAATCGACTTGGGTACAACTAGCATGTTGGATTTTTCCCATGTGATTTTTGTGTTCTCCCAGCAGGGACGGCTCTCTGCTTCGGCTGAATTGGATTATGATGAACGTCAAGATCACATGTACCCTCCAATACAATAAAGCCAAGTTTGACAAGATGTCGGATGTCTGGATTTGATACATATCAGCAGATTAACAGGGGCCTCAGGAATGCCCTTTCTACAGGCTCTGGTAAATGCATTCCTTCTCTACTCTCATATCTTTTCTCTTACTCATTTCTTATTTGGACTTTAACATGGTCATTGAGGTAATTCCAGGACCTCAATATTACTTGTAAATGTTCGAGGACTAAACCAGAGTACAATACACCCATTAGTTGTATATGTGATGTTGACATTGAATCTAATGTTACCACGATTGGGTACCTGTTTTTTTATTATCTGTTAGTATTACCCTCTGGGGGTCTGGCAGATTTTCAAGGCTGCACCTGATCCCAATTGGCTCTGGGATGACTACAACTAATACAATCTTTGTTTACTCAAATTGTGAGGATGTGGATCTTTTCTCCTGTTGGGGAGAGCTACATGCTCTATACCCTGCTCTTTGTTTACTCTAAAGCTCAAATAAAAAGATTGAAATCTAAAAAAACTGACAGCTGTTTAACCTTTCCAGACACTATCCAAAATGAAAAACAAAACAAAGTTTTGGCTTTAGATATACTTTAAATACACAAAGTCAGCCTGACAACCACAGGGAAAATTCAGAAATAGCAGGCTCTAGATCCTACAGGGTGCTATATGTCAGCAATCTCCATTTTTGCACTGATAGGCTGTATTTGTATATAGCCAACATTCACACAGGCGATTGCAAATTCTAGTGGCCAGAATCTGGGCATTCTTGCAGTTAGACTGACATGCATGTGTGAAGAGCTGCTCTACTCAGCCCATACAATTCAATGACAGGCCAGCAGTGGCCAGTTATGCGTGACTGTTTGCGTAGCTAATGCTTACCTGGGACAGATGATTGTGGCTGGATGCAGTCTTTTTGTATCCAGCCATGACCACCGCAAGGAATTCTTGGCTGCGTGAATAGTCATGGATAGCTGCGCTGCCATCTGAATGTCATTGCATTTCATGGGCTGGATGGCTGCATGCACACCTGTCGTTCCAGCCACATTCACTGGTAATCACCTATATGAATTTAGCTTTAAAGTTCCTTGTGTTGCAAAGATCTTTATCATCTGCACGATTTAATATTTTATTGGGGTGTTTTGTGTTTGCCATCTGGGCATTGGAGACATGCTTGGTGCATCCACACTGTAAATTCTCATCTAACAAAGCAAACAGGTCTCCAGACCCACCCCTATCCAACTATACACATCAAGATTGTAAATACTTGAAAGCAATGTGGTGTTGACCACAGTATGGGATGTAGGGGGTGTGCCAAAGTGCTGTGTTTGTTTTCCATGTCACTTTTTGGTCCCTAGGGTACACAAAAGCAGGTTTTCCATATAACGAAAGTGTGTCTCAAAGGGCCTACTGTTGAGGATATATATTACTTTAATTACTGTATTTTATAATAGTGACAGAATGACTGTAAAGGGCTTTTCGACTTTGCTTCAAAAAGTAAATCCTTCTGATTCTGGTGCTGCATGGAAAACCATCCAGTCCATTTGTGACAATGTAACAGTATTCATAGTAATTCTGCTACACTAGCATGGTTAGGCAGTTACACAATATGAGTAGATCCAGTGGTCCTAATCCAGTACTGAGTCCTCTCTAAAGCTTACAAGCTGCATGAAGGCACATTCGAGCTTAGAAGCTCGATCAGGAATCGTCGCATCACCACATAGTAAAAGCAAAATATTTTTTTATTAGAGAAGCATATTGGATATAAAGAAATAAATATCTCAACACACCACATGGATCTTTATTAAGCTACTACAAAGGTTTTTGGTCAATTTTGTTTGTTGGTCAAAAGTATGTATAAACTTGTTTTATCCTTTTATTTAACACATAAAAAAAACTTTTAATATGGGATACATCCAAAGCATGGTGGTCTTTTTTTTTTCAAAAGACCAGCACTGCCTGAGAACTACCTACACATCATCCTATGTATGACTGACAAAGGATACTCTTATCCCAGCTATAGATGGGTCGATTCGATCCATCTATGGGCAGGCTGGTTGTATCTATGTTGATCCATTGATGCTATAGCTTCTAGCAGTAATCGTGTTCTACAGGACGGGAAGGCTCCCCCACCAGCAGAACACAATAGCACTGCAGGAAGAATTCCCCCATCCACAGTGACTGTGTTGATGGGGAAATCAAACTATTTTCTTTCCCTCTACCTATGGTGGAAGGAAAGAGAATCGAGTAATCTGTGGCTTGCCTTAAGCATAAGATGATAGTCAGGCTGTCCAGCTATTTTTGAGAGAATTGGGTAATGATCTCACATCTGTTGGAGGCCTTTTAATGAACATTCCATTAGGCAGGTTACAAAAGTTAAAAAGCTGCCTGGATCATTATTTATCTCCAATGGAATAGGCAGTGTGAAAGTGCTGCTTAATGGCAACAAACATCACACTTGGCCAAGACAAGCTGTCATATTTGTAAAACTTGTTGACTCAGGAAACTGGATCAAGCATGAAAATCTAATCTCACTCAAATTAGTAAGCCAGATGGTCCCTCATTTGCTAAGAGAGCAGGAGTGTCCCTCTTCTGTAACTCTCTCTGCAGTTTGTAATCCTATCTCCCTGCTATTCAGATTTATAGATTGCCTTTAAAATAGCATTTTTTCTAAGTAAAGTGGTACAGCACTACCACCTCCTTATTGCCTGGGGTGCAAGTGGAGCCATGTGACCTTCTCAGGATTTATCCACCAGAGAGGCAAAAGCAGGAGTTAGTGTTTACAAGAAAAATCTGAGCCAAACTTTTATTAAATTGTTTGTTACCCTAAAAATAAATAAATAAATGGATTCCGTTCCTTTAAAGCATTTTATACAGCACAGTGCTTGTGCTGTGTAGTTTGGCCCCCTGTATCACCTGAAATACCTGGCTGATCCTGCCTGGTTCTGCCCTCCCCTCAGTAAACTGACCACGGCTTATCATGGCTTCTGAGCCCTGACACCGCAGTCAGTTTACGTGCCTCTGTCATCCGCAGCTATCCCCTCTGTTCACCTGTGTCCTCATCCACCCTCCCTGTCAGCTCTGTATGTGTGTGTGCTGCTATTAGTAGGCATTTAAACTTTAAAAAAAGTACTGCCAGCCCCCTTCTTGTATCCAGGTATAACAGGCAGTGTATGTGTAAAACAAAGCTCCTATATATACCTTTTTTTTTTGCAGATCTCTTCAGGCCAGTCACGTGACTCCCAGCTGCTCTCCGCCCGATCTAAGCGCTACAGCGGGAGGAGCCGAGCGGCCAGCACAGTGGTCACATGACGTCCCAGCTGATGTCAGCGGGAGACCTTGGCTCCTCCCACTGTAGCCCTGGATTAGGGTAGAAGAGTGGCCGGGAGTAACGTGACCGGCCTGAAGATATCTCCAAAAAAGGTGTATAGAAGCTTTGTTTTCCACATACACTTACCCTGGCTGTTATAGGTGGATACAAGAGAGGGGCTGGCAGTACTTAGTACTAGTATAAAAATTTAAGGTAACAAACACTTTAACGTTATTAAATCCAAAGCAAACATTTATTATTTTGCAGCTTACTAGTTCTTAGATGTGATGGCTGCATTCGTTTTCTTTTTTTAGGCTTTCTTTCTTCTATTTCCATCTGGTGATCTGGCCAGTAAGTCTGTTATTTTTCAAAAGAACAAGCTTTTCTTGCAGATGTATCAGTTACATGAGACAAACCAATCAACCCTGGCAGGGGAACTTACAATGATCATTTATATAACTTAATTATTTTGTGTTCTTTGTTTTGTCTTTGTTTTTGACTATTGGTGCAAGAATGACAATAGTCGAGAATACTGGTTATGAAACGCAACTTTAAGTGTTATTGTCCATCTTTGCATCATCCAAGCAATTGACATGTCATAACCACAAATATCTTTCTGTATGGAAGCCTATGGCTCTATTTCTGATGTTTTTGTTATACTTTAATGATCTTGTACCTGAGCACTTGTGTTTCTTACTTTCCATTCAAGGGGGCCTCTTTTGCTACATAACTTCATTAAAAAAAAAAGATTGAAATTAAATCTGCTAATTTATTTATCTAACACTCTCCTCCCTCAGACTGACAAGGCTGCTGTCCAAAGGTGTTCCCTGTGCTCTTTCATTAAGAGTAGAGGCACTCTAATACAGGAGGTGTGTTACTGGCCAGATCACTAGGTGAAAATAGAGGAAAAAAGCCTAAAAAAATAAAAAAAAATTGCAGCCACCACACTGAATAATTGGTAAGCTGCAATATATTATTTTTTTTTGGTTTTAATACATCTTTAGGAGTTTTATTAAGCCTTTAAGTGAGGATTTTACATTTTTGTAAAATGCCTTAGCTGTAAGGTGGGAAAGTGTTAAAATCTAAAACTCTGGAAACATAAAGAAAGAAAGTCTTTTCCGCCAACAAGGAATGTTTATTAATTAAATCTGGAGTGACTCTTTCAGTTCTATCCTCAATCTTCTGGCATTGAAATTAAACCTGCTGGGTTTCTATGACTTGCTTTCATCAGATGTGTTTCTTGAATGTCTAAATTGATGAAGAACTTAAACTTCAAATAAAGGCAGCACCTTATGACTCGTGCAGAATCCCATGTGAATTTGTTTATTTTAATGTGTGACAAGTTTTGTGAATATTCATAATCAATATCTGAAAATCTACAAAACATTCACATAAAAACAGTTCAGTGTGTGCACCCTGCGTAGACATGTGAACCCCATGAGTCCAGAAGGCAGTGCACAGTTTTGAGCTCAACGAAGAGGACATCATTAGAGAAAAGTCTGCATCTTTTCTCTTGGTCTGCTATTTTCCACTCTGATCCTCTCTTAAAACTATACAGCTTATGGTGTCCACAACATGTGTAAACACAGCTTCTTCTCAGATGTTTCAGTACTTTTTTGGGGAGTTTTCCATATTCATGCATATGGTGCTTTTGCATGAATTTCCCGCATATGTAAAGCACTACCCTTTCCCAGATGTATTAAGTGCTATCGCTTTTACTTCCCTTCACTTCCCATTGCCTGCTGTTCCACCTCAGGCTCCACAAGAGATGAGGCAAAAGCTGACTGCACGATTTGGAAACCAAATGACTCCAAAAGAGACATATTCTGCTGTGGGGAGAAAGGAGAGGCCAATGCTGACCCCAGTGCTGGCCCAAGGGAGGCACTAAGAGTGGGGCCAAGAGAAGGACCAAGAGCAGGGCCTAATGCAGGACCCAGGGCAGGGCCTAGTGCAGGACCTAAGGTAGCCCCCAAATCTCCAAGTGGTGTCCCCATTGGCCTGGCATGAACTTTCTGTATGTGCTTGTTGAGATACGCCTTTGATCTGAAAAAGCTTCCACACTCTGAACATGGATAGCGCTTCTCTGCCTCTCCCTCAATTTTCTTGGGAATCACCAAGTCACATGCAACATATGATCCATTAGAATTTGGCTTCTCAGGGGACTTGAGGTCGCTCCCATCAGACAGGTCACCATATGAGTCAGAACTCTCCTGTTCTCCATGCTGGCATTTCTCCCCCTCTGTAAAGCAAGAGTACAAAAGAGTACAAAAACATGTTTAGTTTCCTTCAAATTCCCCTAAAACTTCAGTGTCTTATTGCATGCAGAACACTGCCCAGTTTCTGTATTAGAGAATGGTCACATTGTAGCGTTCATTTTTGTCACTGCTCACTCATATTGAAAACTGCAGACAAACAAAAATAGATTTCACAGCCAAATAGACCATTCTAAAGCTTAACATGCACTACCTTTAACTCCCAGTGTTTTCTCAGAACAGGTTTTTCTAATGTAAGATTAGCATGACACAAACTGTAAGTAAACAAAGTCTGTATGGCCTGCTTGTAAGAAATTGTTTCTTTTGTATATCTAAGAGAACATGTGATGTTTGATCTAAAGGATTAGTATGACTAAATATTTGGTTAAGGATTTCATTATTTTAATGAGACTAAGGGGCATATTTATAAAGACATGCACTGAAATCATTAATCATATTTACTGTTCATTTAGAAACTGTTTTATATTCATTTGCATGCAAATATACTATCAAACAGTACAGTAAGAATTGCACCCAGTTTAACTTGAGGTTACAATTCAGTAAATTACTTCTTTCGAACACAAATCTTTCTCAAAGAATAAAAAGTAATATGTCAATCTATTTAAGAGAGACAGAAAGGTAGGCAAGATATGACACAGAAGAAAATTTGTGTTTACTTGCAGTTCAAATGCATTAATGCTATGCGGATGACATTAAAGAAAAAAGCTTCTGGTAGTTTACCATTATTATATATTAAGTTATAGTATGCTCCTAATAGAGAATGGTGCTTTTCTGTTCTAAAGTGGCAATTGAATATATTTTTCAATAAAAATACAATCTTGACCACTGAAACTTAAGGTCAATAGTACTCATTTCTTTTTTAACCACTTGCCAACCAGCCACAGTATATATACTGCGGCAGGTTGGTTCTATTGCGCAAGACGACGTACCTGTACGTTGTATCGTGTAATAGATACAGGGGGCACACGCGTGGCCGGCGGCCCGCGATGTTCCACTGGCCACCCGCGATCGCTCCTCAAAGTGGCAGAACTGGGATCTGCCTATGTAAACAAGGCAGATCCCCGTTCTGACAGGAGAGTAGAGAGAGATCTGCTGTTCCTAGTAATCAGGAACAGCGATCTCTCTCTACTCCCAGTGAGCCCATCCCCCTGACAGTTAGAAAGCACCTCCCTAAGGAACAATTAACACTTTGATAACCTCTGGTGTCAACCCCTTCACTGTCAGTGCCATTTATACAGTAATCAGTGCATTTTTATAGCATTGATCACTGTATTGGTGTCACTGGTCACCAAAAAGTGTCACTTAGGGGGTTATTTACGAAAGGCAAATCCACTTTGCACTACAAATGCAATGCAAGTGCACATGGAAGTGCAGTCGCTGTAAATCCGAGGGGGACATGCAAGGAAAATAAAAACAGCATTTTAGCTTGCACACGATTGGATGATAAAATCAGCAGAGCTTCCCCTCATTTCAGATCTACCCCTCAGATTTACAGTGACTGCACTTCCAAGTGCACTTGTAGTGCAAAGTGGATTTGCCTTTCGTAAATGAACCCCTTAGTGTCAGATTTGTCTGCCGCAATGTCGCAGTCCTGCAAAAAATCACAGATCGCCGCTATTACTAGTAAAGACAATAAAAAAAATAAAGTCCCTAAATCTTTCCCCTATTTTGTAGACGCTATAACTTTTGCACAAACCAATCAATATACGCTTATTGGGATTTTTTAAATATGTAGAATAATACATATTTGCCTAAACTGATGAAAAAAATATTTTTTTTTACATTTCTTTTATTGGGTATGTAATATAGTATAAAGTAAAAAAATATTTTTTTTTTCTCAAAATTGTCGCTCTTTTTTTGTTTATAGCGCAAAAAATAAAAACCACAGAGGTGATCAAATACCACCAAAAGAAAGCTCTATTTGTGGGAAAAAAAGGACATAAATTTTATTTGGGTACATTGTCACACGCCCACGCAATTTTCGGTTAAAATAACGCAGTACTGCATTGCAAAAAATGGCCTGGTCATTAAGGGGGTAAATCCTTCCAAGGCTGAAGTGGTTAACTAAAAAAGTATTAAAACAAAAAACAATATACAATCCTTTGTATACAACCTGGTATCCCCATGGCAAGGGAGCAACAAGCGTGCTTTTTGGGGAGCTTTGCCCCTCTTATAGAACAACCGCAGCCACAATTCTAATTTTAGTTTTGGATAGAGTAGAGAAGAGTTAAAATTTGTATCAGATTCTATCTGTGACTTGTGATTTTCCCACATTTCATGCCTCTGTGATTACAGGAAATGGGAGGTGTGTGTATCACCAGGACAAGAAAGCTATAAAAACATTGTCAAAATTAAACTCTTCCTAACGCTACTAAAATTCTGTTTTTATTTTCTTTGTGCCTTTGAATAGATCGTGTATACCTTTCTTAACCTCCCTGGTGGTATTATTATGTCAGATTTTTGAATCTCAAAGCGGTACATTGTTTTGCATAGAAATTTGGAGTTTTACATTGTAGGCCTGTAATTCTTAGTAACACACATAAATCTGTCCAAACAAGAGTCTATTAGACATCCCAGGTATGATAAAGTTTGAAACAATAAATCATAAATTATAATATAATAAATAACTATAAATAAATATAAAAAATAATAATATAATAATAATAAAATGAATTTCCCCAGGATTCACTATCGCTCAAGTCTGCAAGTTTTCTAATTTACTATCAAGGTTTCCTAGCTGGTCTAAAACCGCTTTTGATGTAAGGGGACACTTTTTGGTTCCCATGGATAATCTCAAGTTTCCAGGCAGAAAGAACAGTATATATAATATAAAAGTGCATGCAGGGCATTGGGCAAAGCACTAGGGACAAAAGGGATGTGAAATGATTTGATACAGTATACTGTAATCTTACAGATTGCATTACTGTATGTGTTATGACGCTCGCAGGGAACCGAGCCTGGCTAACAGGCATCGGGCGGACACAGCCCGCAGACACACCGGGGGGGGGGGGGGCCACGACGACATTGCAGGATCCTGGTGACAAGGTAAGTAAGCTGGACTAGGATTCTGCAATGCAATCCCGACTGTGGCTCGGGGTTACCGCTAACGGTACTGAAATTTAACCCTGAGCCACACTCATGATCACCATCAGGTAGGTTAAAGGGACTGAAGAGAAATCTCCCCAGTGTAGATACGGATGGCAAAACTCTCTAACTCTTTCCTGCTCTGTTCAAAACAAAATAAAACATTTTGGATGGAGTCGGGTTTAAAGTGATATTAAAGGCTTTCTTTAAAATAAATAAATAAACAAATAAATAACAAACATGTCATACTCACCTGCTCTGTGAAGCGGTTTTGCACGGAGCAGCCCCGATCCTCCTCTTATCGGTTCCCTCGTCGGCCCTCTTGGCTCCTCCCTCCTGCCGAGTGCCCCCAGAGCAAGCAGCTTGCAATGGGGGTTCCTGAGCTGCAGCTCTGTGTGTCCATTCACGGCTCGGCCCCAACCCCTCTCTCCTCATTGGCTCACTGGCTGTGATGCCAATGGCTTCCGCTGCTGTCTCAGCAAATGAGGAGGGAGAGTCCCTGGAGAGCTAAGGCTCTCGTGCACATTGCTCGATCGAGATAGGGCTTAGGTAAGTATTGGGGGGGCTGCTGCACAGAGGAGGTTTTTTACCTTCATGCATAGGTATGAATGTAAGAAACACTGAGCCTTTAGAGCCACTTTAAGAGCACTTTTGTTTGATACTGTTAAACACTGTTTGACCCCCCTAGGTGGTACTAGTGTGGGGGGCAATAGTGTGTTACAACCCCTCCCCTGGTGCACTTGCCTTCAGAGCCCTCTCTTCTCACCAGTTTGTGTCAGTATGTAAACGGTAAAAAAATAATAATAAATAAATAATTTACTAAAAGTACCATTTTATCAGTTCGCCAGAGAAAGGGCGACAACCTACTTGCATATTGCCCCATGCTGACATGCTGCTGAAGTTTATCGAGCTGGAGCTCAAACTTGTCTAAGCACTCCCCCAATGCTAAAAGGTATCCATACTGGTATCTGCATGGGGAGAGCTTAATGCTTACTACCCACTTGATACCAACCTCTTGTCGTGGGGATACCAACCTGTTTGGCTGTAATTTGACGATTTGCTATGACTTTTATAAATATGCCCCATAATTGATAAATGTCACACTAGTTTATATTTTCCCTTCCTATGGACCAATCAACTCTACTAAAGCAAACAATTTAAATATGGAAGAGCAAACCTTTAAAATGTGAAAGTCATGAATAATGACTATATAGTGAACAATGCGATAATGACTTAAAATATGGTTTGTGTAATGCATATTCTCCCTTGTAACATACTAATGTTAAAATACTACCTTGGTTTGCATGCCAACAGGCTATGTAATATTTAAATAATATATAAAACAGGCTATTTGATATATAAATGAGATTGGACTGAAACAAAACTATATCTGGCTTCTATAGCCTGTAGGTAAACCTTTTTGTCTTATAAAAGGGTTATTCAATAAAGTGAACAAACAGAATGCAGAAACCCACAGCAACCAGAGTTCATCTTTCAGCAATATGACATTGTAAAACTGAAATTTGAATGGTTGCTACAGGACCCATGTGTTTATTTCTGAGCTTCTTTACTGAATAAACCTTTTTACATCATCTACCATCCAAAGTCCAAAGCCTTTATCTACATAACCTGTTTGGGAGTTCCATGTATGTATATGGTACATTTTCTCTGGCTCTGTCACCTGAACTTAGTAAACTTTAGTGAATTAGGGTCCATGTACACTGGGCTTGAAAAACGCTGCTTCTACAGGAGTTTTGTGTTTTGCACGTAGAAGCAGCTCAATGTTATACTATCGGGTTATTAACTAAAACCGCATGTTGCAAAATCTGATGCAGCTCTACATAGAAACCAATCAGCTTCCAGGTTTTATTGTCAAAGCTTCATTTAAGAAAGCTGAAGTTAGAAGCTGATTGGCTACCATGCACAGCTGCACCAGATTCTGAGTGCCTCAGTTTTACTAAATCCCCTCCCTATGTGTCCATGTACATAAGGACGTTTAGAGGCATATCCTAGGCTCAGTGCTTAGAGGCAAGAAAAAAACCCTTATGGATTGTGTTTTTGAGAGGAGTTTCTGGCAGAAGAAAACGCTAAACACTTGTATAAAGAAGCTCTATATGAGCCAAAGGAACTGGCATTTCTTTTAAGCCCAGTGTGCATAGACCCCTAGTATGCATAAAATGTTTTCGTCTGTATGCATTCCTGGTCCATGATTTATTATCACCCTTGAAGGGAAACTCCACATTCACTTAGATATAAGTGATATAAGCTATATCACTGATGCACAACTTATTTTGAAATTTTTGTAATTGAATATTACCTCTGAGTTTCATTTTGCAACCAGCTATTAGTTTGTAAAACTGACCACAGTGTTTGAGTTAAAATTTCAAGCATCTACGGCATTGATAGTCAATGGCGGATTAAACTATGTGGAGGTCCTAGAGAGTCAAAACCTTGGGGCTCCCCTTGAAGATTTCTGGGGGTTTCTTGTGCGTGTGCGCTAGTGGGATAACATTGATCTAAGTATTGCACATGTCAACCAACATTACTGTATATTGCCAGTACATAGGTTACACCAAAATTACATTACATTAATACAGTATTTTCTCTATAATGTAAAGTCTTAATTTCTTTGAGCTGATTCATGTTTTACTATCTTTTGTAAACAATTTAGGAAAGCTTCATTGTAATTATCTTTCAAGATCAAATCAATATTAATTTTATCTGTTTGTCGTAGGGCCCTTAAACGGCGTAGGGCCCGTAGGCTGGTGCCTACGCTACCTATCTGGTAATTCGGCACTAGTGATAGTTGTAATTACAGCAGGCAAACCCTCCTATTTACTCATCAATTTAAATGCATTGATCTGTTATGTAATCATAGAAGAAAGACAGATAGAAAATGTGATATTACTTTTTTTTTTAATTCTTGCAATATATATATAATTGACTTGGAGTGTTTTTTTTTCTCAGCAAAAGTGGAGTTTCCCTTTAACATCCTGTCTTACTTGTGTGGGTAATGTACAGCTAACACCCCTCCTATCTCCGACTTGCGCCCCCCTCTGCACGGACAGCCGGCTGTGCAACGCTTGCCTTTCACGCCACAGGTCCGGACACATTGGAATAGTGCTGCACCATTTGGGGTGGATTCCGGCCGGTGAGGGCCCGCACTGAGGAGGGCGCCGTGATGTGTTTTTACGTGGACTTTTAAGTAAGAGGCAGAGGAGAAACCTAAACAAGATAAAAGCAAATGAGACGCTGCCGCACACAAACCTCTGACTCCTTAATAGCTATATCATTAGCTCCATACATGTACATTTTTTCTCTCCTTATTCACAAATCCTCACAAATTGTTCACACAACACACATTCCATGATTATTTCCTCACAACCACCAACAGCATTCTAACATTAACATTACACTATCATTTTCCAGGGCATGCTGCTCAATCAATGATCAACAGCCCATTGGAGTGCTGAACCAACTTGTGCAAGTGCGCATTGATGCCTCCCTTTTCTGCTTGATACACATGTAGTTGTTTATGGCAAGGATAATGAAGCACATAAAAAGTTTTACAAACAAAAAAGCAGCACCAGTAAATTGTACATACCTGTATATTGTATGTGTGTTGTATACTCTAGTCTATATACATATACAGTATCTCACAAAAGTGAGTACACCTCTCACATTTTTGTAAATATTTTATTATATCTTTTCATGTGACAACACTGAAGAAATAACACTTTGCTACAATGTAAAGTAGTGAGTGTACAGCTTGTATAACAGTGTAAATTTGCTGTCCCCTCAAAATAACTCAACACACAGCCCTTACTGTCTAGACCACTGGCAACAAAAGTGAGTACACCCCTATGTGAAAATGTCCAAATTGGGCCCAAAGTGTCAATATTTTGAGTGGTCACCATTATTTTCCAGCACTGCCTTAACCCTCTTGGGCATGGAGTTCACCGGAGCTTCACAGGTTGCCACTGGAGTCCTCTTCCACTCCTCCATGATGACATTGCGGAGCTGGTGGATGTTGGAGACCTTGCGCTCCTCCAGCTTCCATTTGAGGATGCCCCACAGATGCTCAATAGGGTTTAGGTCTGGAGACATGCTTGGCCTGTCCATCACCTTTAGCAAGGCAGCGGTCGTCTTGGAGGTGTGTTTGGGGTTGTTATCATGTTGGAATATTGCCCTGCGGCCCAGTCTCCGAAGGGAGGGGATCATGCTCTGCTTCAGTATATCACAGTACATATTGGCATCTATGGTTCCCTCAATGAACTGTAGCTCCCCAGTGCTGGCAGCACTCATGCAGCCCCAGACCATGACACTCCCACCACCATGCTTGACTGTAGGCAAGACACACTTGTCTTTGTACTCCTCACCTGGTTGTCGCCACACACGCTTAACACCATCTGAACCAAATAAATTTATCTTGGTCTCATCAGACCACAGGACATGGTTCCAGTAATCCGTGTCCTTAGTCTGCTTGTCTTCTATAAATTGTTTGGGGGCTTTCTTGTGCCTCATCTTTAGAAGAGGCTTCCTTCTGGGACGACAGCCATGCAGACCAATTTGATGCAGTGTGTGGCGTATGATCTGAGCACCGACAGGCTGACCTCCACCCCTTAAACCTTAGCAGCAATGCTGGCAGCACTCATACGTCTATTTCCCAAAGACAACCTATGGATATGACGCTAAGCACGTGCACTCAACTTCTTTGGTCGACCATGGTGAGGCCTGTTCTGAGTGGAACCTGTCCTATTAAACCGCTGTATGGTTCTTTGCCATGAGGTGCCATGTTGAACTTCCAGTGACCAGTATGAGAGAGTGAGAGCGATAACACCAAGTTTAACACACCTGCTCCCCATTCACACCTGAGACCTTGTAACACTAACGAGTCACATGACACTGGGGAGGAAAAATGGCTAGCTTGGCCCAATTTGGACATTTTCACTTAGGGGTGTACTCACTTTTGTTGCCAGCGGTTTAGACATTAATGGCTGTGTGTTGAGTCATTTTGAGGAGACAGCAAATTTACACTGTTATACAAGCTGTACACTCACTACTTTACATTGTAGCAAAGTGTCATTTCTTTAGTGTTGTCACATGAAAAGATAGAAGAAAAGATTTACAAAAATGTGAGGGGTGTACTCACTTTTGTGAGATACTGTACATACTAAATGTCTATGTTTACTTTTCAGTTTTTTTTTTTAATCAGGAACAACGTTTATTGAGCATGTAAAGTATAATAACATACGTGTGAGAAAAGTGCAACAGGCACTACATACAGGATAACTTTGTTGACATACATTGCGGCTTGACAAATTTACTTTTGAGTTTTATCCCATCGATATGCTGTTCACCTCTTTGTTTTTCAATTTAAAAGTGATTGGTGGCTGTGAGGAAAAAACTGCAACCTGTAGCACTAACACTCATACAAGAAGTCTGTTGAATATCACTGGCTTGCTCTGTTCCCAGATACTGCTGCTGCCCAGCCATATACTAGGGCCCATCTATCAGTAAGTGAACAGGGCTCCCCAATATTTGTAAGTGATGCAGGCACAAACTTGTGTTTGCTTTATGTATGATGCTTCCAGCTCTGAAAAGTAAGGCCTTGTGTTAAAATGCAAATGCCTCCAGGGGAAATATTCAGTATGCCCAATATTTGTAAGCAAGGCAGGCACCACAAATCCGGTCAGATGCCAAGTACAGGACCCCCACAGTGCCTGTGGAAGACATCAATTCACTTCATTAAATCTCATAGATGTGAACATCTCCTGTTTAGAGACTTTCAGCCTACCATGAATATATTTGCACGTTGTTCTGGAATGACTGTATTTTCAGGAAGATTTTGATAGAAATTCTACCATCCTTCACCATTTCCATTAATATGATTTAGTCATTACAGTTATGTCTTATATTGGGATGGATGCAAAATTTACAGCAATTGGGATTGTATTTTTTTTTTTGGATGAGCTAGATGGACTGGTGTCTTTATTCAACCTGACCAACTATGTAATGTATGCACTGTGGATGTATCGTTGTAGGGCATGAAGCGTTGTTCAAATCTCACATTTATATGATGGAAGTATATTTGATTACAGTACTAAATTGCCATATACACTATATTGTCAAAAGTATTGGGACACCTGCTTTTACACGCACATGAACTTTAATGGCATCCCAGTCTGTAGGGTTTACTATTGAGTTGGCCCATCCTTTCCAGCTTTAACAGCTGCAAATCTTCTGGGAAGGCTGTCCACAAGGTTTAGGAGTGTGTCTATGGAATGTTTGACCAATTCTTCCAGAAGCTCTGTGAAAGCCAGTCAAGTTCCCCCACCCTAAACTCGCTCATCCATCTCTTTATGGACCTTGCTTTGTGCACTGGTGTGCAGTCATGTTGGAACAAGAAGGAGCCATCCCGAAACTGTTCCCACAAAGTTGGAAGCATGAAATTGTCCAAAATGTCTTGGTATGCTAAAGTCTTAACAGTTTGCTTCACTGGAACAAAGGGGTCAAACCAAAATCCTGATAAAAAACAACCTCATACCATAATCTCCCCTCCACTAAACGATTTGGACCAGTGCACAAAGCAAGGTCCATAAAGACATGGATGAGCGAGTTTGGGGTGGAGGAGCTTGACTGGCCTTCACAGAGTACATTTTGGAGAATGTCATGCTCCCAACTTTGTGGGAACAGTTTGGGGATGGCCCCTGTTCCAACATGACTGCACACCAGTGCATAAAGCAAGGCCCATAAAGACATGGATGAGCAATTTTGGGGTTTGTGGCCTGAGTCCTGACCTCAACCCGATAAAACACCTTTGGGATGAATTAGAGCGGAGACTGCGAGCCAGGCCTTCTCATCCAGCATCAGCCTGACCTCACAAATGCGCTTCTGGAAGAATGGTCATAAATTCCCACAGACACACTCCTCAACCTTGTAGACAGCCCTCCCAGAAGAGTTGAAGCTGTTATAGCTGCAAAGGGTGGGCCAACTCAATATTGAACCCTACGAACTAAGACTGGGATGCCATTAAAGTTCATGTGCGTGTGAAGGCAGGCGTCCCAATACTTTTGGCAATATAGTGTAGCACTGTGCTGAAATATACAATTATAGAAACCAAGTTAATTTATGCTATTGCCACCTACCATAGTGTCACCTGTGATATATATTGCTTTACAAGAATGTATTAAAGTACAAATAAAGGCAAAATGTTTTTGTTTTAGGTTTGGATAAAGGGGAGATGGATTAGAACACCTATTAGGTTTTTATTGCTCTCTATGCCCCGTTAGGGAGAGTCATCCTCTCTCTATATCCTTATTCATTGAAAGTGAATGTAAAAAAAAAAGGGTTTCCCTTAATTTGCAGGAATTTCCTCTCACTTCCTGTTTGGCTATGGGACAGGTAGTAAAGGTAAATCTCCCCAATGGGACAAAGATGGTAAAAATAAACCTGATAGGGGTTATAACCCTCCCTTGCTCTACTGAAAATGAAAAAAAAATGTTTCGCCTAAGGTTCTACTTTAATAAAGAAGGCCAATGTGTTTCTGTAACGGACATTTAGGCTCAGTTAACACATATGCGATGCGAGAACCCGCGCAATTCCAGTGCGGGTTCCCACATCGCATGTCAAAAGCCGGCGGTTCATACTGTCCTATGTGTACCACTGCGGATGTCAATAGAAAGTTAATGACACCCCCAGATCGGTTCGCATATCGCAGTGCGAACTGTCAAATGGTGCAAAATCGGATCGCATAGGTGTGAACACCCATGCGATCAAAATTCCGGTGCGGACCAAAAAAAGCGTCCTGCGCCATTGTGGTGCGAATGCGATGCAAATTCGCACCGCACAGACATCGCATGTGATCTGCACAGCAATGTGGTGTAAAGCACATGCGATGACTGTCATTGCATATGTGTGAACTGGCACTAAATATAGTAACAATGCTAATATTTTCTCACTGAAACAGTGAAATGACATTTCAGGATACCTGTCACCTTTGGGTCTTCTGATAATATTACATCTGCTCACAATATTTTTTACACTATACAGTACTTCATTGGAATGTACATATATGGAAAATGATGGGATAATTTCTCAATCTCCAGTTATTACAGTCTTTCCTAACAACATATGCATTGACTTGATGCTTATATTTCGCCTCAATTCTTTACTTTGTGGAGAAGTGTGTTATATGAGCTACGGATATGACATCTATCCAGTACTGTACTGGGAAGTTACTTTTTATAGGTTCAACCAGGGGTCTCAATTTATTTAATATTATATGTCACTTTGTGCCATGTTTCAGAAAGTGTTCTTTTGAAATAGATTGTACTTGTATTTGTCTCCAGCAACATGGCACACCCAGTGATCCTGATATTTAATTGGGATATTTCCAAGGTATTTTCTATTTTAATTGTTTTTATTACGTTTTTCTTTCCAAGAAATAAAAGAAATACAAAATATATAGCAACAACAGTAGTTTGCCAATGTAACATACACAGCAGCATTGGTACACATAAGGCAACAAGAAACAAAATTTGGACTGCTCATTATTTTGATTAAAAGGCCAGGTAATTATTGTGGGTCAACTCACATCAGTCCCATGATGTGGAGGGCCCTGGTTGGAAGGAAGCCAGTGCCTTTCCAAGTAATTTCCAAAGTATTTTAACTGTTTTGTACTAATAAAACATCTTCTTCATTGGGACACAGCTAATATGTTTTTTTTTCTTTACAATCTTTTTTTTGTACTTGATTTGTTGTTTATATATATTTTTGGGTCTGTTGTAGTCTATTATACAGGTTTATTGCAATGGGAGTAGTTTATAATTGTATCGGTGATTCTGCACCTGGGAGATGTTTTTGAAGGCCATTTATCCTATTTCCGTTAATAAGCAAAGGCCAATCATAGCAGTGCTTATGAAATTTAAGCAGTGTAAGGGTTAACACCCTTGCAATAATAAACATGCAGGAATCAAACATTTTTAAACATAAAATCTGGATCCCTCTGATGCATGTGTGTTGCAGTCCCATGAATTATTGTTAAACTAGAACTTCAGACTGAAAGAGAAAAGCCACCAGTATTTGATGTTTGACTGCTCGCCTTCTCTGAATCGTGTATGGGGAGATATCGGCGAAGATTTGGATTTAATGACCCATAATCTGGATTTGTGGAGTGGAGTGCGCCCTTTTTATGACTTCCTCCTTAACATTATAATAGTGTGGCTTGACCACAATGTCACGAGGCAGTCCATCAGGTCGGGGGGGGGGGGGGGGTCCCAGGGCCCAATCAAGGTACAGTTTGTGGGCTCAGATGTCTAGAATAAGACTCTTAATGAGGGAGTTCACTGCTTCCAGTATATCCGTAATGGTCTCGGGCAGGCCCCTGATTCTAAAGTTGAGCAGTCTCGACCTGTTCTCAAGGTCGTCAATTTTGGCCATGACCCTTCTAATTCTAATGTAAATCTTGGACACGCTCTGTGTTCTTGTTAACATGTTCTGGTTAACACGGTCTATTGTGACATTTACTCTGTTTTCAATGGTCTCAATGCGAGAGCCCAAAAGCTGGAGATCCATTTTAATGTCAGAAGTATTTCTGGCTGCGGCCTGAGCTAGGCCCCTGTCCAGCATCTCTGCTAATTTAGTGAACATGAGGGAGATATCATGTGGCTGAGAGGTGTTTAGCCCCATATCTTGATAAGTCACACTAGGCCTCGGTGAGGCCGCAGCTGAGGGGGACATGAGCATGTCATCTAGTGTCTGGTTGATTAGAGACACCGTGGAAGCTAGTGATGTTGGGCCCCCGAGTGATTTGATAATGTGGGGCCCCTCCGCATACCTCCTCCTACAGTGAGTCCCGCCAGGGAGACGAGACAGGGATCCCTGTGTAAGCTGCCTCATTGAGCAGGCATTCCGCCGCCATCTTGGATTCTTCTTTCGCCCCTGGAAGTGCTTCAAATCGCGCCCGTAATCCATGTTTAGCTGACTCCACCAGCATAAAATGGTTCCCGTGGGTGTCTATGTTGTCCCGGTCCCGTGCTGGCTTCTCTGGGGTGATGCTGTTCGCTGCTGAGAGTGCCAATGGATGGAGCGGGACGGAGCTCTGTGATTAAGCGTCCATCTCACAGAGCACCGCGCATGCCCCTCTGTCCCATGAATTATGAAGAAAACTTGCTGTGAATGCAGCACTTCAGCTACTGGCATGAGTATAGGTGGATCTTTCTCTGCTTGCTTTGTATGTGATGCTTCCAACATTGGAAAGTAAGGCCTTGTGTTAAAGTGCAAATGCAACTTACTTTCAGGTGCTTGTAGAATAGTTTGAGATGCTTCTAAGTTTGTTCACAGTCTATTAAGAAGTGCATTTGAATTGCAGTTGACCTCCTTCTAGGTCGCATTGGGGGAAGAGGCAGCTCTTGCATAAACAAAAGCCCATCGCCATAAGCCCTAAGAGTCTTTTAAGCAGTTTTTGGAATTGATGCATGTATTTTGAGGATATCTTTCCTTTGTCTTAGAATACGAGAAAACGTAAACCTAATAAATGAGCTTCACACTGCTTAACAAGAATGTGGAATGTAAATACGTAAAGCTGAGCTCAAGGAAAGAAACTATATTTGTGCATTTGCTATGCAAAATATAAATGACCTCTAATGATGGTTGTCCCATATGTGGATGCTGCTGTGCTAGGTAACACTTATAGTTTCATTCTTCTTATGCACTACTATAAGCACAAAACTTCCAGCACTGAAACTTCAGGCTCTAGTACAGTGATGATAGTGGCTCACTGGATTTCCACCTTGTTCGTTCACAAAACGTCATGTATCCTTTTCACAGAATGCATGGCATTCTGTGAATGGACAAAGGGAGGGGAGGGACAGAAGAACATCACACTCCCCCATAGTACATTCACAGAATGCCTTGTATTCCATGAAAAGAATACTGGATGTTTTGTGAATGGAGAAGGAGGAGACCAAGCAACCCTTTATTGTCAGTCCACCGTAATAATGCTCTGTAAACGATCTGTAAGTGAAATGTTGTTGGCTAAATGGCAAGCAAAATACATTCCTTACCAAAAAATCACCATCAATAGGGCAATGCTCTATAGGTAATTCTCTTTCACCTTGCTGTGCAAATGAGAGTTTTATACAGTCCTCTGCAGAACTGAGAAAGTACTAGATACAGAATAATAAGGCTTAACGGGCAGCATATGGAAGCTACGATGAATGTTGAATAACTGCAAAACACTACATGTGTGCAGATTTTTTTAACATATCACTTGAATTAATTTACAAAAGCTGGAGCAATGAAAACTAGAGCAGATGCCAACTACAACTCTTAAGTTTCAGAATTCTTCAAAAAGAAAAAAAAAAGAAAAAAATCTGGCAGCTGTGGGAAAATGTTCTACTTCTTTCCATTTTTTTTTTTTTGCTCCAGTAACCTACTAGCATTCTTGTGCCAGTAAGTTTAACATGCATTAAAAGGGCACCATATAGAATAATTATTACTAATGTAAGAATTAAATGTGTATCTTAGGCTTAATAAAATTATTTTATTAAGTTTATTTAGATGCCATTCAATCATGATTGTCTCAAGGATTAGAAATGATTTGCTTAAAGTACCTTTAAAAAAATATATATATATATATTTGCTTAGGGTGCAGCAGGCTATGAATAGGTAGGCCTTTCACTGCTGCAATCAGAGAGATCTGGCTTCCCTATGGCTAAAGCCCCAACCTTGTAAATTTTTCAATTTTTCTTCAGTTTTGGAGCATTTAGTAGACTGTACCCTTTTATTGTGAAGGAGCTTTAGTGTTTGCCTAATTCTTCTAAGTGGCACAGTT
Organism: Lithobates septentrionalis; assembly: GCA_037952835.1. Classification (NCBI taxonomy): domain Eukaryota; kingdom Metazoa; phylum Chordata; class Amphibia; order Anura; family Ranidae; genus Lithobates; species Lithobates septentrionalis. The sequence goes on from JBBDGP010001186.1 coordinate 1,896,369, forward strand.
TATCAGGAGAGTGGTGACAGAGCTATATAAGTACCTGTAATAATTAAAATAAAATATTCAAAGCAAAGCTATATGTAGATTCACTCAGGAATAGAAGCATGTTGGCATAAATGTACCATCCCAGAGTTTACCATTACTAGGCTCTACCAGTCAGATCAGTGAAAAAGTGATAGCGGATTGGTTGCTCAGAGTTACTATACCACCTGGCTTATCTATGTTCATTATTTATATATTTGATGTGTGAGTTCCCATTCACCATTAGAAAAGATTTTGATCATAAAAAATGTGTGTGTATATTTTAATGTCCCTGCTTCTTGTTTAGGGAAAGAGGTTGCTGAATGGACTTTATACGGAATTTGATATCTTTGTGATATATTAATATATCACTTTATTTTTTGTTTGACATGAATGTTGATGTCATTTTTATTACTATTATTACATATTATTATTATTTACACATGATTTGATGTTTTATGTGTATTTTGAATCACGGTAACATCTGATATACAGTATATTAGAGCACTTCTCTATCTTTTATACTTGTTTGCTTTATGTGGTGATTGCACTGTCAAGTGGTAGCTGCTGTTTCTTTTTACACATATTTTTATGTTTATTTTGGTTAGTTAATATCTATATATTTTATTCTAATAGTGTGGGGATCTATCTTCTAATAGTATAATGACATATACCTTGATATTTAGTAGTATAGTAGTGATTCTTTTCCAAATTAGAATCTTAATTTCAAGCCTTATAACAGCCATTCCCACCCACACAAATGCACTCATCCTGTCTTGCTTTATAATTGCATTATCTTCATTTGTCATTGAACAAAAATATTATCACAACAGACAAGGCCATTGTGGCGCCTTCATTATACAAAATATTTCCCTTCTCTGGCATAATTGCATATACTAATAGTTCTTCCCAGTTTATAGTTACCTCGATTACAAATGGTACAGAAGTTACTAGGACCCTCACTGTGCTTCTTCAGATGGTCTGCCATATAAGCTGCCCGTAGGTATTTGCCACACACCTGACATGGTACTTTATCCTCATGACATGCCAAGTGTGAGCGCAGACGGTCACGTGTGGCGAAGGAAGCGTTACATGTCTGAAAGCAGAGATAAAGATATTATCTTAAAAACTTGTTGGAAAAACACGGTACAGCAAAGAAAAGAAATTGCTATTAGCATTCCTTACATTTGTCTGTGTACAAAACTGTTAAAGTGGTTTGCCCACAAAATACATGTGTATGTAAATCCTAACAATAAAAGCCTCTTATCTGTTTTTTTTTGGTCTGTAAAATATACCAATAAAAGCATTTGTTATATCTGTTCAAGAAGTGCAAAAATATCACTTGATCCTTCCAGACATCCAGTGAGCTGACAACTTCCCATGCTCTATGCTTCTACTGCCCTATTGTATCTCCTCCCCATTGTATGTATATAAGGAGAGGGGAAGGTATTCTGTTGTCCAAACACACTTCCTGTCATAGGGTAACAATGCGGATCCTCTATACTATAGATACAAGTAAGGTAAGTGTTGTCACCCTAGGGCAGGAACTGTGTTACCGGCAGGATCACCGGGAAAAAATTAAGAAAAAAAGGCTAATAAAGGAAAGCTAATGCAGGTAAAGTGCGATATAATAAATATTAGTTCTTGAGTTTATATACACTTTAATGTGACTGTCTATACTATTGCAATGTGTACCTTCCTGCTTGTGTGATAGTAATCAGTATCCTGAGCATGGTTACAGGTTTACTTTATTGTGGGAATACTAAGAAGTATGCACTTAACTTCCCTGTGATCCCCCTAGCCAGTCTGATCAATTGCCAGACCAAGTTCACTTTGACTGCGGAAATGAACTAATTTAGGGTGGTCATACATGGGCTAGTATTTTCAAATGATGTTCTTGATTTAAGCATGTCTTGCAATGATCGGGCCATGTATAAAATTTCTACAATATGAAAATGAGTGCCTTCATTTCAGCCATTCCCATATGCTGGGAAATCTTTGCATTAACATGTGCCAATCCTAGACTGGTATTAACATGCATGCTCCTCTGTCACGACTTAGTTAATTACATTGGCTACTAGTGCTCCTGAGACATGATATAGAATGGACGGCTGTGTCACTGCCCTAATGTCACCCTAATGCTAGCAACATATTGTTTAGTCATGTTAAAGTGGATTCCAACCGTTTGTGTTTTTTAAAAGTGAGCAGCTACAAAAAGTGTAGCTGCTGACTTTTAATAAACACACACTCACATGTCCCACGGTCCAGCAGTGTGGCCGCTCGAAGCCTCGCTTCTCTCCCTTTCCTCCACTGGCGCCGGGATCACTACTGTGGGCACCCGGCTCATATATCATTAATGTGTTGAAAAAAAAAATACTTGATTACACTAAACATCCTGCAACACCGTCAATTTCACAACAAATTACAAATTTTAATAAAAATGATTTAAAAATGAAAGTGTGTGGGCACTATGGGACATATTTATAAAGCTAAGACTTATGCTGGCCATACACTATACGAAAAATCGGCCGAAAAATTGTTCGTATGGACACTTCGTTCGTTTTTCGGCAAGTTAATGGGCACAAATCGATAATCGTTTGTGACGTTTTTGTGGAAAAAAATGAACGGGAATTTTGGAAAATTTCTGCCGAACGTACGATAAATTGCAAGGTTAATGTGTTTCCCGTCCGAACTGCCTGCACTAGGTATATGTAAAAAAAATGAACAAAAAATAATTTATTCATGTCCACTGAACAATTTATCGGTCATTATATGATGGCACGATCGTTTGCGGTCACGGTCGAACGTTCGTTTTTCGAAAATGGGTTCGGCCGATTTTCTGTATAGTGTATGGCCAGCATTACATTCACCAAAAATTCACTGCAGGTGAATCATTTACTAATTTAAAACACATGCTCTAGGAAAATACACCAGAAATGAATGTTTAAGGAATGGCACATTCACTGATTTATAAGGGCTGGTTCCCATTTCTGTAGTGTGGTAATGTACGCTCATTAACAAGCACTATGCTACCCATTTACATGCATTGCGTTAAGGCAGCCCTAACGCATCCCAGAGCAGGTAAAGTTCAACGCTTTTTCGGGACGCACTACACTATCATGTATGTACCATAGAGATGTGAACCCACCTTATAGAGATCCTACTGCATGAAATCAGGCCAGGCTTAAATTATGCATACTAGCATATTATAACTCTGGAGGTTAAAAAAAAAAATCACCAGCGGTTTACTACCGCTTTAATTCACACTAACGCACACAAATTTTAAGTGCCCTATATCTTAAAAAAAAGGGCTGAGCTGGACCACTTACCTGTGAACTAGCATCCTAATTATGAAGGAGATTTCCAATTGATATACATTATATGGTAAATTTGCCCAAAAATGCTATTTCAGTTTTTGCTAGATGCTGGAAAGTGAAACATCTGTCCTTTTCCATATACAGTAAAACCTTGGTTTGAGAGTAACTTGGTTTGAGAGCGTTTTGCAAGACAAGCAAAATGTTTTAATAAACTTTGACTTGATATACAAACGATGTCTTGATATACAAGTAGTGTCATGTCACAACTGAGTATAAAAAAGAAGAGAGGCGCCTCTAAGTGTAACAATATGGTTACATTTAATGAAGGTACAACATTTAGCAACATATTGCTACACTTAGAGGCGCCTCTCTTCTCTTTTATACTCAGTAGCTCCTGCTGGATTTTACTTCTAATCCCCTTGTGGAGGCTGCCATTTGTGGATGGACATTTTATGGTTACACAACCTGGTCACATTGCTATAATCTTTTTATATGGACTATAAACTGAAGGACTTATGAATAAATGGTTGTGGAACTAATCATTAGAGTTTCCATTATTTCTTATGGGAAATTCGCTTTGATATACAAGTGCTTTGGATTACAAGCATGTTTCTGGAACAAATTATGCTCGCAGTCCAAGGTTTTACTGTATATTGCTTTTAGGCACTTTACTGGTATTGGTATCCGAGTTTCTAACCACCTGCTGTGGCCATTATGAGGGGTTCCCACTTTACGTGCTGGATACAACAGATAGGAACGGAGCACACAATATCCAGGGCAGGAACACCCCCCCCCCCCCCCAGAGTGACTCATTCCATTGGTTTCCACCTAGAACTAAAATATTTCTTTTGGGTGCATTATCCCTTTAAACATACCCTGACAACAGCTAACATTATTACAAAGACTTGCTCACAAACATACTAGATGATACATGCACACAGACAAAGTAACTGAAAAATGCCATACACTTTGTAGGCCCAATTAAATCACCAGTCCCGCTTCTTTGCTTCAGAAAGTATATTCAGGTTGTGTTTCATTTTCATTTTGCATTACCTGTCCTCCTCCTCCTCCTCTCTCCTGCTCACTGTGCACTTGGCTGGCAAATCCTTCTGCAGATTTCTAGTTTGGAGAAAAATGGGTGTAAAATCATTTTTGTGGGCCCTTTCATTAGGAAAATGTGACTTGTCAAAACGATATCAAATTCTGCACAGCAGATCAGTCTAGTTAGGAAAAAAAGGCATGAAAGTATTTAAGTATTGAAAAGGTTTAAAATGTAAATCTTATTACCCTTTACCTGGACTTGTAGATGCAAGAAAAGGACAATTAATATAATATACTGCAGAAACAGTGCCTGTAAAGTGGGACTGGTGCTTTAAGTCGCACAAGGAACATGTTGACATTCAATCACTTTCACAGGACTGTAAGCCACAGTCCCCCATCCCCAGTGCCATACCTCACACTTGTGCGGCCTCTCGGATGTGTGAACCTGTTTAATGTGTCCATTAAGGTGGTCTGGCCTGTTAAAAAAAATAAATAAATAAAGCAAAGATCATCACAAAGGAAATGAGCAAGAATTATTCCATGAATGTCAACCAATGCATTTCTTTGTCCTTATAAGTTTCGGTTCACAAAACCATAAATCAGCATGAACAAGATGCTATCTGCATGGAGTTTGCATGTCCTCCCTGTGCATGTATGGGTTTCCTCTAGTTTCCCCCACACTCCAAAGACAAGCTGGTAAGTTAATTGACTCCCGTATTGAAAAATAAATAAAAAAATGCCCTAGGATGAAAATCTACTGCGTATGTGCAAGATGACTGCCTTAATATCTGCCTCCAACGGTAGATAAAGTGCTTTGAATTGCCAGAAAGAAAAGTGCTATATAATAAAAGTCGATTCACAAAGTACAGCTTTATAATGGTGAGCTTTGATCAAATGTCTATTGAATAAAGTAGAAATAGTTGGTGTTAAAATAAGCATATTTACAGTATTTTAAACAATTTTGGAGACAGTTATCATGCAGTAATATACAAAACAGAGTGAAAGTGTATCTAAACCCATTGTTTTTTTTAAGTTTTGGAAAGAGTGAGGGGGGGTTAGAACCTCTGCCAAGTTGCATGTAATTTCAGTGTACTGTATCTCAGGATGCATTCTTGTTTTGACGTGCAGTTTGCACTTAAGTAACCTCTGCTTAAGTATTTTTCCATTACATGTTTAGTTGGGAAAGTTTGTGACAAGTTTATTAGTAGTGCTCCACTAAGATATATCATAGACATAAAATATAAAACAGATCTATACAAAATGAATTTGCTGTGCCTAAATAAGAAGCATGAAAAAAACAAAAACTAATAACAAAAACTAATAATTAAAGAATGTCAAATCAATAGCAAAAGAGCACCTACTTAAACATGTGCAAATATAAACATGTGAATAGTATACCAGGAAATATACATAAAGAGAATATAGTTCATAAAACATCTATGAGTCCATGATTGGACACCCAGGATGCAAATGAAAATCTTCCTGTCACCGATCTGCTGACAAAGTGGAAATCAAAAACGCCCAGTGATTGATCCCCTAGGAGCGCAGCTCACCGTCACAATCAAGCTGCAAGATTAATGGAAGGTCTGAAATCGCATTTGTATAATTCACTCTTGACTACTGTCCTCCTATATGAATCTGGATCACGAATGGATACCTCAGAAAGAAAAATTGTGTACACATAGAAAATGAGGATAACAATAGTGAAGTAGTACTTAATAAAGGAACTGCAGTCTGCTGAAGCTGCTGCCTGTTCACTTCCTGGATTTAAACAGACACACAGAGGCACACCTCCAGCTCTCATTGGCCCTCTTATGACTCATTCCCCCTCCCTTCCTGGCACACTCTCACAAGAGTGAGAGAGAGAGCTGTGCATGATGTCATAAGCCTAGGCTTTTTACCAGACAAGAAACAGGAAGTATAAGGTATTTACTGGCAGAAAAAAAAAGTTTTACTATCCAAAGTTAAAACAACAAGGGCAGAAGATTTTATTAGATGGAAAGCTGAAAAAATTACTGAAGGTCCACTTTAAAAATATTTTCATAAAAAGTAAAAGGCAGGAAAAGTGTTAGCACGTCAAATCCCACAAAATGCTATGGAGTCACACTCTGGCACCACCAACCAGGCACTCCTGTAGTTCATTAGTGTCAAAGTGTGATGACGACAATAGGAACGCGCCATACACATATTATTATTATATAGGATTTATACAGCGCCAACAGATTGCGCAGCGCTTTACAACATTAGGGCAGACGGTACAATTACAATGCTATTCAATACAAGAGGAATCAGAGGGCCCTGTTCGTTAGAGCTTACAATCTAACACATGTGAGTTTCGTCAGAACGACCTCAGCCCCTGAGGAAGTTATTCAGATGAAACTTGTACATGTAGGGTGGGTTCCCACTGTTGTCATCAGGCTTGGGAGCTTTTGCGCTATAAGAGTGCCTAGTTAGTCATACCAGAGTGCGAGTCTGTACCATTTTTTGACATGCTGACATTTCTTCTGCCCACGTCAGGGGAAAACTTTGTTTTTTAATAACAAGTTTTTAAGAGGCATGTCACTAGTATTAGCCTCTTTTTCTGTGCATATGGGATTTCCATCTTGAGGTATCCATCTGTGATCTGGATTCATATACGAGAATGGCAGTGGATTATACGAAAGGGCTCTCAGACCTTCCATTAGTGTTACTAAACCCACAACAGTAAAATCAGTCTGTATATGCAGTAAAGCATGCTTGTTATACTCACTGTGGAACCTAAGGGGTTAATCCTCTGCATTGTGTAAAAAGGCTGTCTGATCCTGTCTTCTCTGAATCCCCCTTCTTCCACTGTTCCCAATCCATCTCCTGATAGAACAGAGCATTGGAGGCATTCTGCACATGCGCAGTTTGGTGTGTATTGCTAGAGAGCTTTTTTTTTTTTTTTACTTGGGAGGATGCATGTGATCAGCACAGGGCCAATCAACATCGTCCAGACAGAGGGTCAGGGGTCCTGCAGCCTCATAGCACGGTGAGCGTAGAATCAAAACTCCTCCTACAAGCTTTAACCAGACACTGATAGAAGTCACAAGACAATGGCTGATTATAAAAGGTATTTAGCAGTTTATATTTTCTAAAATAATTGCATTTCCATGTTCTGTGCAAGACCAGATATAGTGAATGCAGGGTCCTGGGTTTAGTAACACTTTAATCTTGCAGACTGGTTTTGACAGTGAGCTGCTCTCCTATGGGACTAATCACTGGGTGTTCTAACAGGAAGATTTTCATTTGGATCTTGGGTGCCTAATCATGGAATTATAAATGATTTCTGAACTATATTTTATTTATGATGGATGTTTTGTATATTACCTGCTATGCTATTCACATGTTTTTTTTTTTGCATGGATTTATATAGCACTCCTTTTCTACTGATTTGATATAAGAGATCTGACTGCCAAAACTTCTCGTTGTGACACTTCTGACGTCAACCTTATCTTAGCAAAATAATAAAGGCTGCCAAATCAAACCCAAGCCAACAGTCGATTCTCTTCAGATCGATCAGCCAGCATTTAATCAGATGAGCCAATACATTTGTCTGATCCAGGCACTGTGCATCTTATATGTCTGTGTGGCTGTGGGAGGAACTAGTTATAGTCAACAACACTATAAGTAGAGGGTTTTTAGCGAATTTTGACTAACCCTTTTTTAGGGGGGGGGGGGGGGCGGAAACCCTCTTTTTAGAGGGATCCAGCTCCCACTTCCTTCCAGGGCTCCGCGGTGCTGGAAGTCAGTTGACCTCTCCCCCCTCCCTCTCGGCAATCATCTGGGACACGTCACAGGTCCCAGATGACTGCCTGTCCAGTCACAGCTCGCACAGCCGGTCGCCCAGAGTGACAATGCTGGCGCCGCAGAGAGGAGGGGGAGACGAGCGGGACTTCGTTCCCCCACATCACTGTACCCTGGGACAGGTAAGTGTCCCACTATTAAAAGTCAGCAGCTGCAGTATTTGTAGCTGCTGACTTTTAATTCTTTTTTTTTAAGTGGAACTCCGTTTTAATTTGCAGGGATTTCCTCTCACTTTCTGTTTTGGCTATGGGACAGGAAGTAAAGGGAATCTTCTCAATGGGACATAAATGGCAAAAATAAATACCATATATACTCGAGTATAAGTCGAGTTTTTCAGCACATTTTTTTGTGCTGAAAGTGCCCCCTTCGACTTATACTCGAGTCAAGCACTTTTCTGCAGCAAAAAATTTTATTTTCCGAACCGACTTTGGGGCCCCGTATCTCAGGGCCACTTGGTGCTAGGAACCCCAAATTTGCTATGCAAACCCAGCGGAACTGGTACCACAACATATCCAAATCTAGAGTTCCTAGCACCAAGTGGCCCCGAGATACGGGGCCCCAAATTCGGTTCGGAAAATGTCATTCTCTGCTGCAGAAAAGTGCTTGACATTTTCTGAACCGAATTTGGGGCCCCATATCTCAGGGCCACTTGGTGCTAGGAACCCCAAATTTGCTATGCAAACCCAGCGGAACTGGTACCACAACATATCCAAATCTAGAGTTCCTAGCACCAAGTGGCCCCGAGATACGGGGCCCCAAATTCGGTTCGGAAAATGTCATTCTCTGCTGCAGGAAAGTGCTTGACATTTTCTGAACCGATTTTTGGGGCCCTTTATCTCGGGGCCACTTGGTCCTAGAAATCCCAGCTTTGGATATTTTATGGTGCTAGTTCCACTGGGTTTGCACACCAAATTTGGGGTTCCTAGCACTAAGTGGCCCCGAGATACGGGGCCCAAAAGTCAGTCAAATGTGTCCATCTGTAGCAATGTCATTTCGGGACCCTTTGGGTTCAGAGACCTCAAATTTTGGCTGCCGCTAGGGGGCATCTAGGAACCTTTAACTACCGAGTTTGAAGTTCGGGGGACCTATGGCTGCAAATGGGCACAGTGAGGCATGCAAATGGGCACAGTGAGGCTGCAAATGGGCATTGTTGACCCTCTTTTCCACTTACAGTAGCTGTGCATTTCTCCCCCTCGTCTTATACTCGGGTCAATAAGTTTTTCCCATTTTTTTTGGTAAATTAGGGCCTCGACTTATACTCGGATCGACTTATACTCGAGTATATACGGTAATACATAAACTGCCAGGGGTTATAACCCTCTACTACTTCTATCCAAAATGAAAAAAAAAAAAGTTTTGCCTATAGTTCTACTTTAAAGCCTATTTCTTGGATAAAATTATCCACATTCCCACCACCCTCTAGCCCACAGGTCTTCAAACTGTGGCCCTTTGCTAGCCTTCATTTGGTTTGGGGCACTATTCTTCCAAATGATATGAGGCACTATGTCTCTTACAGATACCAAAAATGGGGCATTATTTCTATTAATATCAATGATGGGGCACTACTTCTCCTCCTACTGACCACCAACCCATGTTTATCCTTACTGATGCTGGGCCTAGGACATTTTCTACTTCCAATGACCACAATTCGGCCCCCCTAAAGTCTGAAGGACAGAAAACTGGCCCTTTGTTTGAAATGTTTGGAGGCCCCCTGCTCTAACCGATCGCTGGAAGTAAAAGAAAAAAATGAAATGTCCATTTTACACACCAAACTCCAGTCCTAAGTCTTCTCTCTTCCTATGTTTACACAGAAGAGGTCCTTATGTGGGTGTCCACATAAGGACCTTAGGTGAATATAACTTCATTCACAAGGTAAAATCCCAGCAAGATGGGCTGGTAGGGGTAGAAGGGGGCCATATGTTGCCTGGAGTGGGGCTTGAACAAACAATACATACTGCTGAAGTACACTATGGCCCAATCAAAAATTATTTCAAGGGACCTTGGAAGAAGAACTGTTTAATGTTAATTAATCTAGAAGGGGTTACAAAATAATTTATAAGAACTAGGCAGTACACATGGAGGAAAGCAGAGAATCTGCAGGCATCACTTGCTCATCTATATTTATAGATAAATCTACATATAGATAAATCTATGGAATTTACCATATGAAAAACACTGAACAAGTCATGTTCATATACTTGCTGCTACCTGGGTGCCACCTGATGTTCCAAAGCACTACTGGAACAATGGTCTGTTAATAAATGATACAAAAGTTTAACAATCTAGTAAACATACAGAGTTTTGACTAGAGAAACTAAAACACATGTTCAGGTAGTTCTTTCTACTGTCATTTAGAAATCTGTCGCTATGGTAGCGGTAATTAGGACCAACTCTGAGCCTGACCCCTCACAATTGGCAAGTGGATATCTGTGGTAAACGGGATCAATGAGATGAAACGCCTGGCGGCTGCTATGAAGCATTAAGATGAACAGTTCTATAAAACATGGTATTATTGGCACAATTTTCAATACTTGCAGGCAGTGGCGGCTGGTGCTCAATTTTCTTGGGGGGCAGCCCCAACCCAGCCAAGCACCCCAGGCACTCGATCGATCGCCACTTCCCCCCTGTCGCTCCATCAATCGCCGCTATGCTCGCCCGCCAGCCCCGAACTTACCCCATCCAGGTCGCGGCTTCCCTCCTGCATCTCCTCCCGACTCCCTGCCAATCAGGACTTAGGACTAGTGGCCAATCGGGTCTTAGGACTCTAGGCCAATCGGGTCTCATGACCCACTTCCTGATTGGCCGGGAGGAGAAACAAGAAGACATTAGCGAATATTAATTCGCTAATGTCTCACAACTGTGTGGGCTTGGGGCGCAAGGCTCTGCCCTCCGAGCCCACCCTTTTTGAAGCCAATTAGAGCCTCAGGCTCTAATCATGTGCTTAAAGAAAAAAAAGAAAAAAACATTGAAATCCATGCCTCTGGAGCCTTGCATGTAGATTAGGGGCTGGGCGCATGGATTAAGGGGGGTGGCCCCTGTGCCCTGTATAAGGCCTGATTCACACCTATGCATTTTTTGTGCTTTTTGCATTTTGCTTATTTGCACTACAGAAGGTTTTCCATAGGAAACCGTGTTAAATGGACTGTAGTGCAAATCTCCGAAATGCAAAAAGCACTAAAAGTGCATAGGTGTGAATCAGGCCTAAGCGGCCACCACTGCTTGCAGGACTATAATACATACACATCTACCCTGGTTTCTCAAACATCACCTCCTCCATAGAGGTACCTTTCCATTAACTTAAACCGCAGGCCCCTGCTAATCTGCAGACATCCCTCGCCATAGACCGCAGTTTAATTATTATTTTTTTGCTTTCCTATTTTCCCTCTGTTCCCCTACCCACTTAGCCTTTAGCTATCTTATTCCTCATTAACACTCTTGCTTCATCCTGGAGCATTTTCTTCAATTCAGCGTGGCAACACTTCCTGAGGACCTAGTGTAAGATCTGAGTTTTTAGGGCCAGGAGATCCCTACCTTTTATGAAGTTAACTTATTTGTACTTATAAGAAATTAAAGGGCTTTTAATAGGGATCATGATATAAAGATATCTATGTATGCCTGTGACCTCCTTTTGCTGTTGTATTTTGTTTGGCTATGGAAGCCAACTTACTCTAAAATGTTGTGTATGCATTGCTGAAATATGAAATAAAACCAATAAATGTCAAAGACCAACCCTAAGTTGGCATACATTGGTACACCAGTACTCAGACCAGGCAATGTCTGTACTGGGAAATTGTTATATACAGTATGTGACAGCTTCTTGCACAGTGCTATACCCCCCTATTTAACTGTTGGTCATGAGATTTCCTGACCGAAATTTAAGCCCTCGTTCACATTGATTTCAAACTCGCATGTCAGTGTGACTTCAAGTGCAACTTGGAAGACATCTGTGCGGCATCATGCACAGATGTCTATGCAAGTCGCACTCGAATTTGCCAAAAGCAGTGCAGGAACTACTTTTTCAAATTGAGGTGCGGCACCGCAAAGTCAGCGTCGCACCGATTTGAACAGTGTGAGTGCCGGAAATAGGGTGTGACCTATCAAATCGCATGACAAGTTGCTCCAATGTGAACGAGGGCTAAATGTGAACAGCATACAGGTGATGGTAATGCAATGACTTGTTGCTGCATTATTGTCACTGGTGGGTGGAGCCTGATGGGAAACTGAGACTAGTCCGCTTTACTATTGATTGACAGCGCACGGAAGTGGGTGAGCTCCAAAGCCACTATTGGACTGAATAGCAACTAGGGATCTGCCCACTCCTGTGCTCTGTCGATCAAAAGTGAAGCGGTCCTGATGTGGAACTAGTCTCTCAGTTCCCTGTCAAGCTTTGGCCACCCCAGTACAAAACCTCCCGACCATGTGTATGTCAAAGTAAAAGGTGCAGTGGCGGAGAAGGGAAGGCAGGAGTGAGTGTCCAGTGTGGACAGTGCAGACACAAACATGGTCTGTGACAGGTATATGAGTGATTCCAAAGCACTATTTCCAACGCACATGTTCCTGTAGAAATGGCTGTGCTTATAAGTGTGTGCTGAAGTGATCACCAGCTGGAATCGTGTCTAATCAGGGCAAAAGAGTGTCACCAGCCAACCAAGGATCTCCAGAACGAGTCCAAAGCTTTATTAAGCCATCACATGGTTATAACAGATTGCCATGAAGGACCCCTTCATCAGGCATGTGACATCAGGTATTCTTGCTCAGGTACATGGGTGAGGTACAAGCACCAACATTTTCGCTGCCATGCCCCAACAGGTTTCTAAAGAATGTTTATGAATTCCCCTGAGTATTTATTTACGTCCGTACGCATGGGCCCTTTCGTATTCCTTCAGTATAGATATGGAAAAATAAAAATGTTACGTTGTTTGTCAAAGACTGCTAATGCCCTGTACACACAATCGGACATTCCTACAACAAACTCCATGGATTTTTTCTGATGGATGTTGGCTCAAACTTGCCGAGCCGAGAAAAATGAAGTTCAATAGCCAGTGCGGCTCTTGTGCTTGATTCCGAGCATGCGTGGAATTTTGTGCGTTGGAATTGTGTACACACGATCGGAATTTACGACAACGGATTTTGATGTCGGAAAATTTGAGAACCAGCTCTCAAATTTTGTGTGACGGAAATTCCGATGGAAAATGTCCGATGGAGCCTACGCACGGTCAGAATTTCCGACAAAAAAACTCCCATCTAACATTTTCTGTTGGAAAATCCGACCGTGTGTACGGGGCATAAATGTGACTGTGTTAAGGATCAGATCACATTCATTAGGAAATCCCGAAAAAAATCAATATGTTCACTATTTTCTTCCCACCACTGCATAAAGAAAGTGATAGAAAGCAGTCTGTAAGCGGCACATTCATTTGTAGTTTATAACAGGAAGTACATTACAGCACTTCTTCTTCACTGTACATATAACTCAATATAAAAGCCAGTGTTAAAAAAAATGTTCCCTGCAGTCTAAGGCCTGATTCACACCTATGCATTTTTAGTGATTTTTGCATTTTGCACTACAGTTCATTTAACATGGTTTCCTATGGAACACGTTTTGTAGTGCAAATCTGCAAAAAGCACTAAAAATGCATAGGTGTGAATCCAGCCTTAAGGCCTGGCATTTTTAGTGCTTTTTGCATTTTTCACTGCAGTCTAATTAAAGTTTTTTCCTATGGAACACGTTCTGTAGCGCAAATCTGCAAAATGCAAAAAGCACTAAAAATGCATAGGTGTGAATCCAGCCTTATACAGTTCAGTATATGTACAGGCTGATCTATTTACCCCTGATGAGATCTGTGAGAGTGAGCCTATTTCCCAGCTGCTGTAGCCTCATACACCCACACATGTTCAATGATGGCTGCATCCCCTTCCCTTCCACAACAACCTCCTCCAGCTTTCGCTGTCCCCTTCCCTTTGCAGGGGGGGGGGGGGGGGGGGGAGGGAAAACAGAACATTTCCCTGGTGGGGGTGGAGAGTCTGGCCTTGTAGTTCTTCTGGTACCCCTCCCTATATTGTTCTGTCCAATCACTGACTAGAATCCTCAATTGAGGAGGGGGCGATGGTGTGTGTGTGCAGGGAGGGGGGGTCTTGATGCAGACATTGTGAGATGGCGTCCCATGAGTATAGAAAAAGAGGGGGTGTGGAAGCTGACAGCATCTCTCTGTAAACAGCCATGCTGGTGACATACTTTAGAAATAAATGTCAGAAAAAGTAGGATCACAAGATAAAGAACTGACACCTGCACAGTGTATAAAACAATGACCGATCTAAAATACTAATTACCCATTAATGTAAAGGCCAATCAAACACTGCATGTAATCACACTTCTTTTTTTGTGGCTAAAGAGATGTATTTTAAACTCCTAACGCACTCTCGTTATGTACTGTACATGTTTTTGCTGCTTCCTATTTAGAGTAAATATTGAGTTGGGTATGTAATAATATTTTACTTCAAAAGTTTGTGTCTGGGAAAGGATTAGAACTCCTGTCAGGTTTTTACCCCTCTCCCTCTTAGAGAGATTACCCTGAAGTTAAGCCCCGTTCACACAGGTGCCCTGGCAGACTGATTTTGACCTGTGATTACAAGGGTCAAAAACGTATCTCGATAGTTGGTCAGGTGTGGATGTGCGCCCACCTACTGTATACCTACCCACATTGGGGTCCATTCAGTTTAGTACGACCTAGCAGAGAAAGTTTGCATCCAGCCTTTTGCTAAGCTGACCAGATGTGGGTGGACATGAGCAGATGTACGTCCGCTTACGTCCATCCACCCATATTAGATGGGTACACTTTCTCCTATATCACAAAATTAAAGAAAATTCAGAACAGGCATGGATGTCACATATTGGCATCCACTTCCTTTCCTTCTTTCCATGTCCACTTCCTGTCCGACTCAGCAAGGGATCAGTCAAGGAGACGGAATGGGAGGCACCTGTGTGAAAGCTGGCCATAGATGGACTGAAATTTGGCCGGCTCAGCATAGACTGGCCAAATTTCAATCCATCTATGGCCTTTCCCATTCATGAGAAGGAATCCTTCCCGCTGTGTTATTGTATTCTGACAGTGACACTCCTCCACCATCAAAACACACTGATCAGTGTTGCAGCCGATTGGCTGCAGCGCTGATCAAAGCTAAATTTTGCAACAAGCTGGTTCATGAGTTGATCGTTAAGAATAACTTCTCATGAACTGAAATGGCCATAGATGGATTGAAATTCGGCAGCAGGGACAAATTTTAATCCATCTATGGCCGTTCCCATTCATAAGAAGCCAATATAACAATCGACTTCTCATGAACCAGCTTGTTGCAAAATTTAGCTTCAATCAGAGCTGCAGCCAATCGGCTGCAACACTGCTCAGTGTATTCTGATGGCAGGGGAGACCTGCCTGTATACGACAGAGCGGGGAGGAATCCCGTATCTACCTTAAATGTGTGGGTGGGGGCATCAGTTTTTTACGCTCAGCCCCCTAGCTATACGTAACAAGCTGAGCCATGTATGGCCAGCTTTACTGTCACAGTCACAGTGATTTTTAACAAACAGGAAAAACAGGAAGTGAAAGTAAATCTAGAATAGCAACATAGACAGGAATATAAAAAAAATTCTAAGTAGAGAGCCAGGAAAGTTTGGAACCCCTGCCATCTTTTTATTGTTGTGTGTCCCTGTTGCTTAGCTTCCATCAATTCCTGTCTAGTAAAGTGGGAAGTAAACAACCATATCTCAATTAGAGCCCCCAACAGCAGTAAAAACCTGACAGGGTGCTAATCCTTCCACACTTTAAATATACCTCCAAAGACATGCAGGAGCTTGCTTTATTGCCATTTAAACACATATACATCTAAATTACACTGAACAGAGAATATTTTGTATTTCAGACCTGGTTTATTACCTGGTCAAAGTAAAAAAAAAAAATTTGAAGTAGTGAGAAAATATATATAGACTTTTTTTTTAGCATTCCTGTTCCAATGATCGCCTTCCTCTCATTTCCTGTCCAGAGACAAAACCTGAGGGGAAATCTGTCCAATAAAGTGGCAAACAGCAATAAAAACATGCCAGATGTACTAACATTTCTTCAGTCTATTTGAAGCTAAAAGAAACTGGCTAGATTTGGGTTTAAAGAACGACTCCACCCAGGCTGTTACTGTTATTCAAGTTCCAGTGGGAAGATCTCCCTCTATGACAGGCCGAGCCTCTGGACTGAGCCTTTCATATATTCCTAAAGAGAATCCACCAGGAGGGTGCAAGCTATGATGTATGGTATTATGAACTATAATGGAGACTTCATAGGCAAATATAGAAAATTCAAAAACAGTAAAAGGTAACACTAAGCTCTTATCACCATGTCACAGCCAAGTCAGAGGTTAGGGGATATCTATGGACTGGTTCCTGTGACAATGGCAGTGATTGTGTGCCTACCCTCCTCCAAATCAGATAAATCTATTTTAGGTGGAACTTCTCATGACAGCATCTTTTACTATTTAAAGTCTCCGCATAAAAAACATTGCTGAGCTTGTGATCATTAGACTACATCAGTGTTAGAGCTAAAAAATCTGCACGGCTTAGATCTTCTTCTCATGTCATATGATTATGGTGATGATGAAAAACATGAAAGCTCCTATCTGACCTTAGCCCAAAAGGACTTCTTGGTTTAGTCCTTTAGTGGAGCATGAGTCTGAATGCAACTTTGATCCAACTTTACACTCTCTGGATCAAAGGAGCATCAAAAGTTGCAGCAAAGTAGTGCAGGCACCTTTTCAAAGTCGCTGCGACTTTAACCACATGCCGATCGCCGCACGCCAATTTACATCGGCAGAATGGCACGGCCAGGTAAAAGGGCGTATCTATACGTCCCTTTAAAACTCCCGCCTAGCAGGCACGCGCGTGCCGCGGGAGCGTGAACTCGATGTTCGCCGGCAGCCCGCGATTGCGGTGAGGGGAGATGCCTATGTAAACAAGGCATTAACCTGTTCTGCCTAGTGACATGACAAGGATCTACTGCCCCCTGTCATCGGGAGCAGTGATCTCTGTCATGTTGTAGTGAGCCCATCCCCCCTACAGTTAGAACACATCCAGGGAACACACTTAACCCCTTGATCACCCCCTAGTGTTTAACCCATTTCCCTGGCAGTGACATTTATACAGTAATCAGTGGCTATTTTTTAGCTCTGATCGCTGTATAAATGTCAATGGTCCCAAAATAGTGTCAAAAGTGTCCGATCTGTCCGCTGCAATGTCGCAGTCACGATAAAAATCGCAGATCGCCGCCATTACTAGTAAAAAAAAAAAAAAATTTATAATAAAAATGCCATAAATCTATCCCCTATTTTGTAGACGCTATAACTTTTGCGCAAACCAATCAATATATACTTATTGCGATTTTTTTTTTTTACCAAAAATATGTAGAAGAATACATATCGGCCTAAACTGCAAAAGAAATTTTTTTAAATATATTTTTGGGGGATATTTATTATAGCAAAAAGTAAAAAATATTGCTTTTTTTTACAAAATTGTCGCTCTTTTTTGTTTATAGCGTAAAAAATAAAAACCACAAAGGTGTTCAAATACCACCAAAAGAAAGCTCTATTTGTGGGGAAAAAAAGGATGTCAATTTTGTTTGGGTACAACGTCGCACGACCGTGCAATTGTCAGCTTAAGCGACGCAGTGTCGAATCCCAAAAAATGCTCTGGTCAGGAAGGGGGTAAATCCTTCCGGGGCTGAAGTGGTTAAGTTGCATCGATTTGAACAGGTGCCATTGAAAAGAATGGGCTGTAACTTCTCATGCAACTTTGATGTTCAAAGTTGCATGACAAAAGTCGCACAAGTGTGAATGTAGTCTTAAGGTATATTTATGTGAACATCTGAGTATTGCCCAGCTACAAATATAGTATAAGGCCTGATTTTGTGTTTTTGTGCTAAAACCAATGCCTTTTCCACTTGCTTAGGATAACTGAAGGTTAAGCGTTTTGGATATAGTCGAGAGGGATAAGAATCACTGTCAGGCTTTTTTGTTGTCTGTTTTCCTTTAAAGGGGTTGTAAACCTTCATGTTTTTTCACCTTAATGCATGAAGGTGAAACAACTTCTGGCAGTGACCGCCCCCCCCCCCCCCCCCCCCGCCGCCCCATTTTACTTACCTGAGCCCTGTATTTCCCTTGGCGGAGGCACGCTTTCCCTCTCTGCACAGGGTCCCGGCTCTTGATTGGATAGATTGATAGCAGCGCAGCCATTAGCTCCCGCTGCTGTCAATCAAATTCAATGATGCGTGCACCAGGGGGCGGGGCCGAGTCTGGCATTTGTGTCTATGGTTGCAAATGCTGGACTCAGGACCGAGCCCGCAAGGTTGCCCCCCCGGGGGAGCACTTCTCCTAGGGGGTTATTTGATGCGAGAAGGAGCCGTGAAAGCCGCCAAGGGACCCCAGAAGAGGACGATCGGGGCCACTCTGTGCAAAACAAGCTGCACAGTGGAGGTGAGTATGACATGCTTGTTATTTAATAAAAAAAATAAAACACAAAGGTTTACAATCACTTTAAGCTAGCCATTCACTTTTACAATAAACAGGTTTTTCCATCCACATTAAGAAATATCTGCCCCCCCCCAGAATAGAGGAATAATGTTTCCAATGGGGACAACAAGTTCTGGTGACTCACGGGAATTTCCTTCACTTTGGAGATATTTTCTCTCACTTTCGTTGTGGCTATGGACAGAAAGTGAAGGGAAATCTCCCTAATGGGTCACAGATGGCAAAAGAAACCCTGACGGGTTATAACCCTCTCTTACGCTATGCAAAATGAAAAGTAAAGTCTTCCTTTCAGTTCTTTTTTAATTCATACCAAAAAAACTTGCACAAACAGAAAGTATTTGTTCATATGTTCTTACTCACCTAGAAAATCCTTTTCCACAGCTTTGGCAAATATAGGGCTTTCCCACTGAACCGTCATGTGAGCGGACATGGTAAGACATTCGGTCTTTTCTCTTAAACCTGAGTCCACATACAGGACAAGAATATGGTTTCTCTCCAGAGTGAGATAGCTTGTGCCTGTTCAGGTGGTACACATCCCGGAAGATCTTTCCACACAAATCACAAGCCACCTGTTTCCTTGCTCGATTCCTCTTTCGAGGGGTTGTTTGTTCGTCTTGTGATAACCCATTCTCCCCTATTCGAGGTGTTTGAAGATCAGCGTATCCCAACTGTAGACTTGTGACTCCATGCTGTGCTTCATGTTGGCGGAGTCGCAAAGGATCTGTGAAGACTTTATCACAGAGCCCACAAGGAAGTACTGCTCCATCACGTAAGCCACCAACGGCACCAAAAAGGACAGAGTCTAATACACTTGGCTTTCTTGGCCTTCCGCGGCCACGTTTACTTCCAAGTCCATGCATTCCCATCTGGTATTGCGAGGGCAATATTTGAGATGATCCTCCAAGTGCTATAAGAGAAGCCTGACTTGGCACAGCTGGTCCTGGCCGTACAGAGTCCTCTTCCTCATCACCTATTGACCCTGCAATGCCTGACCCGCTCATCACAGAACCATTTGTCATGTCCAATGGAAAGCCAAGATCAGAAGCCCCTGATCGAAAAAGCATGAGTTCTGGCCTTGTAGGAGGCACCAAAATCTGTACATTAGATTGCTTGATCACCTCCTGGCATATGTCAATCACTGAGCGCATCAGCAAGAACTTAGCGGCTGTCATTAACTCTGGGAAACTTTCCAGTCTAATAATGATGCGAGCTGTGTAGGCAAAGTCTAAAATATCCCCGAAAACCTTGGAGCTGATGGTGTGCATCTCAAGCTCACGTGGAGTTGGACCTTCTGCTTCTCCAAGTACTGACTCAAAATACTGACTGCAGGCAGCCAAAACCGCACGATGGGCTGGAAAGCTGTCTTCGCCAACCCGGAGAACCACATCGCAGAAGCGGCCCCCACTCTTGCGTTGCTGGTTGAGTTGATGGAGAACATCTGAGCTGTGCTGGCTCACTTGATAGGTGTAGTACGATGGTCCGCATCCCTCCGCCAAACGCTCCATGCTGGTGGGATGATGACTCTGGGGCATGCAATGCTAGACCTACAGAAGGCAGCAGACACCAACATCACATCAACAACTTTGCATATAAGAATTTATATTGTAAGTGTACCTGGCAATACACCTTCAAATGTTCAAATTAAAATTCTGAAAAATAGTTACTCAGAGAATTCACTATAGTCTTCATATTTCATATGACAACCCTGAGTTTGATTACCATGGCAATGTTCCAAATTCTATGTTTGAGTTTGGGAAGCACAAGCGCGTTACAATAAGTAAGATTTTTCCTTAATGAAAAACCACATTCAGAATAAGGGCTCTGACAAACATGCACGATCCGAGGTGAATAACTTTTCAGAGAGCAGTGCAGGTGTAGCCGACAGGCATTCAGGGGATGGTACTGCCACCTCCAGAATGCCTTTTTTTTTGAAGAACCAAACAGGGTTTTTGAATGGAAATAGTGGACCGCGACCACAGGCCTAATGTTTGGCTTATGGTTGCCGTACAGCCATATTCTCTTGAATAAGTCGGGTGTAGTGGCAGTACTGCAGAACAGGGTAATTTTTGCCACAGCATGTGTACAACCCCATCTGGCTGCTTTTGCTCAAGCACCTATTCTTACCGGCCCCAAACTGCAAAGTTAAACTGAGCACTAGAATTTTGTTACTTTGAGAAATATATTGCATCGTTCTCCTTTGATTTTTATTGTTCCTACGGTCCAAAACAAAGGCCAACTTGGCCCAACAAATATTATTAAATCTAACAATAGTTCCAAAATTGATTTTTATTTAAACTAATCCCCATTGGTGTATGCTTTTACAGTGGTGTGTCTACCGCCATAGCAACAATAGTGGGACTCTGGGGGGGGGGGGTCAACTCTGGACCGGGAGGGTCCCTATTTGTCCTGTAGCTGGCTGCCCACATTGTAGCCATTTTAGTGGGGTTATGGGGGTCTGGGGGCACAGGGGGTCCGCTTGGGACCAGGAGGGTCCCTGTTTGTCCTGTTGCTGGCTGCCCATATTGTAGTAATTCTAGTGGAGCTATGGGGCCAGGGGGGACAGGATGGTCCCTGTTTGTCCTGTCGCTAGCTGCCCATGTTACAATCATTTTAGTGGGGCTAAGGGGCCTGGGGGCACAGGGGGGTCAGAGCAGGACCAGGAGGGTCCCTGTTTGACCTGTCAATAGCTGCTCATATTTTAGTCATTTTAATGGGGCTATGGGGCCTGGGGGCACAGGGGGCTCCCAGTTTGTCCTGTCGCTGGCTGCCTATATTGTAATCATTATAGTGGAACTAAGGGACCTGGGAGCACAGGGGGTCCGCTTAGGACCAGGAGGGTCCCTGTTAGTCCTGTTGCTAGCTGCCCATATTGTAATAATTTTAGGGGCGCTATGGGGCCCAGGAGGGTCCCTGTTTGTCCTGTCACTATTTTCCCATGTTATAGTCATTTTATTGAGGCTATGGAGCCTAGGGGCACAGGGGGGTCCCTGTTTGTCTTGTCATTGGTTGGCCATATTGTAGTCGTTTTGGTGGGGATATGGGGCCGGGGGGACAGGGGGGTTCCTGTTTGTCTTGTGATTGGTTGGCCATATTGTATTCATTTTAGTGGGGATATGGGGCCGGGGGGACAGGGAGTCCCCGTTTGTCTTATAATTGGTTGGCCATATTGTAGTCATTTTGGTGGAGATATGGGGCCGGGGGGGGACAGGGGAGTTCCTGTTTGTCTTGTAATTGGTTGGCCATATTGTAGTCATTTTAGTGGGGATATGGGGCCAGGGGTTCCTTGTTTGTCTTGTTGTTGGTTGGCCATATTATAGTCATTTTAGTGGGGATATGGGGCTGAGGGACAGGGGGTCAGGCAGGAGCAGGATGGTCTCCGTTTGTTCTGTCGCTAGCTGCCTGTGTTATAGTGATTTTAGTGGGGCTATGGGGCCTAGGGGAGCGGTAGGGTCCCGGTTTGTCTTGTCATTGGTTGGCCATATTGTAGTCGTTTTGGTGGGGATATGGGGCCGGGGGGACAGGGGGGTTCCTGTTTGTCTTGTGATTGGTTGGCCATATTGTATTCATTTTAGTGGGGATATGGGGCCGGGGGGACAGGGAGTCCCCGTTTGTCTTATAATTGGTTGGCCATATTGTAGTCATTTTGGTGGAGATATGGGGCCGGGGGGGACAGGGGAGTTCCTGTTTGTCTTGTAATTGGTTGGCCATATTGTAGTCATTTTAGTGGGGATATGGGGCCAGGGGTTCCTTGTTTGTCTTGTTGTTGGTTGGCCATATTATAGTCATTTTAGTGGGGATATGGGGCTGAGGGACAGGGGGTCAGGCAGGAGCAGGATGGTCTCCGTTTGTTCTGTCGCTAGCTGCCTGTGTTATAGTGATTTTAGTGGGGCTATGGGGCCTAGGGGAGCGGTAGGGTCCCGGTTTGTCTTGTCATTGGTTGGCCATATTGTAGTCGTTTTGGTGGGGATATGGGGCCGGGGGGACAGGGGGGTTCCTGTTTGTCTTGTGATTGGTTGGCCATATTGTATTCATTTTAGTGGGGATATGGGGCCGGGGGGACAGGGAGTCCCCGTTTGTCTTATAATTGGTTGGCCATATTGTAGTCATTTTGGTGGAGATATGGGGCCGGGGGGGACAGGGGAGTTCCTGTTTGTCTTGTAATTGGTTGGCCATATTGTAGTCATTTTAGTGGGGATATGGGGCCAGGGGTTCCTTGTTTGTCTTGTTGTTGGTTGGCCATATTATAGTCATTTTAGTGGGGATATGGGGCTGAGGGACAGGGGGTCAGGCAGGAGCAGGATGGTCTCCGTTTGTTCTGTCGCTAGCTGCCTGTGTTATAGTGATTTTAGTGGGGCTATGGGGCCTAGGGGAGCGGTAGGGTCCCTGTTTGTCTTGTCATTGGTTGGTCATATTGTAGTCATTTTAGTGGGACTATGAGGCCTGGGAGGAGGGGGGGGGGGTGTGGTCCGGTTGGGACCAGAAGGGTCCCTGTTTGTCCTGTCCCTGGCTGCCCATATTGTAGTCATTTCACAGTAGGTACCTTAGATGTATTTTGTATACAGAACAATGTGGGATCTACCCCATGAATTCAAACTTCCCTAACTACATATGTATAAATATATATATAAATAAATATAAATTCTGCCCCCCCCATACTAGGAACAATGTGGTATTTTCTGTAAGCAGGAATATAGCAGGCTGAGTTGAGTTGCAGTGAGGTGGAGGTGGTGGTCACCCCACACACACACACACACACAGACAGCAGCCTAGTAGTAATGTGTGTGTTTAGGAATGAATGTGAGAGGAGGGGAGCCCAGAGGATGATGGGAGGGTCCAGTGCGGCCGCAGCATAAAAGGCCGACAGCAGTGCTGGATGGGGGAATAACAAGGGGGATCCCTACTGCACATTAGGGGTTCAGGGTGATGTCACCTGGGTGCGCGTACCCGCCTGGCTCCTCCCCTCCGCCTCTCGCGGGTGCGCGCTCTTCCGGAGTCCCGGTGGTGCGGGCGGGCTGTCGGTGCGGTGTCCGTCCTCTGCTCAGCCTTTCCACCCCCCCCCCCGAAAATCAAACCCCCCCACCGGACTCCGAGACCCCCCCACTCCAGAATGTGGGGCCGCTCTGACCGGATCCTCCGCAGCCTCTTTGTGTCTGATGCCCCCCCGGGCTGAGAATCTGTGTCCGCCCCCCGGTCCCCCCTCCCTGTGAGCACTCCCCCCGCCCCTGTAAGCAGACTGGGAGACCCCGCACATGCCGACCCCCCCCCCCCCCCCCTCCATACACACCCCCCCTCCCGGAATAATATGCATACACAGCTAATCAGCAGCTACAATCTTCTGTCATATATACACCCCCCCCCTCATTATTTCCTGTGCCGGGGTCACCCCCATCCCCCCTACAGTATACACTGTACAGTACCGTGTACCCGGAGATCACAGCTACACATCACTGCAAGTGGAACATTGGGGGGGGGGGGGGGGCACAACACACTATATACAAGTAACATGGTACATACTATATACAGGGGGCATGGCACACAACACACTATATACAAGGGACATGGTACATACTATATACAGGGGGCATGGCACACAACACACTATATACAAGGGACATGGTACCTACTATATACAGGGGGCATGGCACACAACACACTATATACAAGGGACATGGTACCTACTATATACAGGGGGCATGGCACACAACACACTATATACAAGGGACATGGTACATACTATATACAGGGGGCATGGCACACAACACACTATATACAAGGGACATGGTACATACTATATACAGGGGGCATGGCACACAACACACTATATACAAGGGACATGGTACCTACTATATACAGGGGGCATGGCACACAACACACTATATACAAGGGACATGGTACATACTATATACAGGGGGCATGGCACACAACACACTATATACAAGGGACATGGTACATACTATATACAGGGGGCATGGCACACAACACACTATATACAAGGGACATGGTACATACTATATACAGAGGGCTTGGCACAACACACTATATACAAGGGACATGGTACATACTATATACAGGGACATGGCACACAACACACTATATACAAGGGACATGGTACATACTATATACAGGGACATGGCACAAAACACACTATATACAAGGGACATGGTACATACAGTATATACAGGGGACGTGGTACACAACACACTATATACAGGGACATGGCACACAACACACTATATACAAGGGACATGGTACATACTATATACAGGGAACATGGCACACAACACACTATATACAAGGGACATGGTACATACAGTATATACAGGGGACGTGGTACACAACACACTATATACAAGGGACATGGCACACAACACACTATATACAAGGGACATGGTACATACTATATACAGGGACATGGCACACAACACACTATATACAAGGGACATGGTACATACAGTATATACAGGGGACGTGGTACACAACACACTATATACAGGGACATGGCACACAACACACTATATACAAGGGACATGGTACATACTATATACAGGGAACATGGCACACAACACACTATATACAAGGGACATGGTACATACAGTATATACAGGGGACGTGGTACACAACACACTATATACAAGGGACATGGCACACAACACACTATATACAAGGGACATGGTACATACTATATACAGGGACATGGCACACAACACACTATATACAAGGGACATGGTACATACAGTATATACAGGGGACGTGGTACACAACACACTATATACAAGGGACATGGCACACAACACACTATATACAAGGGACATGGTACATACTATATACAGGGACATGGCACACAACACACTATATACAAGGGACATGGTACATACAGTATATACAGGGGACGTGGTACACAACTCACTATATACATGGAACATGGCACACAACACACTATATACAAGGGACATGGTACATACTATATACAGGGACATGGCACACAACACACTATATACAAGGGACATGGTACATACAGTATATACAGGGGACGTGGTACACAACTCACTATATACATGGAACATGGCACACAACACACTATATAAGGAACATTGGGGGGGGGGGGGTGGCACAGGGACATGACACACTATATACAAGGGACATGGTACATACTATATACAGGGAACATGGCACACAAAACACTATATACAAGGGACATGGTACATACAGTATATACAGAGGATGTGGTACACAACTCACTATATACAGGGAACAAGGCACTGACTGGAGGTTCCTGCACTCGTGTGTAGTGATGGGTAAAGTGATGAGGCCGGTGTGGAACCCTTCTGTGAAGCCGTGCACCAGGAATATGGCCAGTGAGGCAGTGGGGTGTGTAGAGAGGTAGAACCCCAACCAGCAGATATCTATGTGGCCTAGTCAAGACATTCCCTCCTGTTTGACTTGACAGGCGGTGCTCGGATGAGCTTTATGGCATGCTGTGCAAATATGGAGTAGCCTGCACTGGCTATGGGAGCATCCGCCGTGATTAAAATTGTTGCAAATGGGAGCTCCTCCTAGAGAAAAGATAGGCCGTCCTAGTCTATCCGCTAGTCGTGATTGACTGGGGGCCGGGAGGCCCTGGCTGGTGCCGGAGGAGGAAGGCGGGTAGAAGGGAAGTCTTGTAGTCGTTTCAGAGTACCAATACTCCATGTGGGTAGGGGACTGGCAAATGGTGCACAGCGGTGAGCGGAGGCCTGCGAAATGGCGGCAGAATAGCTCGGTGTCAGAAACGCTCCAGTCTGCTTTGACCTGGAACTGGCTGAGTTTGGCGGCTGCCTTGGCCAAAAATGAGCGGTGGTAGCCATAAAAGGCGTGCCCTCCATACTTGTACCCTAGGTCTGTGACTGAATGGAGATATAGGTCCAGCTCTTCCCTCCTGTTGGGGGCGGCTGAGCAGACAACATCCCTGAGCATCCCAAAAGCCAAAACTAATTCAGTGACTGTAAGTTTGCGGGTGAGCCTGGGGTCTTTCGACTTAATGACCGCCGAGACATCCCCTCAGGCATATGCTCTGTTGTCGGCCAAATCGTGCACCGAAATCAGCAGAGGTGCTAAATTTACGTTCTTGCCCTCCAAGATGTCCTTCCAGAGGCTGGCAGGGACAAGGTGAGTATGGAGTACGGTAGAAGAGGACTCTGCACGTCAGTAACTGTTGCACACAGTGAGGAGACCATGGAGTGCAGCTGGGAGATGGCCCTGGATATGGACTGCAAGGACGCCTGAGGGGCGCTGGGTCTTGTAGCAGCTGTCGGCGGGAAGAGTAGCCTGAATAGCTCTGCCTTCCTGGCCGTAGCAGGATAGGGGATGGCCTTGCGTCTATGATCTTGGGAATGGTCCAAGTGCGGAGGGCCTGCAGGCTGCCACTCTCTGAGCCCGTAGAGGTTGACAGAAGGGTGGGTGTGAGGTCATCACTGCCGGCCTGCGACATGACTCCGACTGTAAAAATAAGGGGGTGCAAGTGTTATGAAAAGATTTAGTATTGGACAGAAGGCAAGTGGGGCACAGAGACTGGGTTTTGGAGAAGGATCTGTGAACTACACACCTGAGTGTCACCCTAGCAGCGAGGTCCTGGCACGGATCGAGACTGGGTCGACCGGAAACCTGCAATGAGGGAGACATAAGAGTAACGTGTATGTTCCTTTAGCTGAGAAAATTACCTACCCTAGCCATGCTATTGGCCCTGGTGGAAAGCGACTGTATGTTCTTCCCTATATATATATATTTTTTTATTTATTTTTTTACCTGGTGAGAAACGACCAACCTTGTGTAGGATGAAAAACTTGAACTCGACTGACCTGAGGAAAAGAGAGAGAAAATGATGAGTAGCCACTGAGATAAATGTGTAACTGGATGTCGCTACGTGTATGCGAGGCTGATTGGGTGCCCCGTGGTGTGTTTGTAATCTGGTTTGTGCCCCGGATGTTTTGGCGCTACTGGAGATGAGCTGACGTTGCGTGGTTGTGAAGGCCACTATGAGTGTTTTTAGGCTGCTGTGACGAAATTGCGTGATTGCAAGGGTTTCAGTCTGGTATATTGCGTGGTCGCAAGGGTCTTGATGTGTGTGATGTTAGTTTTTGAGATGGTATTGCGTGGTTGCAAGGGCCTCAGTCTGCTTTGCTGAGACGATATTGCGTGGTCGCAAGGGTCCCGGTGAGTGTCCTGCTGCTGGGACGATATTGCGTGATTGCAAGGGTCCCAATGAGTATGAGGTTTGTTTGGAGACGATATTGCGTGGTTGCAAGGGTCTCTGCGAGTGTCAGTCTGCTGAGAAGGTATTGTGTTTGCAAGCATCTCGTGTGAGTGTCAGGTTGTTGGGCCGAGACTGTGTGGTGGCATACGGGGGTTTATATATTCTATAAGATGCGAATGCAAAGTAACGATTCCTACCTGCGACAGCGGGCAAGACTTGATCGACAAACCACGTATGAGCTACCGCAACATACTACTCGGGAACAACAGACTCAGGAACACGCAGTGAGATGAAGAGTCGACCCTGTGACGTAACAAATCACGCACTGGAGCCAACAATGAGTATGGGCGAGTTGGCAGCTTAAATGCCCTCCGGGACACATTTGACACTTTTTTGGGACCATTGTCATTTATACAGCAATCAGTTCTATACA
This sequence comes from Lithobates septentrionalis, assembly GCA_037952835.1. Taxonomy (NCBI): domain Eukaryota; kingdom Metazoa; phylum Chordata; class Amphibia; order Anura; family Ranidae; genus Lithobates; species Lithobates septentrionalis. The sequence goes on from JBBDGP010001186.1 coordinate 1,924,795, forward strand.
AATGCACTAATTCCTGTGTAAATGACACTGGCAGTGAAGGGGTTAACCACTCGGTGGCAGTGTAGGAGTTAAGTATGTCCTGGGGAATGTTTCTAACTGTGGGGGGGCGTGGCTACGTGTGACACGTCACTGATCTCTGCTCCCGATCACAGGGAGCACAGATCAGTGACAGTGTCACTAGGCAGAACGGGGAGATGCTTGTTTACATTAGCATCTCCCCATTCTTCCTCTCATTCTTCCTCTCCGTGAGGCGATCGCGGGTATCCCCGTGGCGATCGAGTCCACGGGACCCGCGACCCGACTCACAGAGCTCCCGGCCGGTGCGCGCGCCGCTGGCGGCGTGCACGCAATGGCGCGGCAGCAAATTTAAAGGGACGTACAGGTACGCCCATTTGCCCAGCCGTGCCAGTCTGTCGACGTACATCGGCGTGCACCGGTCGGGAACCGGTTAAAGACTAATGCCCCATACACACGGTCGGACATTGATCGGACATTCTGACAACAAAATCCTAGGATTTTTTCCGACGGATGTTGGCTCAAACTTTTCTTGCATACACACGGTCACACAAAGTTGTTGGAAAATCCGATCGCTCTGAACGCGGTGACGTAAAACACGTACGTTGGGACTATAAACGGGGCAGTAGCCAATAGCTTTCGTCTCTTAATTCATTCTGAGCATGCGTGGCACTTTGTGCGCCGGATTTGTGTGCACACGATCGGAATTTTATAGCCTGCTCTCAAACTTTGTGTGTCGGAAATTACGATGGAAAATGTGTGATGAAGCCCACACACGGTCGGAATTTCTGACAACAAGGTCCTATCACACATTTTCCGTCGGAAAATCCGACCGTGTGTACGGGGCACAAGCCTTTTTCTGACATTTGTTGTTTACAAGTTAAAATCAGTATGTTTTGCTAGAAAATTACTTAGAACCCCCAAACAGGAAAACATTTAAGTAAATAAAATCTGATATAAAGAAAAAAAATAACTTCAAACATATATACAGTCAGGTCCATAAATATTGGGACATCGATACAATTCTAATCTTTTTGGCCCTATACACCACCACAATGGATTTGAAAAGATGTGCTTTAACTGCAGACTTTCAGCTTTAATTTGAGGGTATTTACATCCAAATACTTGGTTGCAAATCCTTTGCAGTCAATTACAGCCTGAGGTCTGGAGCCTGAGGTCTGGAACGCATAGACATCGCTAGACGCTGGGTTTCATCCCTGGTGATGCTCTGCCAGGCCTCTACTACAGCTGTAGTCAGTTCCTGCTTGTTCTTGGGGCATTTTCCCTTCAGTTTTGTCTTCAGCAAGTGAAATGCATGCTCAATCGGATTCAGGTCAGGTTATTGAATTGCATAACATTCCACTTCTTTCCCTTAAAAAAACTCTTTGGTTGCTTTCGCAGTATGCTTCGGGTCATTGTCCATCTGCACTGTGAAGCGCCGTCCAATGAGTTCTGAAGTATTTTGCTGAATATGAGCAGATAATATTGCCCGAAACACTTCAGAATTCATCCTGCTGCTTTTGTCAGCAGTCACATCATCAATAAATACAAGAGAACCGGTTCCATTGGCAACCATACATGCCCACGCCATGACACTACCACCACCATGCTTCACTGATGAGGTGGTATGCTTTGGATCATGAGCTGTTCCTTTCCTTCTCCATACTCTTCTCTTCCCATCACTCTGGTACAAGTTGATCTTGGTCTCATCTGTCCATAGGATGTTGTTCCAGAACTGTGAAGACTTTTTTAGAAGTTGTTTGGCAAACTCTAATCTGGCCTTCCTGTTTTTGAGGCTCACCAATGGTTTACATAGTTGCCAACATCGTAAAAAAAAAAAGTGGGACACTTTTGTGGCTGTAGGCGGAGCCGCACAGTAATTAGGGGGCGGGGCATTCGTTTGTAGGCATGGTTTAGGAAAAATATACAAGCGCTGTGTCGAAAAATGGGCGTGGTTTAAGCGGAATCATGGGCGTGGCTTAAATGGGCATGGCTCAAGAGGGTGTGGTTAGAGTCTGAGATGAATGAGGGATGGAGAGGGAAAGAGGGAAAGGGGGAGAGGGAAATGACGGGACAGCAGCCCCAGATCCTACACAATAAAAATATGTGTATTCTAGAAAGTTTAACAATCAGCAGATAAAGATACTCCAAGCACCTGGTGTTAGCACTTCAATCATCCCGGCACCATGGTTGTTATGGTGTCAGGATGATTGAAGTGCATTATTTCTATTATTACATTGTAATATAAAATGAAATCATTCAACTCACCATAATGCAGAATCAGTGGGATCCCTGAGCGTGTCACTAGCCACGTCGCCTGCCACCAGCCATCCGTCCTTGCGTCAGATGTCCCAGCAGAGTCCGTCCTTGCATCAGGTGTTCCAGCAGAGTCCGTCCTTGCATCAGGTGTCCCAGCAGAGTCCGTCCTGGCATCAGGTGTCCCAGCAGAGTCCGTCCTTGCATCAAGTGCCCCCAGTGGAGCCCCCCTTACATCAGATGTCCCCAGTGGAGCCCCCCCTCACATCAGGTGTCCCCAGTGGAGCCCCCCTCACATCAGGTGTCCCCGGCGGAGCCCCCCCTCACATCAGGTGTCCCCAGTGGAGCCCCCCTCACATCAGGTGTCCCCAGTGGAGCCCCCCTTACATCAGATTCCCACAGCCGTGCGCCCCCCCCCTACCTCAGAGGTGTCCTTAGTGTAGTAGACAGTGTCCGCCGGCCGCATTGCTAGAACCCCCGCCCCTTTCCATAACAGACTGGCAGCGGGGCAGGGGGGGTAGGCGGGGCGAGGCGGAGGGTGGGCGGCGACGCAGGAGCTCCGTCTAGCCCCCCCCAGCCGTCTTCCTGATCTTCTTTAAAATGGCGGCCAGTCTCCGCCGGCCGCGGACCTCTAGCGGCGGCGGAGAAAATCCGTGAAGAATCTTGTAAATGGGATAATGAGGGAATTACACACACCTGGCCATGGAACAGCTGAGCAGCCAATTGTCCCATTACTTTTGGTCCCTTAAAAAGTGGGAGGCACATATACAATCTGTTGTAATTCCTACACCGTTCACCTGATTTGGATGTAAATACCCTCAGATTAAAGCTGAAAGTCTGTAGTTAAAGCATATCTTGTTTGTTTCATTTCAAATCCATTGTGGTGGTGTATAAAGCCAAAAAGATTAGAATTGTGTCGATGTCCCAATATTTATGGACCTGACTGTATATATATATATATATATATATATATATATATATATATTTATTTTTTAGCAGAGACCCTAGAGAAAAAAAAGGCGACAGTTGCAATATTTTATGTCACACTGTATTTGCGCAGCAATTTTTGGGTAAAAAATGTACTTCAATGAATTAAAAGAAAAACTAAACAGTAAAGTTAGCCCTATTTTTTTGTGTAATGTGAAAGACGATGTTACGACGAGAATCGCGATCTTTATTCTCAGCAAGAAAATCATGTGACAACACTGAAGAAATGACACTTTGCTACAATGTAAAGTAATGAGTGTACAACTTGTATAACAGTGTAAATTTGCTGTCCCCTCAAAATAACTCAACACACAGCCATTAATGTCTAAACCACTGGCAACAAAAGTGAGTACACCCCTAAGTGAAAATGTCCAAATTGGGCCCAACATGGTACCTCATGGCAAAGAACTCTCTGAGGATCTGAAAAAGGGAATTGTTGCTCTACATAAAGATGGCCCCTAGACTATAAGAAGATTGCCAAGACCCTGAAATTGAGCTGCAGCACAGTGGCCAAGACCATACAGCGGTTTAACAGGACAGGTTCCACTCAGAACAGGCCTCGCCATGGTCAACCAAAGAAGTTGAGTGCACGTGCTCAGCATCATATCCAGAGGTTGTCTTTGGGAAATAGACGTATGAGTGCTGCCAGCATTGCTGCAGAGGTTGAAGGGGTGGGGGGTCAGCCTGTCGGTCTTCAGTGTTGTCACATGAAAAGATATAATAAAATATTTACAAAAATGTGAGGGGTGTACTCACTTCTGTGAGATACTGTAGCAGTTTTGTGACTTCTATCAGTGTCTGGTTAAAGCTTGTAGAAGGACTTTTCATACTGCACTGGCTGACCAATCAGGAGGCAGGACCGCTGACCCCCTTTTGAGTGGAGCTACGCTTTAAGGAGCTTTGTGGGTGTTTTGCTTTAGGTGTATTTAGAACTTGGTGAATTCAGCTGCGTGCATTTTTATGCAGTGGAGCGCAACCCACCACTGTGGTTTAAACAGAGAACATGAAAAAATGATTTAAATTACATTTTTTACAAGCCCTAAGTACATTTGCACTTCCGCAGCGTTTCCATACTTTGGCTCTATTCATAGAAAGTATAGAGAGACATCCCTGATACCACCTGCATTAGAAAGGGCGGGCTCTACTGCCAAGCTCCGCCCACTTTCTAAGCTTGCCAATGGTCACATGGCGCTCCTCTTCGCCACATATATCATTTTACACATTCATCTCAAATTAAGAAGAGAAGAATGCGCTGCTATGCTTCCACTGTCTGTGACCTATAAAATAAGCTAGTCACACAGATGTGATACATTTCCGTAACTTTCTTCAATGGACTCAAGACGTCTGTTCCGGTGTTTCGTCAGATTATAGGCGACCCGTCAGAATGGGTAAAGGAAGTGACGTTAATTCGCCGCCATCTTGCTGCACCCCGCACTCCTCCATACTAAGGATACACTGAGAAGGGGGAAAGCGGACATCTTGTTACACTCACCGGAGTTTTTCATTTTTCACTTATTTTTAACAGTAAAGGTGAGTTTATATAGTGAAATACAGTACTTAGAACTCCGTCTGACTGGTTAGATGTTGAATTTTAGAAGCAGCGAAGTTCTGTCAGATTAGCAAACCTATGAGATGAGCAGGCTTGCCGCTGCTTTTAAAATTCAACATCTAACCAGTCAGACGGAATTCTAAGTATTGTATTTCACTATATGAACTCACTTTATTGTTAAAAATAAGTGCAAAATGCAAAACTCCGGTGGGTGTAACAAGATGTCCGCTTTCCCCATTATCAGTGTATCCTTACTATGGAGGAGTGCGGGGTGTAGCAAGATGGCGGCGACCGAACGTCACTTCTGTTACACATTCTAACGGGTCGCCAAATCTGATGAAACAGCGGAAGGCTCGGGAGGAAGTACCATAGAGAGGGCGGCGGGAAGGCTAGATAGGAAAAAAAAAAGCCTGGTGACATCACGGCCCATCGTCTTTTCCTACTGCGCCTGTGCAGTGGTACTGCACCGTTTTCTGCCGGTTGGTCGTTGTCCGTTGAGCGAACCGTGAGCCACCATGAGCGGCACACTAGCCAAGATCGCCGAAATTGAGGCCGAGGTGATTAGTGAGGGTGTATGGAGGGGGGAGGCCGGGGACTCTTCCAGCTGTTGGCAGGAGAACGTAGGCCCAGCATGTGCTTGTGTGTACGGGACAGACGCCGGCTCTGGCAGGCCAAGAGGGAAGATCTGACGCTCAATGACCAAGGGCTCATTTTATTGAAGTAGAACTAACGCTCAAACTTTTTTTTTTTTCCATTTGAACGGTGTAATGGAAGGTTATATCCCCTGTCATGTCTTTTTTGTTGTGCCATGTGTCCCATTGGGGATCTTTCCCTTCACTTCCTGTCTCACAGCCAAAACAGGAAGTGAGAGGAAATCCCAGGCTGTCAACAAAACTAGTTTCCGTATTGGAAGATTTCCCTTCTAGTCTTCTTCTGGGGACAATTCAAAATGTGAAAACTTGCAGTGATGACTGCAAACAGGACAAATATAGAGGAGGAATCTCCCTAATGGGGACATCAATAGAAATCTGTATACATCTTAAAAAGAAAAGCTTTGCCTTCAGTTATACTTTAACCACTTCAATACTGGGAACTTTCACCCCCAGGTCAATCTTCACCCTCTAGTGCTTTCGCACTTTGACAATTGCTCACTCATGTAACACTGTACACAAAGAGCATTTTTATCATTTTCTTTGAGACAGAGCTTTTTCATATGTATTATTTTTTTATTTTTTTATTTTTTTGCTAAACAAACTAAAAAGACCGAAAATTTTGAACAAAAAAAGACTTATAAAATTTTGTAAATAAGTAATTTTTCTCCTGCACTGATAATCAGTGCAGATGTCCCCACTGAGGAATGTCATTTATTGGCTCTCCTCTCCTCACGCGCTGTCGGCGTGAAAAGAGGAATTCCAATCACTGGCATTTCCTATTGATCAGCTGTGATTTTTATTATTTTTATTTATTTATTTCTGATTAAAAAATAATCAACGGTGATTGAACACAGCTGATCACATGGTAAAGAGCCATACGTCTTAGGCTTTTTACTATGATTGATGAAGTGCTGTGTCCGAGGTACACAGCACACCACCGATCGCCGCGCTGTGTGCCCCTAGGGGTGCGCACGAGCGGCCTGTTTTGAAGGATGTCCAGTCAGAATGGTAAAGCCATGGCCCAGCCATCAATCCGCTATAGGCTGGGCGGAAAGGTGTTCAAGTGTTCAGAACAATCAAATTGCCTGCAGATCTTTTCAGAAAGGTCAGTCAGATCTTTAATTAAAACAGTAATATACCCAAAAGCAAACATTTTATTATATTGCAGTTTACCAACTCTTAGATGCGATGACCGCTTTAGCTTTCTTTTCATCTGGTGATCCAGCCAGTACGTTTGTTGTTTTTGACAGAATAAGCTGTCCTGCAGATGTAGCAGTTAGAGAGAGATGAGACAAACCATATAGCGCTGACAGGGGTGCTTACAGCGTGTGTGAGCTGAAGTTTGGCTTCAATTTTAGTGTTCACATCTAACATTCCCCCCCCCCCCCCCCCCAGACTGTTAATGCTGCTGTCCAATAGTGCCCCTTGTGCTCATTCATTCAGAGTGGGGGGGATTCAAATATAGGTGTGTTACTGGCCAGATCACCAGATGAAAACAAAGGGGGCGGGGGGGAGCCTAAAAAAAAAGGATGCAGCCCCCCACATATAAGTGGTAGTAAACTTCCCCAAATAAAAAATCTCCCTGCAAGATAATATAAAGTGCTAGTATGCATGGCATACTAGCACATTATGAAAGACTTACCATGAAATAAAGCCACCTGGTGGTGCACTGTCACCGCTGACAGGGCTACCATCTTCACCAACCGGGTTCGTGGGTTCCGGCCGCTTGAATGGCTAAGCCGCGATGCGAGGGAGTCACAGCCACAGCACAGAGCTCTGGAGGGACTGCATGAATATGCCATGCCTTTACAGCGCACATGCCGGTGACAGCAGCTCAGTGGAATATCTCCTAAACGGTGCACGTTTAGGAAATATTCATTTTACCTACAGGTAATCTTTATTATAAGCTTACCGATAGGTAAAAATATCAGAAAAGAATTTTCTATCACTTTAAAAGGATAGTTCACCTTTACAAAGAACCTGCCTATACATTTAAGGGACGTTTGTAGATTAAAACAAACTGCAGCTCTGACCAAAGATGAAGAATACCCTTGCTATAGGTGTAGGCCATTTTCATAACTTATGACGCCTGAGTGGAATACTCCCAGGACGTTGCTAAGTACTCCCAGGATGTTGCTAAGTGAGGCCTAGTAATCACTGCTCACCTCCTCCATCACAGGAGTGAGCGCTGTCTCTGATTCGAACCCCCTCACATACTCTTTCTCTTCCCTGATGCAGTAGCTCTGAGCTCAGCATTTCAGAACTAACTCCTGTGATGGAGGAGGTGAGCGGTGATGACTAGGCCTCACTTGGCAACGTCCTGGGAGTATTTCAGTCAGGCTTCATAAGGTATGTAAATGGCCTACACCTATAGCAAGGGCTTTTTTTTTTTTAACTTTAGTCAAAGCTGCACAGTTTGTTTTTATCTACAGATGCCCCTTATCTGCATAGGCAGTTTTGTGGAAAAGGTGAACTATCCCTTTAAACGGTTCCCGACCGGCTCACGTGTATTTACGGGGGCAGAATGGATCCCCTGCGCGAAAACCCTTTCAAGGTTCCTTTAAGAGCTGCCGGAGGGACGCGCCTCCGCTGCACAGTGGGGGACCAGATGCGCGTGGCCGATGGTTGCGCTCGCGTGCATGAGCGCCAGCATGGGGATTTGTGTGTGTGAGTGTGTGTGTATATAAACACACAAATCCCTGTGCTGTCAGAGGAGAGGAGACATGTCGTTTGTTCCTAGTAAGTAGGAACAGCGATATACCTACTCAGTCCTATCCCCATACAGTTAGAACACACTGAGGGAACACACATTTAACCCCTTGATCGCCCTCTAGTGTTAATCCCTTCCCTAGCAGTGTCATTTACAGTTATCATTGCATTTTTATAGCACTGATCGCTGTATAAATGACAATGGTCCCAAAAATGTGTCAAAAGTGTCCGATCTGTCCATCGCAATACCACTAAAAATCGCAGATCACCGACATTACTAGTAAAAAAAATACTAAAAATGCCATAAATCTTTCCCATAGTTTGTAGACGCTATAACTTTTGCGCAGACCAATCCATATACGCTGATTGATTTTTTTTTTTTTTTTTACCAAAAATATGTAGAAGAATATATATTGGCCTAAACCAATGAAGAAATTTTGTTTTTTAAAAACATTTTTGGGGATATTTATGATAGCAAAAATTTATTTATATATATATATATATATATATATATATATATATATATATATATATATATATATATATATATATATATATATATATATATATATATATATATAATATTTATTTTTGTGTATAGCGCAAAAAATAAAAACCGCAGAGGTCATCAAATAGCACCAAAAGAAAGCTCTATTTTTGGAGAAAAAAAGGATGCAAATTTCATTTGGGTACAACATTGCATGACCTCACAATTGTCCGTTAGTGACGCAGTGCCAAATTGTAAAAGGTGCTTTGGTCAGGAAGGGGGTAAAACCTTCCGGGGCTTAAGTGGTTAAAGTGGAACTTTAGGCCAAAAATAAAAACAGGTGAACAGGCAGGAATTTTAATGCAGAAAAGACATGCGTTGTCTCTTCTGCATTAGTTATCTCTCTGCCCCTGTAATGCCAAATACATTTCCGCCCCTGTAATGCTGAATCTGACTGAACTCCTGTGAATGCACGGGAATGAGGTCATCCCTGTCCGGCCAATGAAAGCAGCCGGCAATCCAGACCCAAGAGCAGGCCGTCCGAAGATGCTATGGGACACCGCGTCGCTGGAGCTGAGGTGAATATATTTCTGCTTTAATGATTTGTAAGCTGCAATATAATACATTTTTGGTCTTGGGTTTAATACTGCATTTAATTTTTGTGAGCCTCTGATAGCTGAATTGCAATAAACTTTTTAACCCTTTTTTGTGACAGTGTTCAGATCTAGTGTATGGCTGATAATGAGATCTGCCAGCAAAGCCAGAGTTAATTATGGTAAACATTAGTCCAGGGCTTGACAAATTTGCTTGGAATCTAGGAGCCAGCTAAAAAAGTTAGGAGCCAGGTTTTTTTTTTTTTTTTTTTTTAAACGACCGACAAAGCTTTATTTTCAATATAAAAATTAACCAATCTTAAATTTACACAAAGACGACTAGAACGAATGTGACTGCTTTTATTTCCTGCCATGCAGGGACATAAGACCACCATATTCCTGCTAAGGGTCCAATCAGGTCCGCCTGAAAAACTGACAGGCGAACCTGATCAGACAGCCCGTGTGAAAGGGGCCAAGTAGGGAGATGACAAATAATAAATTCATTTTAATTAACCACTTCCTTCCCGCAGGACGACTATATACATCCTGTGTTTGAAGAGAAATACCGTTGTTATGGTAGCAGCTAGCTACCATAACCCCGTATCTTCTTCAAGAGCCAGCGGTTCTCTTTCAGATAAAAGTGGTCTCTGCAGCAGATTCGCAGCGAGATCACTTTTATCGGCGGTAGGAGAGGGCCCCCCCTACCGCCGCTCTCCGGTGCCCTTCACCGCTTACCGTGGCCGTCGGTAACGGCGGAGGCGATCTGGATCTGTCCCTGGCCTGACATGGAGACGAGTGAGAGGAAGATGGCCCCCCCGCCCGTCTCCAAGTCATTGCAGGGCGGAAGCGACGTCAAAGCTCTTGAAGGGACATTTTATTTATTTTTTTTCAAATGACAATTTTTTTTTTTTTTTTAATGCATTTTAGTGTAAATATGAGATGTGAGGTCTTTTTGACCCCAGATCTCATATTTAAGAGGACCTGTCATGCTTTTTTTCTATTACAAGGGATTTTTACATTCCTTGTAATAGGAATAAAAGTGACTTTTTTTTTTTTTTTTTTAAAGAACAGTGAAAAAATAAAAGTTAAAATAAATAAGAAAAAAAAAATTTTTTTTAAATATGCCCCATCCCTTGTAATAGAAATAAAAGTGACACCATTTTTATTTTTTTTAAAAAACAGTGTAAAAATAAAAAGTAAAATATATAAGAAAAAATAATAATTTTTTAAAATGCGCCCGTCCCGCCGAGCTCGCTTGCAGAAGCGAACGCATATGTGAGTAGCACCCGCACATGAAAACGGTGTTCAAACCACACATGTGAGGTTTCGCCACGATCGGTAGAGCGAGAGCAATAATTCCAGCCTTAGACCTCCTCTGTAACTCAAAACATGCAACCTGTAGAATTTTTTAAACGTCGCCTATGGAGATTTTGAAGGGTAAAAGTTTGTCGCCATTCCACGAGCGGACGAAATTTTGAAGCGTGACATGTTGGGAATCAATTTACTCGGCGTAACATTATCTTTCACAATATAAAAAAAATTGGGCTAACTTTACTGTTTTCTTATTTTTTAATTAAAAAAAGTATTTTTTCCCAAAAAAGTGCGCTTCTAAGTCCGCTGCGCAAATACGGTGTGACAGAAAGTATTTTAATGACCGCCATTTTATTCTCTAGGGTGTTAGAATAAAAAATATATATAATGTTTGGGGGTTCTAAGTAAAGGGAAGGAGATGAGCGGGCAGTGAAAACAGGTAGGGAAAGCTCCATTAGCATTGGTGGATGTCTTGTCATACCAACGGCCACCACCAGAGGGCGCCCGATTGCAGAAGGAACCATAGGACTGCAGTAGGCCGCAAAGCCGGGGCCTCAATTACCGGCGCGGCCCAACGCGATCGCGCCGGGAGGGAGGGGGGGTGTCGAACGGACACAGGATACTCCAGCTGTGCTGCCCCAGGCGCCAGGTCGCTAATTCTAGTCGCAAATGCGACCTGGCGCCCGGGGTTTGTCGAGCCCTGCATTAGTCCCACAGCCACCTTCTAAACGGTAGATAGCAGGGGAGAGCTTGGTAGGATTTTAAAGGCTAAGTGCAAGCAAAATTACAAACAGAAAAATCCGCACAATGTTCATAAGCTACAAGTCAGTAGGATGTCTCCCTTGTGCTGATTCTTTTTCAGTTAGTGAAAATTTTCCTTGGTCATGTAAACCCCGCTTAAAAGGGCAACCAGCATCCTTTTTTTATTTATTTTATTTTTTGATGTGCTATGTGATTGGGAAATACTAACAATCATAAATCAGGTGTTTTCTCAATTTGGCTGCAAAAATGGAAATATGTTTCAACTTGCTGGATCAGAATAATAATACGCGGTGATCTATTTTCCAGATGGCCCGGACTCAAAAGAATAAAGCTACGGCACACCACCTTGGGTTGCTGAAAGCTCGTCTAGCTAAACTCCGACGAGATCTGATCACCCCCAAAGGAGGAGGAGGAGGAGGTCCTGGTGAAGGTAAATGAATGGCTTGGTGCTGACCATGGTTTCAACTTTCTTGTTTGCAGCTAAATTCCATTTGCTGATGAGGACATTTAAGTTTAATTTTATTAAAAGCGAAGTAAGATTGGAAAAAAAATAAAAATGTAAGAATCCTACTTACCTAGGTGTATGCAGCATCGGTCCCCCGCCGGCTCTAAGACTGAGGACAGAGCAATCAAACACAGCTGCTCGCTCGGTTCTCAGAGGTCTGTGAGCAGAGGGCTGGGGACTATAGCCAGGTACACATGGGTCAAATGTCAGGAGACATTTGCCGGTTCAAAAAAAAAAAACCTCCGACATTCGTCCCATGTGTATGTCGGTCGACCGGCAGCTGACCGATTTCCCGATCAATGATCTTAGCCAATGGCGGAGAGCACTGATCGGAGTGTTCTGGCGGTGGGGCCGTCCCCCTGTCAAAACACAACAGCTCAGTGAGGGAGATTGCTTACTTTGCATGGTTATTACAGTGGCTCCGACTGGAGCGAACAACTTTTTTTTCGTTCAACCCGCTGGGTTGAACGGAAAAATACTGATCGTGTCTACCAGGCTTATCAGTCACCACTCAAATGAGCTTTGGCTGTACTTCTTTAAGTTTTCAGAAACTATACAAAAAGACATTTGCATTAATCTTTATAGTAATTTAGTGGCATACACTATCACATGTCATTTAAAAGACACTTTGGGGGTTATTTTCTGAGTGCATCAGTTTTAGTAAATCTCCCCTATACATACAAATAGAAGTATGATGCATGAAAGAACATATACAGCAATGGTATCAAAAATTGGTTAGTATTGGTACATTTCATGTTCTCTGTAACCTCGGAAGTCATTAAAAAAATAGATACATTATTACAAAGAGGTTGTCCAGTGTTGCCATAGTATTTTTCACCCAGGAAAGAAAGGGGTTAGGGAAATTAATAGAAAACAGGTTAGGGTAAGAAGTAGAGGAAGAGTGATTGAGATGGGAAGGAAAAATTAGAAGTTTGCGCTAGGCATCTAGAGGCCTATGCTTAATAGCATACTTCCTCACTCCTCCATGTCCAGTCATGCCCCTGATGTGGCTATATTTTCATTTTTTGTGGGGCAAAGTGGAAATTAGAGGATCAGTGTGTGAAAAAGATCCATGTGGGTTTGCTTGGGACCTGACTTCCATCACCAGTTTTAGTGCAAGTTGTATTAAAGCCAAAGTGTAGCTAAAATACAAAACAGAGAAATCAGCACAAGGGAGTTGACTTAGTCAATAGGATGTGTCTATTGTGCTGATTATGCTTCTGTTAAAAATATCAAACATTTCTGTTAGAAATCTTCCTCTGTTCGTGGACCACATGTTCCCACCCCAGTGTATTTCAGTTGTGCTGATTTTTTCAGTTTTTTTTTATTTTAATTTTATTTCTTTATTTTTTTTTTAGCTACAATGTGTGTGGGGTTTTATTTATTTTTTATATTCTGTATCTGTAAAATGTACCAAATTCGTTTAAAGTGTAACTAGAGATCTAGTCACAGCCCTTTTTTTTTTTTTTTTTTAAAGTTTTTGAGTGGGAAAGGGTTAAAATCTCTCTCCCCCCTCACACACACATTTTCCTCGCCAATATCAATTGCCTGCAATTAGGGAGATGAAGAGGAGCAGGGAGGGGGGGCTCCATCATCTATCAGTGTAATGCTGTGCTGTGTAATATTACCATCTGTCTGAGGCCAAGTGATGAAGAAACACAGCACTCCCAACACTCGGCACTGCCGTCCCACAGCTAGGAGGACCATGCTGTCACCCCCATGACCTACCACCCCATCCTTCTTATCTTCTTCCGACGCTGCAATTGTGTGGTTTTTTTTTTGTTTGTTTTTTTTTTATATATATTGATGCCTCCTGCCCCTGAACCAAGCACCAATCATGGTTATCTACAGAGCCTCCTCTGTAAGTCGGGGGAGAACATCAGTGTACAATGTGTGTGCCTGCTTCTACTCCATTTCTCCATCTGAGCACCGCTATCATCGCTGGGACTGCTCATGTCCCAGGATGCCGGATATCCAAAAACGCAGGGGGGTGGGGAGTGCTTATTTTTTTAAAGGAGTTAAATTTTTGCCTGAAACTCCGCTTTTATTTTTTTACCATTAGTTTATTAAACTTTCCAAGATAAAGAATACAAAAGCATTTATACCTTCTGTTGTACAGTAGACATATAATATAGAAAAAGCTTGATTATATATACTTGCATACAATGGGTGTTATGTTTGTGGTAGTGAAACTGAGGTGATCCATCTGCCCCGGAACCCCTTCTGGGAACAAACTGTCATGGGTTATTGGGTTCATCTCATTCCATATTGCCGTACTATAATCAGGAACTCTGCTTTTTGAACAAATTTTTTTAATTTTAGATGAGCTTTAATAAGTTGATCGTTGACCTGATGTGCGAATGTATTAATACATTATCTTTATGTAAATTGTATATGTTTAAAACAATGACTCCTTTCTGGTAGGTTTTGATGTTGCCAAGACTGGCGATGCTCGAATAGGGTTTGTAGGATTCCCTTCTGTAGGCAAATCAACACTTCTCAGTAACTTGGCTGGCGTTTATTCTGAAGTGGCAGCCTACGAGTTCACTACGCTGACCACAGTTCCTGGAGTTGTGAGATACAAGGGAGCCAAGATTCAGGTACAGATAATTAAAGCAAAGCGGCATTGCTGAATGTCACCCAAATGGCGTTGCTCTATTGTGGAGTGTTATTTGTTTTGACAGCTACTCGATCTCCCTGGAATTATTGAAGGAGCTAAGGATGGTAAAGGCAGAGGCAGACAGGTCATTGCAGGTGAGCAAGTTATTACCCATTCATGTATTGCTTCTATGGTGACCAGTTTATAATTTTTTTTATTTATTTTAAAACAGTGGCACGCACTTGCAATTTAATCCTCATTGTCTTGGATGTGTTGAAGCCACTGGGGCATAAAAAGATCATTGAGAATGAACTGGAGGGTTTTGGTATCAGACTAAACAAGCAGCCGCCAAACATCGGGTTCAAGAAGAAGGACAAAGGTGGCATAAATCTTACAGCGACGGTACGTTGTAGTTGCATACGCACTTATAAAGCTTGTATCATGTCATAATGGCGTAATACTTGGTTTTTATAATCTTGATGCCAGTTATGGACACAAAATAAAAATATCTATTTTTATTTTTTTTACACACTGAATTTTTAACTGCTTGGTATTTAGGATGTAATAAAACCAAACTTTTCCATCCATGGAATGGTGCTGTCCATAACAACCAGATTAGATTTCTGCTGTTATTTCTCTACCTGTTGTCTACATGTTAGACAATTAGAGCAAAGTTCTGCATATGCCAAGTACAACATATGCATCTGATAGGTCTGTAGATAGCGTGGATATCTGCCTACTGATTAAGCCAGAGGTCTCAAACTGGCGGCCCTCCAGCTTTTGCAAAACTACTTCAAGCTCCACTGCCGGTTTCCATTACCTAACATGCCTGGCGCCTGCACCCGAAATACTGTGATCTCTGAGTGAAGTTGCATCCATAAACTAGAGGAGAAATCTTCTGAAAACTATCATGGGAGGGGATTTTCCTCAGATTAGAAAGATATTCTTTTTAAATTCGTGTTGAAGGAAAATCGGACACACATGGGGGGGATACAAAATACATAAGGGTTTGGTTTTAGAAACTTTCAGCTGTCCGCTCATTTTGGATGAGATGTATGCACATTAAAGCATAATTATATAGGAGCTTCAGTCTCCCCCCCCCACCCCCACCCCTACAAATACTGTGGCTGCTGACTTTTAATATTAGAAATCTAGCCTGTCCTGGGATCCAGAGCTGTCCTCACCCGAGCCAATTCTTCAATTGGCTTCGGGTGCAGGCGCCAGGCATGTGTTAGGTAAGGAGTTAGATGAGGTTCGTCTGTCCACTATGGCTGAGGTTCCAAAAGTGAAGGATTTATGTGTAGTTATGGCACACCTATCAGTAAACTATTTTGTTGGAAGAATAGCATTCTACTCTGAAATGTTTTCTTTGCACAAGGGCTTATGGTTGTACATTTCTTGCGTCCCTGCCTCTTATTAATGACTTAATACAGGGGTCTCAAACTGGTGGCCCTCCAGCTGTTGCAAAACTACAAGTCCCATCATGCCTCTGCCAGTGGGAGTCATGCTTGTAACTGTCAGCCTTGCAATTCCTCATGGGACTTGTAGTTTTGCAACAGTTAGAGCGCCGCCAGTTTGAGCCCCCCCAACACTATTTTTTATCTTCCTTTTTTAGTCCCAGTGTCTTTTTTTTTTTTTAAGACCGATTTCAGGGTCGTCATCTACTTTTAGAATGAATGCTTACTCATTGATGACACTGTCGGGTAGATTCTGGTACCTGCTCAGTAGCTTTCATATTTTTCGCTATTTATACTCTTATCTTGCGCCTGGGCTACTAAAAAGATAGTCTTACAAGAGCTGCAGCTAATGATCACTGAATAAGGGGATATTGAAGAAATGATTCCTTCTACCTGAAGTTGAATGACCAACAGCATTGTTGCTGTATTTTGTAAAACTTTTGTAGTTTATTCATACATCGTGTTAGGATAGGTTTGCTTTAAAACACCTAGCTTAAAAAAAAAAAAGCATACACATCATCGATCACCTTGCCATCATGTCACCCTGAATAGTTTCTTTTTAATTTTTTTTTTTCAAACCATATACAGTGCATCCGGAATGTATTCACAGCACTTCACTTTTTCCACATTTTTGTTATGTTACAGCCTTATTCCAAAATGGATTAAATTCATTATTTTTCTCAAAATACACAAACAATACCCCATAACGACAATGTGAAAGAAGTTTGTTTGAAATCTTTGCAAAATTTTTAAAATTAAAAAAATGAAAAAAAAAATCACATGTACATAAGTATTCACAGCCTTTGCGCAATACTTTGTCGAAGCACCTCTGGCACCAATTACAGCCTCAAGTCTTTTTGAGTATGATGCTACAAGCTTGGCACACCTATTTTTGGGCAGTTTCTCCCATTCTTCTTTTCAGGACCTCTCAAGCTCCATCAGGTTTGATGGGAAGCGTTGGTGCACAGACATTTTTAGATATTTCCAGAAATGTTCAATCGTGATAAGTCTGGGCTCTGGCTGGGCCACTCAAGGACATTCATAGAGTTGTCCCGTAGCCACTCCTTTGTTATCTAGACTGTGTGCTTAGAGTTGTTGCCCTGTTTGAAGATGAACCTTCGCCCCAGTCTGAGGTCCAGAGCACTCTGGAGCAGGTTTTTATCAAGGATGTCTCTGTACATTGCTGCATTCATCTTTCCCTCGATCCTGACTAGTCTCCCGAGTCCTTCCACTTAAAAGAAAATCATCACCACAGCATGATGCTGCCACCACCATGCTTCACTGTAGGGATGGTATTGGCCAAGTGATGAGTGGTGCTTGGTTTCCTCCAGACACGACACTTGCCATTCAGGCCAAAGAGTTCAATCTTTGTTTCATCAGACCAAAGAATTTTGTTTCTCGTGGTCAGAGTCCTTCAGGTGCCTTTTGGCAAACTCCAAACGGGCTGTCATGTACCTTTTTACTGAGGAGTGGCTTCCATCTGGCCAGTCTACCATACAGGCCTGATTGGTGGAGTGCTGCAGAGATGGTTGACCTCTCTCCATGGAGAAACGCTGGAGCTCTGTCAGAGTGACCATCGGGTTCTTGGACACCTTCCTGACTAAGGCCCTTCTCCCCCTATTGCTCAGTTTGGCCGGGCGTCCCGCTCTAGGAAGAGTGCTGGTGGTTCCAAACTTCTTCTATTTATGGATGATGGAGGCCACTGTGCTCATTGGGACTGTAGAAAATTTTCTGTTCCCTTCTCCAGATCTGTGCCTCGATACAATCCTGTCTCTGAGGTCTACAGACAATTCCGTGGACTTCATGACTTGGTTTGTGCTCTAACTGTGGGAACCTATATAGACAGGTGTGTGCCTTTTCAAAATCATGAATCAATTTACCACAGCTGGACTCCAAGTTGTAAAAACCTCCCGAGGATGATCAGTGGAAACTGGATGCGCCTGAGCTCAATTTTGAGTGTCATGGCAAAGGTTGTGAATGCATGGACATGTGTATTTATTTTCCGGGTTTTTTTTTTTTTTAATTATATAAATTTTGCAAAGATTTCAAATAAACTTCTTTCACGTCATTATGTGTAATGTTTGTAGAATTTTGAGTAAAATAATGAATTTAATCCATTTTGGAATAAGGCTGTAACATAACGCAATGTGGAAAAAAGTGAAGCGCTGTGAATACTTTCCAGATGCACTGTATGTACAATTTTTATTAACATGATTTTTTATTTTTGTAGTGTACTCAGAGTGAGTTGGACCTTGAGACTGTAAAGAGCATCTTGGCAGAGTATAAAATCCACAACGCAGATATTACGCTACGCAGTGATGCCACAGCTGATGACTTGATAGATGTAGTTGAGGGAAACAGGTATGTGTATAGACAATTGGCTACATGATACATAATATAAGCGATCTCAGTCCTTCATAATTTGTGTTTTTCCAGGGTTTTTATTCCTTGCATCTATGTGCTAAATAAAATTGACCAGATTTCCTTGGAAGAGCTAGATGTCATTTACAAAGTGCCACACTGTGTCCCAATTTCTGCCCATCATCGCTGGAATTTTGATGATCTTTTGGAAAAAATTTGGGATTACCTGAAGCTGGTGCGAATGTGAGTAAATTTTTTTATTTGGGTTCTAGAGTGGTTTAGGCCTCATTCACACCATACGAGCTTAAAAATTGATGGAAAAAACATGCAGATTTTACTTGCAGAGATGAGTTTACATCGGTTTTCATGTGCGTTTTTCGGTGAGTTTTTATACATGTGAAGGAATGTGCTAAAAAAATAATATACCGTATATACTCTAGTATAAGTCGACCCGAATATAAGCCGAGGCACCTAATTTTACCTCAAAAAACTTAAAACTTATTGACTCGCGTATAAGCCTAGGGTGAGAAATGCGCAGCTACTGTAAGTGAAAAAGAGGGTCAACAGTGCCCATTTGCATGCCTCGCTGTGCCCATTTGCATGCCTCGCTGTGCCCATTTGCAGCCATGTGTCCCCCGAACTTCAAACTCGGTAGTTAAGGGTTCCTAGCTGCAGCCAAAATTTGGGGTCTCTGGACCAAAAGGGTCCCGAAATGACATTGCTACAGATGGACACAGTTGACTGACTTTGGGGCCCTGTGTCCCGGGGCCACTTGGTGCTAGGAAGCCCAGCTTTGGATATGTTGTAGTGCTAGTTCCACTGTGTTTGCACACCAAATGTGGGGTTCCTAGCACCAAGTGGCCCCGAGATACGGGGCCCCAAATTCGGTTTGGGAAATGTCATTCTTTGCACCAGAAAAGTGCTTGACTCGAGTATAGGCCGAGGGGGGGCACTTTCAGCACAAAAAATGTGCTGAAAAACTCTGCTTATACTCGAGTATATACGGTAGTAGTAAAGAGTACCAACATCTTTAAGTTGCTGTATATTGGGAAATCTTGTTGGAGGCAAAACCGACTTTTATGGTACCACCATAAGCATTACAATAACTTAAAGATCTATTATTTTTATTACAAAAGGTATATAAAAAGACACGCAATTATCTCTCAGAAAAAGACACCTTGATAGCTCGCTCAAAAAGACTGGACTAGTATTATCCATAAAACAATGCTGACAAACTCCACAAAACAAATGGTGCAACCTTAAATATATACATTCATTTCTTCTCAGAGAAGAACTGGATTTATGTGTTTAAGGTTGCACCATTTGTTTTGTGGTGTTTGTCAGCATTGTTTTATGGATAATACTAGTCCAGTCTTTTTGAGAAAGCTATCAAGGTGTCTTTTTCTGAGAGGCAATTGTGTATGTCTTTTTATATACTTTTCATATTAAAAAAAAATATTGTAATGCTTCTGGTGGTAACATAAAAGTCCTTTTTGGTTTTTATGCATGTTGACATCAGTTTTCATGTGCACACTGACATTGCATCCTGTATCGTCATTCTGTCTGTCTCATCGGTGTCCACCCTTATGTGACAGCCATTCTTTCCTCCTCATCTGTGCCTGTCATTCTGTACCCCACCATCAGCGTCGCCCACCATTCTGGTCTCCACCATCAGTGCCCTCAGCCATTCTGCTGTCCTCATCTGAGCCGCCATTCTGTCCTCCATCAGTGCCCGGCAACATTCCCCCTTGCACTAGACATACCGGAGTGGCAGCAATATGCCAGCCGTGATCCAATGTGAGGGTAAATTAGGCAGGCAGCATAGACAGAGATCACCGCTCTGCTTACCTTTCCACTTCCTGTCATGCAGAGCGGGGCTGTCAGTTTTGTCTGCGTTTCAGTGTGAAGCTGTGAGGGGAAAAATGCAGACATGCTGTATAATCCTGAACCACTCCGCATGGGACATCACAACTGCTTTTTGGTTTTACAAAAGACACATAGAAAACAATTGTTTTGTTTTCTGTGTGTCTTGCAGAAACCTGTGGTTTTGCAGTCTCTGCAGATGGTGCGAACAAGCCCTTACCTCTGAAGCCCTCTTTTCTCACTGATCGCCCCCTCCTGTTCACCATCCACTTCTTCCTGATGGCCACCTTATCTGTGGCCCTGCTGTCGGGACACCGGGACAGATGGTACTGCTCTGCTCTCCTTTCCACTGCCTGTCACATGGAGTGCAGAGCAGTGCTGTCCTGCCGTTTCCTTCAGTTTAGATGTGGAGCACTGCAGACATGCTGCATAATACACAGCTGCATTTTGGTGTGAACCAGACAAACAATTATTTTTTTTTTTTGTATGTGTTTTGCAGAGACCTGTGTTTTTCCAGTGCAGAAAAACGCAGGTCTCTACCTACATATTGTGTGAAAGAGCCCTTAAGCCTCATACACACGATCGGATTTTCAGCAGACAAAGCGTCAGACTTTTGTCCGAAGGGCGTTGGTCATGAACTTGTCTTGCCTACAAACGGCACACAATTGTCGGCCAACAAACACGAACGTAGTGACGTACTACGTGGCTTTTCAGCTCTTTAGCGCCACCCTTTGGGCACCTGCTAATGTGTTTGAGCATTGATTCCGAGCATACGTGTTTGTACTTTGGACTTTTGTCTGACAGACTTGTGTACAGACGATAGGAAAATCTGACAACAGACCATTGTCCGTGGAAACTTTATAAGCCTGCCATCAAACATCTGTCTGCGGAAAATCTGACAATTGTCCGATGAAGTGTACAAAAGGTCGGATTTTAGGCCAACAGTCTGAACACACAATTCCCTTTGGAAAATCCGATCGTGTGTACGAGGCTTTAGTCAAGTGAAATATAGCCTTGTATCAATAAGATACATGATGTTTATTTAGGCTCAGGGAACCTCTTAAAATCAATGAAAAGAATTTGATATGCACAAAGTTTGGAGTTTACTTTAGGACCAGCCAATTTTAATGCAATGGCTGGGTGGTGCTGTTATGAGTGGCCATCTTTAAATGTATTTTTTTGGTCATGCCGTCCAGTGACACTTGTGATTTGCTGTGATTGGACACAGCAATCACAAATGTAAAGAATGCCTGTGATCACATTTTGTGAATTCTATCAGTCGTTAAAGTGGTTGCAAACCCCAGTCATGGACTCTGAGCAAAGCACATATATTTGTAGTGTTTACTTATCTCTCTCCAAAGTGTCGTTTCTCTCTGGTACTTCGTTCCTCTGTTATCAGCATGAGTAACTTCTGAGAAGTTTTCCTGACACAGAAGATAAATGTGTCAGGGAGGGAGAGCTCAGAACGGAGCTTGTCTATTCACAACACAGTTCTGCTATGTGAATGGGGGTGTGTCCCTCTGCCCCCTCCTCTCTGCTCCTGACACCTTGGAGTAATTATGTGGGTATTTGTAGTAGAGCCTCTGAAAATGTAATGGGCAGTCAAGAAATCAGATGCATAATTTATGCTGCTTAACATCCTTGGATTCTGGGCCCCTCTATGTGGCTAGACAGTAAAGTGTCAACATGTGTAATAATTTCATACTCAGGAGTAGAAGAATGTGTTCTGGTGTGTATGTGGGGGGAAAAAAATCATATTTAATATCCCTTCTTTTTCAAAATAAAGCACGGAGACATAGATTGATGGGCGCGTTTGCTTCAAGTATTAAAAATTTAAATAAAAGCGTTTGTTTTGTGGCACTCAGATGCAGTGTAGTTCCGCTTTAAGGTGAGGTCAGACAGGAATTTTTTCACACTTTTTCTCTTGTGGAATGTAATGTTCCCCGGCGTAGTAAGCACTACATCAGCTTAGCATGGAACTTTATTGTTAAGGCTTGTTCTTTTCAGAAGAAATTATTTTATTCCTCTTGTATTTGAGATGATTTGTAGCTATTGAGACCATACTGTTTATTTCCAGCTTTCCTCAAATTGTCTCTATTGGTTGCTGTTTTTTTTTTTTTAATAGTTACACAAAGCCAAAGGGACAGTTACCTGACTATACTTCTCCGGTTGTCCTTCCTGACTCTCACACAACAGTGGATGATTTCTGCACCAAAATTCACAAAAACATTATGAAAGATTTCAAATAGTAAGTACTGAATATGGCGTGATTTAGTGTTTCAAACACCATTTACATTGTTAATCCCAATATAAAATGTTAATCTGCATTCACATCTAATACATTTTTATAGCCAGAAGTTTGTGGACACTCCACCCAATTTGAGTTTCAGCCCGGGTTCACACTATAATGCGCTGCGGATCGCACAGGAGCGCTGTGTGTCCCTGTTCCCCGTTTCAGGGACGAATCAGGGCCGATTCTATGCCTGAATTCGGCACTGAAATGGAGCCAAAGACGCACAGCGTTTTTGTGCAGTGCGCTCCGCAGCCGCCCCGGAGATATGTGAACCGGCTCCATAGGGAGCCAGTCACATTCTCCTGCTATGCGAATTAGATGTGCGGAAACGCACATCTAATTCGCATAGGTGTGACCCCGGGCTCAGTGTTCCCAGGAAGGTTTGTGGTTCATGTTACATCATATAAAGACTCTTTAGACCAGGGGTCTTGAATTAAAATTTACGGAGGTCCAGTCAGTAAGTTTCTTTCGGCAGAGGTCCAAATCTCATGTTTGCACTAGAACACGTCACAGACCCCCTTGTAGATCAGTGTCTTTAGCCTACCCTTCACATCACAGCCCCCTCTTTACGTAAGTATCCTAAGCTGTGAGGAGGACGGTGGCGGAAGACTCGGGAGAGCTCACACAGCTAATAAATGGCGGTCCGAACAGGACCATCACTCGGTCTGTGTTCGGACTGCAGTCCGCCATTTAGTGAGCCAGGCTCCAGACCGGGGACCTCCAAACTATGGCCCTCCAGCTGTTGTGGAACTACACGTCCCATGAGGCATTGTAAAACTCTGACATTCACAGACATGCCTAGTCATGATGGGGATTGTAGTTTCTGAACAACTGGAGGGCCATAGTTTGGAGACCCCTGCTCTAGACTCTTGTGCATTTCCTTGTGGCAACAGTTTGGGAATTAGCCTTCTTTGTTTCAGCATGATTTCCCCAGTAAAGAAAACCAGATCCACAGACCTGGTTTGATATGGAGGAACCCGAATGTCTATTAATACCTCTGCTATGAATTGGACACAGATTCTGAGCCCAAGTAGTTTCGTACACCATCAGTTCTTGACCTCACAAATGTACACTGACTTTTAACTGGGTAAGTATTACAACAGATGTTTTGAAATTTTGTCGAAAGCTTTCCTAGATGAGTTAGAATTGTTATAGCTGAAAATATGTATGTGTGATAATTTGGTCCATATCAATTCCCATTTGGGGAGGGGGTTGGGGAATGAGATGATCCATTTTGCAAATGGATGTGCAACAAGCTCATACAGGTGTGATGGTCGGATATCCACAAACTTTTGGCCATATGGTATATATTTCACAGAACTTTACAGATGGGTAACCTTTCCCTTAACATTTAAACAGAAACTCCATTCTTGTTGAACCCCCCCCCCCCCCCCAAAAAAAAAATTCCCCTCTTAGTGATCTATGTACATTGCAAGGATTTTAACGAACTTTGTTGCAGATTCCTATCTGTGATGGGGGGGGGGGGGGGGGGGCGCGGACGCTAGATCTGGGTTTGGTCTAGGTTAGGGTCAGTGTATTTTAGGTAGGATTAAAAAAAAAAAAAATTTTTTAAATTTAGTGTTAGTTGGGAAAAAAAAAAGTGCACTATTGTTCCAGGCGTCAGGAGCACTATTGCTGCAGGCGTCAGGAGAATTTCTCTTGGGTTGTTCTTTGGTGCTAGGTTATGGTATTAGTAAAGAAATATACAGCTTTTAAAGATTTTTTTTTTTTTTTTGATATAATAATAAAAAAAAAAATCAGGAGATACCGATCACCATATGAAAGCCCAATTTGTCTGGATACACTAAGTAGTTGTGGTGATATGTAGAATTTTACTAACATGTCAAAGTTGCGAAAACTGTGTTCCGTCATTAAGGTTTGGTTTACCCTGTGTCCTGAAGGGGTTAAATATCATTTTTGCCTTTCTCCACAGTGCCTTAGTATGGGGAGCCTCTGTCAAGCACAACCCACAGAAAGTCGGTAAAGATCATGTCCTAGAAGATGAGGATGTTATTCAGATTGTGAAGAAATAATTCTGACCTTCCGCCACATTTTATCATTGGCTGTTATCACATATGCTAAATATTGTAGCCTGTTCCCCCATTTGTAAATATCAGTGTCAATAAATTCTGCTTAAAATTGTATTTTGTTAATTGTCTGGGAAGAGATTGATTTTTGGGGTTACATAGTACTTTACTCCTTTTTACATTTATGGTGCCAGTTAAAGTAGACCTTTTCTCACATGCTGCTGCTTAACTTTGGACCGTTTTTAAAGCTGATCTGTAGCTTAAATTGAAATTGTTTGGACCAAATGAACTACTTACTTCACTAAGACATGCAGTGGCTCTAGGCACTGTATGAAGCCTCAGCGACATACAGTATATAGCACTGTGTGTATAGCTGAGACTACATACAGTTCATACAGCGCTGAGAGCCACTGCATGTCTTGGTGAAGTAAATAGATTGTTTGGACCAACTATATAAACTTCACTAAAAGCTGGAGCTCCGCTTTACCCATTCCATCCACTTGTGTTTTTTCATTTTTTAAGTATTACAAGTACAAAAATTACAACTGAGTGTTTAAGGTTATATGGATACAGGTGTTTGTTGGTTTTTTTTTTTTTTGTTTTTTTTTTGTTTTTTTTAATATTCGATGGACATGTCTTTTCAACCTTACTAAAAAAAAATATATATATATATATATATATATATATATATATATATATATATATATTACATTTCAGCCACTTTTCTGTTCAGTTGCTTGGTAACACAAATTGCTAATCAGCCAATCACATGGAACCAACTCGGTGCATTTAGTCGAAATGTGAAGATTACTTGCTGAAGTTCAAACCGAGCATCGGAAAGGGGATTTAAGTGACTGAACGTAGCATGGTTGTTGGTGCCAGATGGGCTGGTCTGAGTATTTCAAAAACTGCTAATCTACTGGCATTTTCATACACTGCCATCCCTAGGGTTTACAGAGAATGGTCTGAAAAAGAGAAAATATCAAGTTATGTGGACAAAAAATGTGTGGTCAGAGGAGAATGTGCAGACTGGTTCCAGATGATAGAAAGGCAACAGTAACTCAAATAACCACTCAATACAACCAAGGTATGCAGTGGGTGCCACTCCTGTCAGCTAAGAACAGGAAACTGAGGCTACAATTTACACAGGCTCACCAAAATTGGACAATAGAAGTTCCGAAAAACATTGCCTGATCTGATGAGTCTCGATTTCAGCTGCGGCATTCAGATGGTAGGGTCAGAATTTGGCATAAACAACATGAAAACATGGATCCATCCTGCCTTGTATAAATGATTCAGGGTGGGGGATATTTTCCTGGCACACTTTTGGGCCCCTTAGTACCAATTGAGCATTGTTTAAATGCTACGGCCTACCTGAGTATTGTAGCTGACTATGTCCATCCCATCTTCTGATGGATATTTCCAGCAAGATGATGCACTATGTCACAAAGCTCAAATCATCTCACCACTGGTTTCTTGAACATGACAATGAGGTCCCTGTTCGCCAATGGCCTCAACAGTCACCAGATCTCAATCCAATAGATCTGGTGCTGGCGGCACCTGGGTAGGGATGAGCGAAGGAAAGATGGCCTCCGCTCATCTCTATGGCCTAGGACTGGAGAGACGTCACTTCTGGTTCCATGTAAACAAGGACATTTTGCTTTTTTAAAAAAAAAAAAAAGCAAATCCTAAATTGAAAATTTTGATCTTTTGCTTTTAGGGGTAGAGGAGAGATTTGGGGTTTTATGGACATCAGATCTCTACATAAAGAGGACCTGTCATGCTGTATTGTTATCAAATGTTTACATTTCTTGGAATAACAAAGTGTTCAAGAATTTGTATTTTTTTTTTTTAAAGGACAGTGTAAAAATTAATAAACAAAATAAATATATATACACCCCGTCCCCACATGCAGTGCTAAACGCATATGTAGGTCATGCCCATATATGTATATGGTGCGCGTCCTCACGACACGTGAGGTATCACTGCAAACGTCAGACGGAGCAATAATTCTAGCACTAGGCCTCTGTAGTTAGAGGTCTAGTGCTAGAATTATTGCTCCGTCTGACTATAGTTGTAAGCTGGTAACCTGTAGAAATTTTTAAAGCATCGCCTATGGAGATTTTTAATTACCGTAGTTTGGTACTATTTTACCAGTGCGTGCAATTTTAAAGCATATATATGGGTATATATTGTGTTTTGTAATTCATAAAAGTGTATTTTTTTTTCCCAAAAAATTGCGTTGCAAAAACCGTGTACTATAAAAAATTGCAATGACCACCATATTCTCCAAGGCCTCAGCTTTTTAATTTTTTTATTAATGTTATGTTTGGGGGTTCCAAGTAATTTTCAACCAGAAAATATTGATTTTAAACAAAATGTCAGAAAAAAGCCTAACAAGTGGATATACTGGAATTTTTATACTAGTAATGGCGGTGACAAGCGACTTATAGTGGGACTGTGATAGTGCAGCGGGCAATCTGACACTGACATTTTGTGTGAACTGGCTGACACAGACATTAATATAGTGATATTATACATGGTCACTGTACTAATGACAGGGTGGGAAGTAGTTAATATATCTAGGGTGATCAAGGTGTTAAATGTGTAATGAACAGATCTCTGTTTCTCAACCCTGCAGAGAAACTCAAATTGTTCCTTCTGTGTCAACACAAAGCTCTGGGCTGTGATTATACACATCTGATCAGCAGGTCCCAGACGTGAATCATTGGCTGGGACTTGCTGATTGTACACAGCGAGAGCCTATGTCGGGGGGGCGCGCAGGTGTGTGCATGAAACTCGGAAACAGGCAGCAAGGTACAGGTATGTCGCTTTGCCGGTGTCCGCAGTACACTATGGGTGATCAGCCTGCAAGTGGATAACAGGGCCTCCCAAGGTTTTTGTAATCTCAGGGTATTCTGGAAGTAATTTGCAGCATGACCTATATTCACCTATAGGTCTCAAATTAAGGTGAGGGTACACCCATTCATATTCAAGGGGGTGGTCACAGTGTGAATAGTATTTGCAGCATTGGGGATTTGAGATCAGTACCTGGATAGTGGTGGTGCTGATGTCTGTCATAACTGATCACGTGCAGCATGGCAGTTGAAAATCAAACAAAGGCCAAGATGGCAGCTTCCTTAGCTGAAAATGACAGGAGGGTTTAATTCCACTTTGAGCCTAGGTTCACATTGCTGCGGGTTAGAAATTGTGTGAGTTCAGCTGAACTCGCACAATTTCAATTTGGCAATGCAGTCTGCCTGCACAGATATCTATTAAAAGCGCACCCCAAGTCGCCAAAAGTAGTACAGGAACTACTTTTGGGAATCGCACCGATTCGGATGGTGCAATAGCTGCCAATTTGACCTGCCAAATCGTACCAATGTGAACCTAGGCATCAAATGGCAGGATTCACAGAATGCGCTGACTTTTTTTTTTAACAAAATGCTTCCTCCATCATCCAGGGTATTGCCAATAAAAACCACTTGGGGTGTACTGTACATAAACTTTTTGGGATGAGATCAGTCCCCATATAACTGGGGCAGTTTTGCAGACTTTTTAGAACCAATTCTGGGTCCTTAAAGAGGAAGTGAACCCGGGTGGGTTTTACTTCCTCTTTATTTCCCTGCAAAGGTAAAGCATAATGGGCTACTATGCATTGCATAGTAGCCCATTATGTGTCACTTACCTGAAACCGATGCCTGCAATGTCACTGTTGTCTCCACTAGCAGCGAGCGTCCATCTTCACCCCTCTTCCTTCCGGGGTCGCAAACTCTGGCTCTGTGATTGGCTGGAGTCGTGTGACGTCACTCCTGCACATGCGTGCGGGAGCTGCAAGTCACGGCATGACCCCTATTAGAAACGGCATGCGTCATATTCATCAGCGCTCGGCTTTTTAGTAAATATCTCCTAAACCGTGGAGGTTTAGGAAATATTTCAAGCACCTACTGGTAAGCCTTAATATAGGCTTACCTGTAGGTAAAAGTGGTTGTACAGGGTGTACAACCACTTTAAGGGCGGTGTCTCCAGATTAAGACAAGATCACACCTTGTTGACAAGGACGGTATCTTTGCTTCAGCCATTTCTCCCTGGCTCAGTCTGTTCCCTTAAGGAATACTCTGGCTGAGAAGAAAAGAGCAACCTCTACTTTTAAATCATAATCCTCTTCCTCATGGTCTACCTGCAACAGGTCAGTGGCCATGCCAGAGTCTTGTCCCGTGTTCTGATTATTCCTACAGATTGGCAAGTTTCACCGTAAATGTCATCACATAAACTGCTTGAAAAGGAGTGATGCGGAGCACCAGAAGACGGAAAGGGAGTCCCAATACCTAGATAGGGAGCTTATGGGAAGCAGAAATAATGCCCCCAGATCCACTGACCAGAGTGAGCATGTGAATGTCTGTTCACCCTATCCTCCCCTCTGCTTGCTATCCAATATATGCAAGTGAGGGAGACCCAGTTAATACTCACATATAAATAATAATAATGAAAAAAATGGGTATAATTACAGTCCCAATTCTGCACTTTCACCTCTTCCTGCCTAGGCCAATTTTCAGCTTTCAGCGCTCTCACACTTTGAATGAGAATTATTCAGCCATGCAACACTGCACCCATAAGAAATTATTTTCACACAAATAGAGCTTTCTTTTGGTGGTTTTTTTTTAACACCACTGGGGTTTTTATTTTTTGTGCTACAAATGAAAAACAGACCGAAAATTTTGAAGTGTTTTTCTTAGCTTGTTATAAAAATTTTGCAAAGAAGTAATTTTTTTTCATACATTTTGACCCACATTTATTTGGTAAAAAGAACCCAAATCAAGGTATATGATTTTGTCTGTGTGAAAGTTATAGAGTCTACAAGCTTTGGTCCCAATCATTGAAAATTGATCATACCTGATGTACTGATGGCCTCTCATTTCTTGAGGCCCCGACAGCTGTGTGTAAAATCATCCTTACAGAGGCTGCAGCTTCCCCTGCACTGAGCTCAGCGGGGAGAATCGTCAGAGACACGGGTCTCTGTTTACACAGTGAAGGCTGTGATTGGACACAGCCATGACGTGATCAGGAGGGCTAATCACAGCGCCCATATCCCGATTCCATCTTGGCTGTGTCCTGTGATCATAGCATCACAGGGGCACCTGTTCTGAAGGATGTACGGGTACATCCACAGTGAAACTCCCACCCGGCCATTTATGTACATGGGAAGCCATTAATTATGCAAACAGCTGCAATATTAAGAGGGAACATAGCACCCCCTTTCATTCACTTTGGAAGAAGGAACCTTCAGTGTGTGTATATATATTGGTTAAGCTGACTGCCAGCTGTCAGATGGAAGGGATCCAGTGGCTGGGCAGCTGCCCAATTACCCCAGTATGCACCCTGCCATGTCTTGCCCATCTGCAAGCCCAAAACAGACGGTGGGTGCCACTGGGTAGAGGGGCGGGAGCTAAGCAGACGTGTCCCCTCTCTTCTTGCGGACCTGGAAGCAACTTCCAAAATTCCTTCCTGATCCCCCCCAAGAGGCAAATTGGATATTCCCTGGATCAAGCTTGCCTATAAATATTAGTATCTAGTTATATTAGATGTATTAGTAGAGAATCCAAACCTTCCCTAAAACAATCTACTGAGTTGGACACAACCATTCCACAGCTCTTCCTGTTCAAATACTGAAAGGCTTTTTGAGGTTAAATCTCTTCTCCTCCAGACATAGAGTGCCCCCTTTTGTCCTCTGTAGTGGTGAGTTATTCACTTTAAGTTCATTACATTCACTGTATGAACCACTTTTGTATTTATACAGGTTGATCATATCCCCATCCCCCCCCCCCTTAATCATTTTGCAAGAGAATAAATTCAGTTCCTCTAATCTTTCCTCATAGCTGAGCTCCTCCATGCCTCTTATCAGTTTGGTTGCCCTTCTCTGCACCCTCTCCAGTTCCCCGATATCCTTTATGAGAACTGGTGCCCAAAACTTAACTGCATATTCCAGATGAGGTCTTACTAATGATTTGTACAGGGGCATAATGCTATCACTATGCAGTCCATACCTCTTATTACAAGAAAGGATTTTGCTCGCTTTGGAAACCACATCTTGGCATTGCATGCTATTAAGCTTTTGATCTACTAGGGCACCCAGCTTCTTCTCCACTATTGACTTCCCCCAGTTGTACTCCCCCTAGTATGTATGATGCATGCATATTTTTAGCCCCCAAGTGCATAAAGTTTACATTTAGCAATATTAAGCCTAGGTTCACATTGGTACGATTTGGCATGTCAAATCGGCAGCTATTGCCAGCAACAGCACCACACCAATTCCCAAAAGTAGTTCCTGTACTACTTTGTGACTTCGGCATGCAATTTGTATAGACATCTGTGCAGGAACCTGCACACGTCTGTCAGACTGCATTGCCAGGTTGAAATAGTGCAAGTTCATCTTAACTCGCACGATTTCTAACCCGCAGCAACGTGAACCTATGCTAAACCTCATTTGCTACACAATTGGTCATTTAAACATCACTGCATGACTCAAGAACACTTCCAAAAATGAAAGTTGAAAGCTCTATAATGGAAAGAAGTCATATCTGAACATGATCCCAAAAAGCTGTTGTCTTTTCTGGGCCAAAGCCCATATAAATTGGTCTGTTGCAAAGTGTAAAACTTTACTGTGGTCTGACGAATTGAAATGCAACCATGGGTGCCAGACTAAAAAAAGGAGAGCAACCTTCCAGGGGGTGCATTAGTGTGAATGGAATGGGCAGCTTGCACATCTGGAAAGGCACCATCAATGAGGATATAGGTTTTAGGCTGGGTTCACACTAGTGCAAATTGGATGTGGATTTCTCCACAACCAATTTGCACAGCAGGAGATTGTGACCAGCTCCATAGAGAGCAGGTCTGGTGTGATTTGCACAGGAGCCCTGTGCATCTTTTGGTCCATTTCAGCTTGAAATCAGACCTGAATCGGTGAACAAGGATGCACCGGACTCCTGCTATGAGCCTGTGCCTGCTCATATGTGAACCCAGCCTTAGAGCAGCATCTCTCATCCAGACAATGTCTTTCAAGACAACTTTGAAATTTGTGCAATCACAGCTGTGTTTTTATGTGGATTTTACACAGGGTCTTAACTTTTTTGGCATTGGGGTTGTAGCTCTCACTCCGGCATGCATGGCGATATGTATTGTGTAGTGCAATCAATGTTTTTATACACAGGTGCCTCGGTGTGTGTTTATGTGTACATGGGGGCTTGGATGCAGACTTTTCTCCCACACCCTCTTTTAAAATCAAGCATTTTGCCAAGACAGGTTCTAGTTATTAGTCCACCGATATCTCACCTGCCTTTCAGTGAGGCTAAATGATTGCCGATTTCTTCAGTCCAGACATCCAAACCTGGAAGTGATGTAATTCAAGTCACTTTTTTTGTTACTGCTAACTAGTGGAGATCAGTGCATAGGTGTTTGCACACAAATCCACCAGGGATGTCCCAGGCCTTCAGGTGGACCTGAAAAACATGGTACACTACTGGGGGGACTGTGGCAACCATCCTGCAGCTGCAACAAGGGGGGGGGGGGGGGGGGGCGGGCGGAACAGCCATGCTACAACATATGTCTTTATTGATTTAAAACAAATAAAAAAAACATAACACTTAGTCCATACACCAACAGAGGCACCAGTATAGATAATCGCTGACACATTTTGCAGTTAGTGGTGCTTAGTCATAGCTGTAGACAGATAAAAATTGGTCAGGTGACCAGTGATTTAATCTAGATTGTGGTCCTCAAGAACTTTCACACACACAAAAGGAGGAGTAGACAATATGTAAGTGGATTAACCCATGTAAGGGAGAAAAAGTGTAATTAAAAAAAAAAAAAAAAAAAAAAAAAAAAAAGAGTTCAAATTCAAAAACCACTTCATGGCCCAATAAATAGGCTACAGCATTGGGTTATGAAGTGTTTTGAATTTGAACTCTTTTATTTACCATTTTCTCTCTTACATGGGTTAATCCACTTACATAGTCTACTCTGATCACCTACTCTTCATGTGTGTGAAAGTTCTTGAGACCCACACCTGACCACAATCTAGATTAGATTAAATTGGTCAGATGACCAGTGATTTGTGTATAAAGTTAGATGGGGGGTCGGTGGTCCTACAGCTATGACCAAGCACCACTAAAGGTGTGAAACGCATCAGCTATCTGTACCTGTGTCTCGGTTGGTGTATGGCCCAAGTTTTATCAATAAAGACATATCAGAGTGCGGCTGTCCTACTTTATATTTCTTGTTATAGTCTTTGCTGAGCCAGCACCCTTCATCTCCTGAAGGACAAGGACGGTGAGAACATGGAGCCATCACCTGAAGCGGTAATCTCTTTGAACGTATCCTGCAGCTGTACATACAGCCTGCCAGACTTTAATGGTGTGCAAAATCCCTGATGTTGTTAGTGTACGAAATGTCTGTGGCAGCGAGTTAAATCTAGGTGCATCCTTCACTGGGAAGATGCATACAGCAGTGGCAGAAAAAAAATAAGTTAGATGGACACAAGATACTGTCAAACTTAATGCTCTTCAGACACAGGGCTGTCAAAAAGTTTGAGTTGTAAATGGCTTTTCGGGGGTCTCCCTATGCATATTAAGGATGGCCTGGAACAGCTGGTGCACTGTAAAGGTTGTGTTGTCTTAGGGGCCTTAGACAGGCAACAGCTCTTCGAGATTGTCTCATTTTAAAAGTGGTAATAACTACGTCACTAAGAGCTGAGACAGTCCCCAAGGTTGGGAGTAATGGCAGCTGCGTGTGACTCCTCAGGGGCATCATTTAAGGGATTTAGAGATTCTGCATCAAACATCCTCTGTGGCAGAAGGTTCAAAGGTTGGTGACAGATCAGAAAATGAATTCTGCAGAGAAAGGAGTGATGTATGCCTATGGTTTCTGCATTTAGTCCATAATCATGGTTGCAATTTGGAAAAAAAAATTCAGCACAACTGCAATAAAATCCTCCTGGGAGAAGACTGAAGAGGGGGCTACAAGAGAGCCAAGAAAGACTGAGGATGGAAAAAAAGACTTAGGATAAAATTCCAGGCTATCCATGTCACGCCCTCCAGTGGGTTCACTGCAGGCAGCACTGGATTGTTAGTCAATGGTGAGCTGGGAGGGACCTGGTACAGTGGGACCTCAAACATGTTGCACTGTTAAGAATGGACGAAGTAGCTCTAGGTACAAGGCTAATCTTTGAATCCTGACAAATCAGCTGATAGGTGGTGACCAGGTCACTGTAGATCAGCAGAGAGCAACAGAGCCCCCTCTGCAGTAACCCTTTTTACAGCACAACAGAAAACTCAATTGTAATGACCAAACATTAAATGGAGGTAGTGCTTGGTGCTCGTCCTGACTGGCCTACTCAAAAGGGAATCTTCAGAGATTCACACCAGAGAGACTGCCACAGCTGTGGACCCAGAAGGCAATCTGCAGCTAGCAGTAGACTTGTTCTGTAAAGCCCAGTACACACTAAGAAAAAAAAAAAAAAAAATTCGGATGAATGACCGGCTTTTCCTTGCATTTCCACACCAGGTCGAAACAGGATATTAATTGTACTAAAATTCTTGGAAAAAGGCTTCAGTTTATCGTTTGATCATGCAGTCCCTCATACAAAATTCGTACACATTCAGGGCCAGTTCACACTGCTGCGATGCGGGAACCCTACAAATCCAATGCAGGTTCCCACATCACATGTCTTCCCGCGGCAGTTCACACTGCCCTATGCAAACTGCTGGGAGTGTCAGTTAAAAGTTAATGACATCCCCAAATCAATTAGCATAATCACAGTGCAATCTGCAAACTCACACAGTAATCGGAACGCATGGGTGTGAACACCCATGCGATTGGATTCTGCTGCGGACCAAAAAGGGTCCTGTGCGAGTTTGGTCCGAATGCAATGCAAATTCAGCCATACTATCTGTACGGCTGAATTCACATCGCACAGACATCACATGTGATTTGCAGTGCAAATCACATGCAATCTGACACCACGCAGCAGTGTGAACTGGCCCCAAGCTGTTCACGCATGAGAAATTTGAGTTTGGAAGTCTGAATCAGATGGATATCGAAAGCCATGTACATACTACACGAAAATCAAACGATCGTGCCACTTGCGGAATTTCTACAGATTTTCAGTGTGTATCCCACTTTAGGCTCTGCATAGTGGTGCTTTAAGTGGGGTACACAGAGGGAAAAAAAATAAAAATTTTGGAAGAAAAATTCAGTACTAGGCACAATCATTTGATTGTCATAGTGTATAGACAACTCTATATCCAAGTCAGACTTCCCAAACGAAAAGATTTTTCTGTAAAGGTGAACTTGCCCTTTAAAGGACACATTCTAGGCAAACCCTGCAAGGGTAGTGTGTGTCTCTCTCTCGTGCAGTAGATCACAGGTGCAATGTGGGCTACTGCAGAGATGTCCGTACCTCTGTACAGGCATTGTTTGAAAGCTAGGAGGACATGTCAGTGGACTATGAGAGTGCCCCTAAACCCATTGAAACTATAAGTTCATCCATCAGCCACAGTGGCAGATGGTACTTGTAGTTTTAGTTATTGGAATCTGAAAGAATGATGCGTCTGAGTTTAAATAGTGACAGCGATGCAGGTAGAAGAACCCCTGATGTCATATGGGGGGGGGGGGGGGGGGGGGGGTAAGGAGCTGAAACATGTTTCAAAAAGTTAAAAACTTGGCCTTTAAATATCCCACAGTACACCAACCTACACCAGGCTCCTGCCTCCCCATTCAGCATGCAGTGCGTGGTAGCAATACTAGAAAATGCCATACCATCCAAAAAGCAGCACAATTTTCTATCCTTATTTGTTAGAGACTGCCGCCTGGACATTGTACATGCAGACCTTTCTTGTTGCCATAGCAGTCAGATGACACTCCTAAGTAGGCCCTACAGGGCAAACAATTTTAGGTTAGGCAGAATGTTCTAACCAATCTACCACAAACAAAACACAAACATATTAAATCAGAACTCATTATGTTGGCATATGCAGATTTAATTGAAAGAAAAGCGAAATGTACAAATTAAAGGGAGAGCCCAGACTGTAAGTGGCAAAACAGATTCAGCTTTTTTTGCATCTCTTTTTTTGCATCTGTACAGCTACCTAAACCAAAAAACTATTCTAAATGTGAGTATATACACAAGAAAAAGAAAAAAAAAAAAAAAAAAAAAAAAAAAAAAAACTTTATACAAGTCTGTACACAAATGTTCATTGCATGAAGGCCATTCTCTGTTACCCCTCAGCACACTGCTAGGTCAAAAAAATAAAAATAATAATGTGCCCCTTCCCAAAAGGCTTCATGGGCAAGCGAGATGATTCCTCCTTCACCAGACTCTGCATCGGTATTAAGCAGATAAGGGGAAGCATACTCTACTTCACAGCCCAAATCTAAACAAAAACAGTTGAGTAGATGGGTTTCTGGGTACACGACACCAGCCATTCTCTGCCTGGAAGGGATCAGACTGTCCACCAATCGCCAGATAGTTCTGCTCCACTTCACTGTCTGTACTCAAGCTCATCCACACTGATCACTTTAGCAGGCATAGAGGGCAAGGGTTGCTGAAGAACATCAGATCCAAACCACTTAGCAAGTCCCACCGGGGAAGAACTCCTCTGAGATCGCTGATCCATCATATGCACATTGGGGCGGTTTGAAAAACCTTGAGAAGCAGCGTGCATGCCAGATCCTGAAAAACAATGTACTTTTGAGTTAATACTCCATACAGGTCTTTTAGTAATGTGAACATATATTATGTGGTGTCACTAGCTTTGACTACCTGAAGGAAAAAAAAAAAAAAAAAAAAAAAAAAGCGGTCAGCATGTTTAGCAGTTTGCTAGTGACTAGGTAATGATTCATAAAAAAAAAAAACCTGCAGTTCACGTGACAACACAATGTATAAGTGTCTCTGAAAACAGTTAAAGCACAAAAATATATGGTCTAGAATATACACACATAATCAAAAAAAAAAAATTAGAGGAACTTTATCAGTATAGCATCAAGTCAATTAAACACCTGGGATATCGATCTGGTCAGATCATTAGCAAAGGGGTCAGTTAATAAAATTAACACAAAAGCAGCTGAAAGTGATTAACAGGTGCACTAGATGGGCAACGAGACAACCTCCAAAAACAGGAATGATTTTACAGGTGGAGGGCACCTAACCCCCCCCCCCCCCCTACTCTTTTGTAGTTCACTAGTTTGGCATTTTGCTAGGGTCAGTCACTACTGGTAGCATGAGGTGATACATGGACTCTATAGAGGTTGCACAGGCAGTCCAACTCCTCCAGGATAGCACATCAATACATGCCATTGCCAGGTGGTTTGCTGCATCTCCCAGAACAGTCTCAAAAGCATGGAGGAGATTCCAGGAGACAGGCAGTTACTCTAGGAGAGCTGGACAGGGCTGTAGAAGGTCCTTAACCCTATCAGCAGGACTGGTATCTGCTCCTTTGTGCAAGGAGGAACAGGATGAGCACAGCCAGAGCCCTACAAAAGGACCTCCAGCAGGCCACTGTTGCAAATGTCTCAGGCTACACTCATGAAGTCAGTTCCGGATTGTTTGGTCAGAGGACCAAACATACTCTAGTGGGCCCTGTGCTCACTGCCTGGCACCATGGAGCTTGATTGGCACTGAACAGCAAAAAATTGTCAGGTCTGCCACTGGCACCTTGTGCTTGTCACAGATGAGAGCAGGTTCACCCCGAGCACGTGACAGACGTGAAAGGGTCTGGAGAAGGTTATGATGCCTGTAACATCGTTCAGCATGATTAGTTTGGTGGTGGGTCAGTGATGGTCTGGGGAGGCATATCCATGGAGGGACACAGACCTCTACAGGCTAGACACCAGCACCCTGACTGCCATTAGGTATTGGGATGAAATCCTTGGACCCATTGTCAAATCCTACACTGGTGCAGAGAGTCCTCGGTTCCTCCTGATGCATGACTATGCCCAGCCTCATATGACGAGTATGCAACCAGTTCCTGGAGGATGAAGGAATTGATGCTAATTGAATGGTTCATGCTCACCTGACCCAAATACAATAGAAAACCCCTGTGACATTATGTTTAGGTCCATCTGACGCCACCAGGTTGCACCTCAGGCTGTTCGAGCTCACTGATGCCCTGGTCCAGATCTGGGAGGAAATGCCCCAGGACACTATTAGGAGCATGCCCCGACATTGGCAGGCATGCAAACAAGCACATGGGGGCCATACAAACTGAGTACCATTTTGAGTTGCTGTGATGAAAATTTCACCAAAATGGACTAGCTTGCTGCATCATTTTTTCACTTTGATTTTCGGAGTGTCAACCTGCAGAGGGCTGAATTCAATTTCAAACGATGTGGCATCCCTTCGTTTCCAAACACATTACCCAGTCCATATCCGTAAAGTTATCCAGCATGATATTCCCCCCCACCATTGAGATCTGATGTTTCTCAAAGTGTTCCTTTAATTTTTGAGCAGACACGTTAGATCATTTTCTAGCAAAAAACACTTTACTACAGCTTTTACCAATTGAAGAAGACTACTTGTAAACAAACAGTCAGAAAAGTCTGCTTTTTAACTTGTACCTATAGGTAAACCTATAATAAAGGCTTACCTGTAAGTACAGTGAATATCTGCTAAATGTGCACGGTTTAGGAAATATTCACATTTGTAGCAGCCAATGACATTACCGGCACATGTGCACTGTACTCTGAATGGGCAGCACACGAGTGTGCTGCCCATTCAGAGCGCTATTCCACAATTGTGACTTCCTTACACATGCGCGACATCATGGCCCGGCCAGTCAATGGCCAGAGCGCACAAACCCAGGAGGAAGCATGGGTGAAGCACTGTCAACATGCTGCTGGAAGGAAATGCGTTACAGATAAATGGTCAAAATGTGCTCATATGTGGTTCATGGCACATTATGACAATTGCAGGGGGACCAGTTTGTTTTGCAACAACTTTACTGCCACTTTAAGTGTTCTCCACATCTGAATATTAACGGTTTTAAATTATAAATGTTAATACCTGGTCGCTGCATCATTGCAAGTTGTAGAGGGTTTGCAGGGCGCTGATTGAGAAGTGGATGCCCGGTAGGTGCCAGTGGGTAAAAGGGTTGACCAAGGACCGATGGTGAAAGAGCGTGAAGAGCAGACAAGTCAATACCAGGAGGTAGCAGTCCTTAGGAAAATCGGAAAACAAAAAGGTTAATAGAAAAAAACAAAAACAAAAAAACCCAAACAAAAACCAAAAACAAAGTACTCAAGCATCAGCACAGTTCAGAAAACTGCTTAACCACTTGCCGACCGACTAACGCAGATATACTGCGGCAGAATGGCACGGGCAGGCAAAATCACGTACCTGGTACGTGATCTGCCCCCCTGGAGCCCGAGGCGGTCGGCTTCGTTGGGGAAGCGATACATGCTGAGGGGGAGGCCACTCATTCGTGGCCACCCCCTCGCGATTGCTCCCCACGAATGAGAATCTTCCTCTGCTGCTGTATAGTAAACAGCGGCAGAGGAAGTAATGTCATCGCTCCTCGGCTCGGTATTTTCCGTTCCGGCGCCGAGGTGAGAAGACATCCGAGTGAGCTGCACATCACACCACACAGTAAAACACCAGGCACACATTACACCCCCCGATTCCCCCCCCTCCCCACCAGTGACACCAAGCAGTTATTTTTCGTGTGGTAGGGCAGTTAGGGTTAGCCCCCTTTAGGTCTAGGGTACCCCCCTAATAAAGTTTTAACCCCTTGATCACCCCCAGTCGCCAGTGTCACCAAGTGATCATTTTTCTGATCGCTGTGTTAGTGTCACTGGTGACGCTAGTTAGGGAGGTAAATATATAGGTTCGCCGTCAGCATTTTATAGCGTCAGGGACCCCCATATACTACCTAAGGTTTTAACTCCCCGATTGCCCCCTAGTTAACCCTTTCACCAGTGGTCACCGTATAAGTGTTATGGGTGACGCTGGTTAGTTAGTTTATTTTTTATAGTGTCAGGGCACCCGCCGTTTATTACCTAATAAAGGTTTAGCCCCCTGATCGCCCGGTGGTGATAGAACTTAGGTTTTAGGGTCAGATA
The DNA here is from genome assembly GCA_037952835.1 of Lithobates septentrionalis. Lineage (NCBI taxonomy): Eukaryota > Metazoa > Chordata > Amphibia > Anura > Ranidae > Lithobates > Lithobates septentrionalis. The sequence goes on from JBBDGP010001186.1 coordinate 1,964,330, forward strand.
GGGTCTGAGTCGCCCCAGGCAGCGTCAGGTTAGCGCCAGCACCGCTAACACCCATGCACACACGCAGCATACACCTCCCTTAGTGGTATAGTATCTGAACGGATCAATATCTGATCTATACTAGCGTCCCCAGCAGTTTAGGGTTTCCAAAAACGCAGTGTTAGCGGGATCAGCCCAGATATCTGCTAGCACCTGCGTTTTGCCCCTCTGCCCAGCCAAGTGCAGTATCGATCGATCACTGTCACTTACAAAACCCTAAACGCATAACTGCAGCGTTAGGGATCAGGCCTGACTCTGCGAACAGTTTTTTTGGTAGCGTCTTGGTGAACTGGCAAGCACCAGCGGCCTAGTACACCCCGGTCATAGTCAAACCAGCACTGCAGTAACACCTGGTGATGTGGCGAGTCCCATAAGTGCATTTCAAGCTGATGAGGTGGCAAGCACAGTAGTGTCCTGCTGCCAGTCGTGCCCATAATGGCCTTCCTGCTGCATTCACCAATCCTAATTGGGAACCCACCACTTCTGCAGCACCCGTACTTCCCCCATTCACATCCCCAACCAAATGCAGTCGGCTGCATGAGAGGCATTTTCTTTATGTCCTCCCGAGTACCCCTACCCAACAAACCCCCCCAAAAAAGATGTAGTGTCTGCAGCAAGCACGGATATAAGCGTGACACACGCTATTGTCCCTCCTGTCCTGACAATCCTGGTCTTTGCATTGGTGAAGGTTTTGAACGCTACCATACACTAGTTGAGTATTAGCGTAGGGTACAGCATTGCACAGACTAGGCACACTTTCACAGGGTCTCCCAAGATGCCATCGCATTTTGAGAGACCCGAACCTGGAACCGGTTACAGTTATAAAAGTTAGTTACAAAAAAAAAAAAAAAAAAAATAAAAGTGTAAAAAATTTTTTATATATATATATATATATATATATATATATATATATATATATATATATATATATATATATATATATATATATATATATATATATATATATATATATATATATATATATATATATATATATATATATATATATATAATAAAACAAATAGTTGTCGTTTTATTGTTCTGCTCTTTTACTGTATTTTATAATGTTTTATTGTTATGTTTGCTTTTCAGGTATGCAATTTTTTTATACTTTACTGTGTTTTATTGTTAACCATATTTTGGTTTTCAGGTATGCCATTCAGCTGCAGTGCGGATTTATTTATCTTGACAGCAACAGTGTTTGCTCCCACGATATATAAAGCTGTGACTCCAGCGGAGGGGATATGCTGAAGCACGGGGGCAGGGGAGCGATTTGCTCCCAACTTTTGGGGCGGATGCTCCCATGCTTCGGCATATATAAATGGTGCATGTATGCCCATCTTAAAAGTGGGTGGATGAAGGAAGGTATTATAAATGGTGGGCATACCCACCAATCAATCTTTTTTCCTTTCAGCCCACATGCCGCATGGGGGAAAAAAAAAAAAAAAAAATAGATTACAATATATGCCCAACAAGGACCAGCAACATACTGGTATGTTGCTGGACTTTGAGTGGTTATACCAGAATGATGCCTGCAGGTTTAGGTATTCTTTTCAGCCAGCGGTCGGCTTTCATGTAAAAGCAATCCTAGCGGCTAATTAGCCTCTAGACTGCTTTTACAAGCAGTGGGAGGGAATGCCCCCCCCCCCCCACCGTCTTCCATGTTTTTCTCTGGCTCTCCTGTCCCAACAGGGAACCCGAGAATGCAGCCGGTGATTCCGCCAGCTGACCATAGAGCCGATCAGAGACCAGAATGGCCCCAATGATCTCTATGGCCTAAGAAACCGGAAGCTACGAGCATTTCATGACTTAGATTTCGCCGGATGTAAACAGCGCCATTGGGAAAGCATTTTATCACACTGATCTTGGTGTGGTCAGATGCTTTGAGGGCAGAGGAGAGATCTAGGGTCTAATAGATCCCATTTTTTTGCAAAAAAAAAAAAAAAAAAAAAAAAAAAAAAAAAAAACCCAAAAGCACCCCTGCCCCCCCTGCTCTTGCGCAAAGGCAAATGTTGGTCTGGCGTCAAATGTAAACAGCAATTGCACCATGCATGTGAGGTATCACCGCGAAGGTCAGATCGAGAGAAGTAATTTTAGCATATAGACCTCCTCTGTAAATGTAAAGTGGTAACCTGTAAAGGCATTTAAAGGCTTTTAAAAATGTAGTTTGTCGCCACTGCACGTTTGTGCACAGTTTTAAAGTATGTCATGTTTGGTATCCATGTACTCGGCCTAAGATCATCTTTTATTTCATCAAACATTTGGGCAATATAGTGTTTTAGTGCATTAAAAAAAAAAAAAAAAAAAAAAAAAAAAAAAAAAAAAAAGCGTTTCCCCCCAAAAAATGCGTTTGAAAGATCGCTGCGCAAATACGGTGTGAAAAAAAAATAAAAAAATGAAACACCCACCATTTTCATCTGTAGGGCCTTTGCTTTAATTTCTCATGTAAACAAATAGTGTCAGAAAGGGCTTTGTCTTCAAGTGGTTAGAAGAGTGGATGATGTGTGACATAAGCTTTTAAATGTGTATAAAATGCCAGGACAGTTCAAACCCCCCCCCCCCCCCCCCCAAATGACCCCATTTGGAAAGTAGACACTCCAAGCTATTTGCTGAGAGGCATGTCGAGTCCATGGAATATTTTATATTGTGACACAAGTTGCAGGAAGACTTTTTTTTTGCACAAAGTTGTCACTTAATGATATATTGCTCAAACATGCCATGGGAATATGTGAAATTACACCCAACAATACATTCTGTTGCTTCTCCCGAGTACGGGGATACCACATGTGTGAGACTTTGGGAGCCTAGCCGCATACGGGATCCCAAAAACCAAGCACCGCCTTCAGGGTTTCTAAGGGTGTAAATTTTTGATTTCACTCCTCACTGCCTATCAGTTTCGGAGGCCATGGAATGCCCAGATGGCACAACCCCATTTTGGAAAGTAGACACCCCAAGCTATTTGCTGAGCGGTATGGTGAGCATTTTACAGACCCCGCTTTTTGTCAACGTTTTGGAAAAATAAAAAAAAAAAAGCCACATTCTTTTTTCTTCATTTTCAAAAACAAAATGAGAGCTGTAAAAAACTCACAATGCCTCTCAAATAGCTTGGGGTGTCTACTTTCCAAAATGGGGTCATTGGGGGTTGTGCCATCTTGGCATTTTATGGCCTCCGAAACTGATCGGTAGTGAGTGAAATCAAAAATTTACGCTCTTAGAAATCCTGAAGGCGGTGCTTGGTTTTCGGGGCCCCGTACGTGGCTAGGCTCCCAAAAAGTCTTACACATGTGGTATCCCCATACTCAGAAGCAGCTAAATGTATTTTGGGGTGCAATTCCACATATGCCCATGGCCTGTGAGCAATATATCATTTAGTGACAACTTTTTGTAATTTTTTTTGTCATTCAATCACTTGGGACAAAAAAAATAAAATAAAAAATGTAATATTCAATGGGTTCAACATGCATCTCAGCAATTTCCTTGGGGTGTCTACTTTCCAAAATGGGGTCATTGGGGGGGGGGTTTGTACTGCCCTGCCATTTTAGCACCTCAAGAAATGATAGGCAGTCAAACTAAAAGCTGTGTAAATGCCAGAAAACGTACCCTAGTTTCTAGACGCTATAACTTTTGCGCAAACCAATATACGCTTTGACTTTTTTTTTTTTTACCAAAGATATATGTGGCCGAATACATTTTGGACTAAATGGACCCAACAGACTGGCATCCATTTTGAGAATCTCCCAAGTTAGTGGAACAAAAACGTCAGACTCCAACATCTGACTGAAAATCCACCAAGTCAGGGAGAGTTGACGGAGACAAGCAGTCTAGAGATTGAGTCCATTTGTTTAATGGAGACAGGATGCAGAGGCATGAAGAGAAATATTCAGCACAGACTTCTGAGGACACCTTGAGTGAAAACAACCAGAACTTCCTGAAGACCCATAGCAGCAGTAGATAGGATGAACAACAAACCCCCAAACTGAAAAATTAGTTGCTCACTGCAGGGAAAAAAAAAAAAAAAGTGTAGATTACGCATCATTGATGTATCCACTCCATTGACATCGGTAGCTTTCCCTGCTGAAAGGATGCAATTAATGCAATAAGGACAGCACTACTTTGAACAACCAGCTCCACAGGATCCAATAACACCTGAATAGACAAAATGCTAACCCTGGACACCTGTTGGGATCGCCAAGACTGTCCACACAATACCGCAGAGCAGCAAGTAAAGAGTTCCAGACACTTAACAGTAAAATCTGTAAGACTAGAACCAGAGTCCTGGGACATAAGTCTGGTCCAGACCACAAAGTTTTCACAAAATTTCCATGGTAGCAATCACAGGCTGCATGGCAGGGCCAATAAGTGAAGAGTTGCAAACTTAGTCAAATCTCTTGTCTACAGCATCTATAAAAAAGGGCAAAAATCAAAAGAACTTAAAGCGATTGTAAAGTTTTTTTTTTTTTTTTTTTTTAAACAAACCTGTCATACTTACCTCCACTGTGCAGTTAGTTTTGCACAGAGTGGCCCCGAACAGACTTCTGGGGTCCCTCGGCGACTCCTCTAATCAGATAACCCCCTAGGAGAAGCACTCTTCCAAGGGGGTTACCTTGCAGGCACCCTCGAGTCCAGCATTTGTGTCCATAGACACGAATGCTGGCCCTGCATCATTGGATTTGATTGACAGCAGTGGGAACCAATGGCTACGCTGCTATCAATCTATCCAATCAGGACACGAGACATCGGCCAGAGCTGGTTTGCTCGTTTCCATCACGTAAATTTCGGGGCTCAGGCACGTATAAGGGGGGCACTGCTGCATTAAAAAATGTTTCACCTTAATGCACAGAATGCATCAAGGTGAAAAATGGAGGGTTTACAACTCCTTTATTAGCAGGACCCACATAAGGCAACTTTTTTGCCAAACCTTTCTTCCATAGGGTTTTATTGAGAAAAATGCTTGGTGGTACATATACTCAAGGTGAGGCCAGTCCCCATATTAAACATCAACTACAGAGTGCATAAGAACGGTTTTAGGCAGTTTTTTAGCCCTTTTAAAACCAATGTTGGTGACTTTAGAGCAGACTGATGCCAGGGTCTCCAGATTAAGACCGGAATGCACCTAGTTACAGAATTACCAACGTCCCTTCACCCCACCCCCCACTCTACTTGATATCCACTCTACATAGCAGACTGTATACAAAACCCCCAGAAAAACCTCTGCATCATTAAAAAGGACCAGCACTCCCAGGTTTGGCCATGCCATGCTGCCTCATGGGATTACTGAGGCACAGCTATCCTAGGAAGCAGTGTTACTAATCCACAACTGTGCAGCAGATTTGTGAGCACATGCACAAACGCCACCGGTTGGTATGGAAACAGTGACGACAGAAAAAGACCAAGTGGTCCATCAAGTCTGCCTTTTTTTTTTAACTTTTGAGTATAGATCAGTGTTTGTCCCAAGCATGTTTTAATCCACTTACTGGTGACCGACTTATCGCTGCTAGAAGTATATTTAAAGCATCAACTACTCTTTTGGTAAAATACTTATTAGATTCGAACCTTTCCTCCTGCTAGTTTGAAGTCATGTCCCCACGTTCTTGGCTTTATATTGAAAATACTGCGCTTTAAAGCGATTGTAAAGGCTTTTTTTTAAGCAAACATATCATACTTACCTCCACTGTGCAGCTGGTTTTGCACAGAGTGGCCCCAAACCCCGTCTTCTGGGGTCCCCTGGCGGCTTCACCCTGTATCAGAAAACCCTAGAAGCGCTTTCGAGTGGGTTACCCTGCGGGTGCGCTCCCGAGTCCAGCATTTGCTTCCAGACACGAATGCCGGACCCCGCGTCATTTCATTTGATTGATAGCAGTGGGAGCCAATGGCTGCTCTGCTATCAACCTATCCAATCAAGAGCCGGGACCCCAGGGAGAGCGCATCTCTGCCGACAGAAATACAGGGCTCAGGCAAGTAAAAAAAACAGGAGGCTGGTCACTGCCAGGTTTTTTTTTCACCTCAATGCACAGGATGCATCAAGGTAAAAAAAAACACAAGGGTTTACAACCCCTTTAACCTTATTTACCTCCTTGATGCATTTAAAGTTTAAATAAGGTCTCCTTTCCCTTTCTTCAGAATAGAGTGTCAAACTGTCAGCCCTCCAGCTTTCCCAAACTACAAGTCCAATGAAGAATTGCAAGGCTGGCAGTTAGAAGCATGACTCCCAAAAGCAGAAACAGATATTACATTTCTTGAAGTGTAAGATTTTTTTATTTAACCTTCTGACCTTTTTACCAATTTTGTTGCCTGTCTGTGGGCCCCTTCTATCTTGTCAAAATCTTTCCAAGCGAGGACTCAAATTGCACACGATTCTAAACCTGTAGATTGCAGACCAGTGACTGGTAGATCGCAGTCTGGGTTTGCTGACCCACCATTCCAGAACATCAGAGTGCAATGCAGAGGGACTACTTGTAAAGTTAGAGCTGTAGAAGGGAGCAAGAGCCGCATAAGCCGATGCCTCCTCTGCAGTGCCGACTCCTGTCCCATGCAGAATGATACCAACTGTACTCCACCTCTTATCTGGCTAGCAGTCTCCAGAGTGGTGCCAGCAGCAGGAAAGAGGAGATCTTCAGGTCAGTGTGAAGCAATACACTGGGCAAAATAGTATAGGGCTGCCTTCATACTCATGTGCTGTCGTTTACCCACACTGGGTAAACTGGGTACAGCGCATCTGCAACTTTGCTGCACTTAGCCATAGATTTCTATTACATCCTGCTGTTTAACCAACCCAACTTTACGTGCTAATGAGCCCCAAGGGTGCCGCTGCTGAAGGCAACCAAGGTCTCATTCACAAGTGCTGCTCCTCTAAAAAAGCAACCCGAGTGGGTGTTGATAGGTGGTGAGGAGGCAATATGTTGCCTTCTTGCCACCCGATTTAGACCCATGATTGCAGTGCACACGTTTGTGACAGTAGTGCCGCTATTAGAGGCTTAAATCAGGTGTGAGGAGCAGACACTGTGCCCAGGGATCTTTGACTTCTCCCGTGTTGTTCAGGTAGATTTCCCCTCTAAGGTTGCCATCCCTGATATAGAGGAATCAGGACCTCATTCCTCCTGCTGGTAATCACTCTAGTAATGCATCCTAGAATTCTATTTGCTTATTCCACTGCATGACCATACAGTTTGCTAATTGGCTCATTTACAACCACCCTGGTATCAACCCTTTAGCCAACTGCATATCTACTGAACCACCAAAAGGGCCAAGTCCTAGCTTATACAACTTTATTAGATTGTGGAACTATATTTAATGCTTTGCTGAAGACAGACCATGTACAGCACCACCCTGGCCCAAAAAACATTAGTAATGGTCAAAAACAATTCAGAATAGTCTGACTGTAAAGCCCTGCTGTTGTGTCCAGTAATCAATGATCCTTTAGAAGTGATTACATTAACCACTTCAGCCCCAGACCATTTGGCTGGCCAAAGACCAGAGCACTTTTTGCGATTCGGCACCGCATCGCTTTAACTGACAATTGCACGGTCGTGCGAAGTGGCTCGCAAACAAAATTGACGTCCATTTTTTCCCCCCAGCAAGTAGAGCTTTCTTTTGGTGGTATTTGATCACCTCTGCAGTTTTAATTTTTATAATTAAAAAAAAAAAAAAAAAAAAAAAAAAGCAACAATTTTGAAAAAAAAAAACAAACAAAAAAAAAAAAAAACCTACAAACACATTTTTTTACTTTTTGCTATAATAAATATCCCCCCCAAAAAATATAAAAAAACTTTCCCTCAGTTTAGGCCGATAGGTATTCCACATATTTTTTTGAAAAAGAAAAAAGCAATAAGCGTTTGATTGGTTTGCGCAAAAGTTATAGCGTCTACAAAATAAGGGACAGTTTTATGGCATTTGTTAGTTTACAATTTTTTTTACTAGTAATGGCGGCGATCAGCGATTATCGTGACTGCGACATTATGGCAGACAGATCGGACACTTTTGGCACCACATTTATACAGCGATCGTTACAATTAAAAATGCATTGATTACTGTGTAAACGTGACTGGCAGTGAAGGGGTTAGCCACTAGGGGGCACTGTAGGGGTTAAGTGTGTCCTAGGGAGTGATTCTAACTGTGGGGGGTGGGGCTATGTGCGACACTGATCACCGCTCCCGATTACAGGGAGCTGTGGTCAGTGTCACTAGGCAGAACGGGGAAATGCTTGTTTACATCAGCATTTCCCCGTTCTTCCTCTCCGTGAGACAATCGTGGGTATCCCCGTGGACATAGAGTCCGCGGGACTAGCGATCACACACAGAGCTCGCAAGCCGCTTCTTAAAAGGGCAACGTACAGGTACGTTAATATGCCTGTACGTGCCCTTCTGCCGACATATCGGCGTGAGCCGGTCGGCAAGCGGTTAAATTTGACTCTACAGGTAAACTTACTGGCCTGTAACTGGCAGCCTCTACCTTGCTTCCCTTCTTGTGGATAGGTACAATATTAGCGGTCTTCCATTCACGAGGAGCTCCTCCAGTTAGAAGAGATTATAAAGATCAGCTTATGGTCCAACAACTATATCTCAAAGTTGTTAGGAGGAAGCACAGTTAAAAAAAAAAATTTAAGCAATGAGCCTTGATAGTATTCATCCCAGTCTTCTGTCTCTAGAAAACCTGAAAATGAACTGCCATTACTAGAACCAATGATTCTCAAACACTCGTACAATTTATTTCTGAGAATATTGAACAGAAGTAATGGTTTAGTATGTTTGCTACATCCAGGTCTCCCTCAACGCAAGTGGTGTGGCCAAGTTTTTTTTTGTACCTAAAAAAGGTTTAGTCTCCTTAACCACTTGCCGACCGCCTCCTGTACATATACGACGACATTTTGAAGATGGATATCTCGGTAACGGAAGCAGCTGCTGCCACAACCAAGCTATCCATCTTTTCAGGAGCCGGTCGTGTTTACGATAATGGTGGTCTCTGCGGCCCCCCCTCCCGCCACTCACCGGAGCTGGCAGCGGAGACGATCGGGTCCTTGTCGTGGCTGGGTATGGAGACGAGTGAGGCCAAGATGGCCCCCACCCATCTCCATACCATAGCAGGGCAGAAGTGACATAACGTCATTTTTTCAAATGACAAATTTTTGTAATGCATTTTAGTCCAAATATGAGATCTGAGGACTTTTTTGACCCCAGATCTCATTTAAGAGGACCTGTCATGCTTTCTTTTACAAGGGATGTTTACATTCCTTGTAATAGGGAGAAAAAAAAAAAGTGACTTTTTTTTAACCACTTAAGGACCAGCCTCGTTTTGGATTTTAGGTGTTTACATGTTTAAAACAGGTTTTTTGCTAGAAAATGACTTAGAACCCCCAAACATTATATATGTTTTTTTTTCCAACACCCTAGAGAATAAAATGGCGGTCATTGTAATACTTTTTTTGCACCGTATTTGCGCAGCGGTCTAATAAGCGCACTTTTTTTGGAAAAAATTCAGTTTTTGAATAAAAAAAAAAATAAAAAAAAAAGTAAAGTTAGCCCAATTTTTTTTTATATTGTGAAATATAATGTTACGCCAAGTAAATTGATACCCAACATGTCACGCTTCAAAATTGCGCCCGCTCGTGGAATAGCGTCAAACTTTTACCCTTAAAAATCTCCATAGGCGACGTTTAAAAAATTCTACGTGTTGCATGTTTTGCGTTACAGATTAGGTCTAGGGCTAGAATTATTGCTCTCACTCTACCGGTCGCGGCGATACCTCACATGTGTGGTTTGACCACCGTTTTCATATGCGGGTGCTACTCACGTATGCGTTAGCTTCTGCGCGCGAGCTAGTCGGGACAGGGCGCTTTAAAAAAAAAAAATTTATTTTTTTTTTATTTTACTTTATTTTATTTATTTTTTCACGGTTTTAAAAAAAAAAAAATTTTGGATCACTTTTATTCCTATTACAAGGAATGTAAACATCCCTTGTAATAGAAAAAAACATGACAGGTCCTCTTAAATATGAGATCTGGGGTCAAAAAGTCCTCAGATCTCATATTTACACTAAAATGCAAAAAAAAAAAAAAAAAGTAGTTTAAAAAAAAAAACAAAAAAAATATTGTGCCTTTAAGAGAAGTGGGCGGAGCCGTCATAATGACGTCGCTCCGGCCGTCACATGGTATAGAGACGGGTGGGGGTCATCTTGGCCTCACTCGTCTCAGTACCTCAGCAGTGACAGGTCCCGATCTCCTCCGCCGCTACCGACGGCTCCGGTAAGCGGCGGAGGGCGCGGGAGAATGGCGGGAGGGGGGGTGGCACCTCTCCCGCCGCCAATAACGGTGATCTTGCGGCGAACCCGCCGCAGAGACCACCATTATCGTGTACAGAACCGCTCGCTGTAAAGATGGATACCTCGGTTGTGGCAGCAGCTGCTGCCGTTACCGAGATATCCATCTTTAAAAAAATGACGTACATATACAGTGAGCGGTCGTCAAGTGGTTAAAAACAGGGAAAAAATAAAAATTTTTTAAAGCACCCTGTCCCAACCAGCTCGCGCGCAGAAGCAAACGCATACATGAGTAGCGCCTGCATATGAAAACGGTGGTCGAACCACACATGTGAGGTGTCACCGCGATCATTAGAGCGAGAGCAATAATTCTAGCCCTAGACCTCCTCTGTAACTCAAAACATGCAACCTGTAGAATTTTTTAAACATCGCCTATGGAGATTTTTAAAGGTAAAAGTTTGACGCCATTCCAGGATCGGGCGCAATTTTGAAGCGTGACATGTTGGGTATCAATTAACTTGGTGAAACATTATCTTTCACAATATTAAAAAAAAAAAAAAAAAAAAAAAAACACACACACACACACACACACACACACACACACAAACGAACCTGCCTGTAAGAGGGAGAGCTGTTGCGGTGGAATTCCCTGTGCCAGCATTTTTTGCACCAACCCTGGATGCAACTGATGGGATGGTCGAACTGGCACAACAGGTACTTGGAGAGGTCGCAGGAAGGAAGCTCCAGGTACTGACGATACCAAAGTAGGAGTCTGCCTCCCTGTGGATTTGGGTCGATAGTCCTGGTCTTTGGTGTAGCGATTCTGGTGGGGTAATGGTGGGGTGCATCCAGAACGCTGAGATGTTGGAAATCTTTGCCCCAGCACTGGGGAAGAAGTGCCTCGGACATGGTCAGATACAGGACTAGTTAATTCTCCGTCTGTAAATATAAAAAAACAAAAAATACAATACTGCAAGATAAAATTTGGGCTGAACAAAATTATCCAATTACAAGAGGCCTATATTTTTTTTACTGGAATCTTTGCATCCTTGTGCATTTCCTCCAAATCAGCGCAGTAATTGAGCGTAAAAAACAGCTCTTGCACTTTGCCTCCAAGACCGGTTACTGCTGCTGTTTGTGCTGCATGACTGGTCATGTGTACACCACCCTACAGTTTCCACCAGGCAGCCTGAACCTACTGGATCTTTCCCACAGTTTTGCCTTATGTATAGACTATGTGCAGTATAGTAATAATGTCAGTGCACTGCTACAAGGCAACTTCTGACTGACTTTTGCAAAGTAGATTTATATCCTTTGTGGCTGAGATTTTTTTCTTTAATTACCTTCTTGTCCTCTTCGCCCCTCTTTCCCCTGGACATTCTGTTTTACCAAAGTTTCATCTTTGCTCTTCTCTTTGCTTTCGTACATTTTGCGTATCACTGAGGTAGGTGTAAAGGATGGAGACAACTATAAAAGAAATGCAAAATTTAGAAACTATGCTAGTACAGGGGCAATAAAAAAAAAAAAAAAAAAAAAGTGTACATATACGAACACTATGTAGAATCTCTCTGCTTCAGACAGTTTAGTTATTGTTCCTAGCCATCTGACTACAAAAAACACCTCTCCCTATATTAGTGGAGGTGGTATATAGTCTTTTCCTTGAAACATCACAGGACACAAGGTACTTCATATATTCATGACTATGCAGAATTATGCTACCGCCTCTGGATGGATTGAGAATGGCCAGGAATTTTCCACCCAGATCATAAACTGTCCCAATTCAGTTAAAGCCATAGTTTTGTAGGAAGCAATAGTGAACAGAAGGAATTCCTGTGTCCTGTGATAGGACAGGAAATTTTTTTTTATAGATAAAACCAAAAAATCCTCTTATTAATCAGATCACAGAACTTCATATTGATGACTACTTGGGATATCACAACACTAACTAACTCGAGAGGTGGGTAACAGCAACAAACCCAAAAACCCTACTACAAAAGACACATGCAAGACCTTTTTGCCCAAAACCCATGAACATCTACGTCGTAGAAATTTGTAAACAGACGACCAGGCAACAGCCTTACAAACAGAAGTCTGATGCTGAATCGCCCAGAAAGTACAGACACTCCTGGTGGCATGGGCTTTGACTGGGAAGGGAGGAACCTTGCCCTTGACGTCACAAGCCTGAGAAATAAGCTCATGAATCCACCTAGAAATAGGATCAGACAGCAGCCTGACCCTTGCTAAGGCCCTTAGGTAGAAGAGGGACCGAGATGTACAAATTTATCTGAAGTAATTTTTTGAAGTGGAGGTCTGAAGGAGCAAAAATTAGAACACTTACCTGTCCTAGAGTCCAGTGAGGTCGACACCACAGCTGAGGTTTCCATCTGCTGTTGCCCGCCATTGCAGGCAAGTCAACCCGGTAGTGTAGCCTTACAGCTTCACGCCGGGAACCCTACTGCGCATGCACGAGGCTCCTCTCCTACTGGCCCGGCAGGAGGAGGGAACTTAGTAGTGGCGTCAACAGCCGAGCCTCCCAGAAGTGGGGACAGAATACTTGTCATCCGCTCCCCCCGAAAGGTGCCAAGTGAACTGAAATCTTCAATAAATCTTTTGTAAAAACTAAATACTGTAGACTTCAGATTAGACAGTCCAACAACCAAAGAGTGAAGCACCATCCCCTTACGATTCCTAGTCTTGATTTTTTGTCTTAATCCTATGTCCCGTTTCAGGTTGTACGAAGGAACCACCTTCAGGGTAAAAAAAGTAGCTGCTGACTTAACTCACCTGTCCCACAATCCAGCCGCCCGAACCAGCGCTCCTCTCCCTCTCCTCAGCATTAAAAGCGTGGGCACCCAGCTGCACCTCAATATTGGGGGGTGCTTACAGCGGAACTTCCCCTTTTGGGTGGAGCTCCGCTTTAAGAGAGCATGTGAGCCAAAGTATTGGCAGCCATAAAGACAATCCTGCCCACAAGCAGCATGAGAATCTGAAATGTTCAGGCTCAGTTCACATATGCAAAATTGGATGCGGTTAAAAATGCATCCATTTTGCGTATAACATGTGAATAGGTCATGTGTGGTAGGCCTTAAAGTGGAGTTCCACCCAAAAGTGGAACTTCCACTCATCAGATTCCTCCCCCCCTCCGGTGACACAGTTGGCACCTTTCAGGGGGGAGGGGGGTACAGATACCTGTATATTACAGGTATCTGTACCCACTTCTGGCATAGATAGCCGCAGAATCTGCGGTTATTTACGCCACGTCCTGCTCCCTCCCCGCTGCCTGCTGGGAAACACACGGGTTCCAGAGGCAGCAGGGACCGTCCGTATTGCGCTGCGCGACTCGCGCATGCGCAGTAGGAAACCAGGAAGTGAAGCCGCACGGCTTCACTTTCTGATTCCCTTACCGAAGATGGAGGCGGCAGCACCCGAGGACGGAGAGACGCTTCGGCCTCGGGTGCCGACATCGCGGGCGCCCTGGACAGGTAAGTGTCCATGTTTTAAAAGTCAGCAGCTGCAGTATTTGTAGCTGCTGACTTTTAAAAAAAAATTTTCGGCGGCGCTCCGCTTTAATGCAATAGTTGATACTAAAGCTTCGGCCTACCTGCTCGTTTTTATTATGTTATAGTTGCTAGATATGGCAAATGTGGTTCCTGGTAAACTTGATCCAAAATGTTAAAACTGATGTTCTTATTTTCTCTGTTGTGGTTATTGTGTTATATTCCCCATTTTTAGTAGGCTCCCCATTTGATTACATTTTAATACACTATGTGTATTTCCATTACACTCACTTTCGATCCCCAGCTCGCAACCACCCTAAAGGGGGCCATCCCTTCTCTCGTCCCCCCACAGCAGTCCTACTGGGACATTTGCTGACACTCCAGAAATCACCTCGCATGTCCCTGCCAAACCTCCTCAAAGACAAGAAATTGTTTGGTAAAATATCAAACCTTAAAAATTTGCTATGCAAAAAAAAAAAAAAAAAAAAAAAAAAAAAAAAAAAAAAAAAATCACAAGCCTTAATATCACCCCCCCCCCCCCCCCAGGAAGTGGCTCACTGCCAAGAGTCCTTCCCATTTCGTTGTGAAAAAGAAAGACGCAATCACCTACCTCGGCATCCAAATTCCTGCTCGCCCATCAGATCTTTACCCAACCATCACACTGCCCTCCTCGATGGGCCTGAATGTATCATGGTTTGGACGTTCAGCCCCGATTAAAATTATCATTCTACCACGTTTATTATATTTGATACAAGCAGTCCCAATACTCTTACCGACAGGCTTCTTTTCAACTTACCAGAAGGCCCGTTCCGCATTCCTGTGGAGATCTTCTCCTCCCAACATCAAATACTCCCGCCTTACACTACCCAAATCTAGAGGCGGTATTGGGTTGCCAGACCTGCATAAATATTACATTGCTCATCTCACAAGAATCGCAGACTGGATTCTCCATACCTTTAAAAAGTCATGGGTATCCCTTGAAAAAGCCTTTTCATCTGGACCCTTACACCTCCTCCCTTGGTTGACCCCAAAAAATTGGCCACAAACGCGACACCTGCTCATTCATCCTTTTCTTCTGGCATTCAGAAAGGCAACACCTTTGCCCCTATCCCAGGTCCCTTAACCACATTGAGAGGGAATCCAGATTTCCCCCAGGCGAATCAGACAACTTTACAACATGACTGGCCCTTTGAGGATGTACTAGCCCTTCAGTTCTACTCAGAGAAACCCATTCCCTTCGATAAGCTTAGAACAATCGCCAAGACAGCCTCGTTCTCCTTTTGGACTTATAGGCAAGTCCACCACTTCCTTGCAACTCATGCCCATCACATGAATTGGACAAGATAGCTTATGCCCTTTGAATCCCTCTGCCATCGCAAAACACTGCAAAGGCATTTAATTTCTCTCCTGTACACCCTCCTCTCGGAGACCCAGTTCAGACTTCAGCTCCCTCACAAACATCATGGAATAGAGACTTACAGACTTACAAACACACCCCTAACAGATGACTGGAACACTGTCCATGAATATGCACACAAGAGCTCATTAAAGGTTGCGATCCGAGAAAATGGCTACAAGGTGGTCACCAGATGGTACAGGACTCCCTCACGTCTCCACAAATTCTCCCCTAATATTCAATACCTGCTGGAGATGTGGGTCAGAGGTAGGCACTATGCTCCATGTGTGGTGGGACTGCGAGAACCTCCAGCCCTTTTGGGAGGGAGGTCCACATTCTTACACATCACCACATTCTCTCGACTTTACCCCAGCCCCTCTTACACCATACATCCCTATCCAAAAAGGATTACTACAAATCCTTGGCCATGCATATAGTCAATGCAGCCAGACTCTATATCCCCAAACATTGGCGCTCCACCTGCACTCAGACGATCAGGTAATGGTTTGCAAGAATCAAAAAAATATATTATATATAAAAAAAAAAAAAATAAAAAAAAAAAAAAGAGGAATTTATCCATATCTCGCAAGACAGAATACATAAATTCTCAATTATATGGGCTTGCAGGACTCATTTCACAACCCGTCAGTATGTCTTTTAGGGTTGATCTGCCAACTCTGCAATGAGATGCAGGTTGTATTAGGAGTGGCGGAGGGGTGTGGATCCACTCCCAATTCCCTAACAAATATCCCCTGTATATTTTGCCCCCCCTCTCTCCTCCTCCTATCTCAATACTTATCCTTTCCTGCCTCTTTCTACCGTAGAGCTCACCCCCCCCCCACCCCCCCTCCCTCTACTTTCTCTTCCTTCTCTTTCTTGCTACATCGGTCTTCTTTCCCTCATTTTCTGTTTATTTTTCTATTGAGCTTTCTTCGCCCCATATGTATCAGTCAAACATGGACGCCGACTTAATTGTAGGTACCTTTCTTCTGATACCACATATGCCTTAATAGGTTGTACTACACCCTAGATTCCGACCGGGGACGATGATTCATTAATCTCTCTCCTTCCCTTGGTAAGTAAAAATGAGACCGTCCACTCTGACACCAATTCTCAATCTCATAACTAGTTCTTGGTCATTTCATTCCAAGCTGTAATTATATGTTGTATCTTAAATGGTACTATTATGCTGTCCTTGTTATTTGCCGTCAAGCGACAGCTGTCTTGATCTGTAGGTTTAATCTTCTTATACTGAAGATAATCTTTATGAAAAAAAAAAAAAAAAAAAACAAACACACACACCACATGTGAATAGGAGCAGCTTTCAATGGAGCCGGTTCACACGTGCAGGGCGCTGCGGTTTTAAAAAGGGTCCTGTGCAATCTTGGGTCCGGTTCAGGTAAAAGTTTGCACCTGAACCTGTGAACAGAACCACACTGAAACCGCTGCATACGTGTGAACCCAGCCTTAAGCAGAGACATCAGTACAACAGATGAAACAAATTAAGGTCCCAGACAAAAGAGGGGGCCACATAGGTGGAGCTTTGTGCGAGACCCTGCACAAAGGCTTTTACCAAGGAATAAGACCTGATGGGTCTCAGAAAAAGAACGACCAGGACAGAGGATATCTGCCACTTAATGGTAGCCAAAGTCAGAAATTCACACCAGACTGGAGAAAAGCCAAAATGCACCCCATGACATACTGTCAGGTATAAATTGAGCCTCACATCTTGAGGTTGATTTTCTTGCTTTGAGGAAGGTAGGAATCAGAGCCAGAAATACTACCTTAGGACTAGGGCTTCAATTAGTCATGCACTAAAGTATGAAGGAAGGTCAAACCATGTTGATAGAAAATCTGACCGATCTGGATAAACAAATGGGTTCATATGCCGGCATACCACGTTCTTTTGCCCACGCCAAAATCAGAATCACCAAGCGCCTTCCTCATCTTGCGCAACCATTATAAAAAGAAGCTGCCACAGAGAAAAAAGGCATAGATAAGGAAAAGTTGATCCAAAGGATTCACTAGGGCATCCGTTAGAAGACACCAGGGGATCCCTGGTCTGGGACACAACCCTGTCCTGTTTGTTTAATCAGGATGCCAAGTGATCCACAACTGGCCTCTCCACCACAGACAAATCTCTGTAAACACCTCTGGGGAAGGGCATATTCTCCCAGATTAAGCTAGTGAGTGTGCCTACCATTTTTCTATGCTGGCAATGTGCACAGAGACAGGGTCGAACATGAAGTTTTGCCCAAGAAGAGCAGCTCAGCTTCTTGTCCCTTTGCTGATGGTTGAAGTACACCATAGCATTGTCTGAGTGCAGCTTGACAGGAGACCCCTGAAGGTAGACAGATCAGTGTAGCACAGTCAGATGAATCGCCCAAAGTTCCAGGATGTTGAACAGCATTTGTCAAGACCTTCTAAACGGGAAGGATCTCCCGATATACAGCAACCAAGTGGATCTGCACTATTCTAGATCTGACCTGGTCTGGGAAGTCGGATGCACCAGCAAGTACAAGGACTCCTGAAGTTTGTCCCAAACTGAAGGGATACAAAGTTGAAAACCTTCAGAGCAGAATTGTACATAGAGGACTGCATCAAACAGAATACCATATTCCCCAGCACCCCCATGCAGACCCAATCAAGGGACTTTCCCCAGTGACCACAGACTACCTGGGTTCAAAGACTGGTATCTTTCCTGTAAAAGCAGGTACATCACCGGCAACAAGACAAACTGGAGTGGCAATCCTCTACTGCAAATGCAGATACTGTTTGAGGCCAGAAATTTGGGATGTGTAGGTAGGCACTCTTAATATCCTTTGACTCCAGAAGTCCCCCTGATGAAGCAATACATGAATTTTTGTACCTTCAGAAACTTGAGACCCTTGAGGTACAAGATAGGCCAAACATCAATGTTTTATTCTGGAACCATGCCCAAGGTAAAAAAAAAAAAAAAAAATAGTCATTGATTTTTTTTTTTTTTTTTTGGGGGGGTAGGGGTAGTTTTAGCAGAATGTTAAGACAACCACGAGGTGGTAAACACTTAACCACTTGCCGACCGCCTCACGACGATATACGTATACAATATTGGTGAATGTTTTGAACGCTACCATGCACTAGTTGAGTATTAGCGTAAGGGACAGCATTGCACAGACTAGGCACACTTTCACAGGGTCTCCCAAGATGCCATCGCATTTTGAGAGACCCGAACCTGGAACCGGTTACAGTTATCCATCTATCTATCTTTTTTTTTTTTTAAATAGTTGTCGTTTTATTATTCTCTATTGTTCTGCTCTTTTTTACTGTATTCTATTCTGCAATGTTTTATTGTTATGTTTTATCATGTTTGCTTTTCAGGTATGCAATTTTTTATACTTTACTGTTTACTGTGTTTTATTAACCTTTTTTTGTCTTCAGGTACGCCATTCACGACTGAGTGGTTATACCAGAATGATGCCTGCAGGTTTAGGTATCATTTTCAGCCAGCGGTCGGCCTTCATGTAAAAGCAATCCTAGCGGCCAATTAGCCTCTAGACTGCTTTTACAAGCAGTGGGAAGGAATGCCCCCCCACTGTCTTTCGTGTTTTTCTCTGGCTCTGTCTCAACAGGGAACCTGAGAATGCAGCCCGTGATTTAGCCAGCTGACCATAGAGCTGATCAGAGACCAGAGTGGCTCCAAACATCTCTATGGCCTAAGAAACCGGAAGCTACTACCCTGTTTCCCCGAAAATAAGACCTAGCGTGATTGTTGGTGATGACTGCAATATAAGCCCTACCCCCCAAATAAGCCCTACCCTCAAAATAAGACCTACAAGGATTTTAACTAGGGCTTATTTTGGGGGTAGGGCTTATATTGCAGCCATCACTGACAATCACGCTAGGTCTTATTTTCGGGGAAACAGGGTAGCATTTCATGACTTAGACTTTGCGGGATGTAAACAGCGCCATTGGGAAATTGGGAAAGCATTTTATCACACCGATCTTGGTGTCGTCAGATGCTTTGAGGGCAGAGGATTAAAAATAAGATTAAAAAAAGCAAAAAAAAGCACCCGTCGCCCCCCTGCTCTCGCGCTAAGGCGAACGCAAGCGTCGGTCTGGCGTCAAATGTAAACAGCAATTGCACCATGCATGTGAGGCATCACCGCGAAGGTCAGATCGAGGGCAGTAATTTTAGCAGTAGACCTCCTCTGTAAATCCAAAGTGGTAACCTGTAAAAGGCTTTTAAAAATGTATTTATTTTGTTGCCACTGCACGTTTGTGCGCAATTGTAAAGTATGTCATGTTTGGTATCCATGTACTCGGCCCAAGATCATTTTTTATTTCATCAAACATTTAGGCAATATAGTGTGTTTTAGTGCATTAATTTTTTTTTAAAAAGCGTGTTTTTTCCCCAAAAAAATGCGTTTGAAAAAAATCACTGCGCAAAAAAAAAAAAAAAAAAAAAAAAACCACCATTTGTCTGGATGTTCTATTTGTTTTAAAGGGGACCAGTAAAACCCCAGCTCAGTATTACCCCCACTCAGCAGATCCCCAACTTATTAGTACCCTTGTTCAGCAGATCCCTACTCAGTAGTACCCCCTCCCCAGCTCAGCTGATCCTCCGCTCTCTCCTCTTACCCATTGCCTCTTATATTGTTCCCATGCTGCTCACCGTGACATTTGCTAGATTCTCCTGCTCTAGTCTCACAGCTTTGCTGATCCCCTGCCACTCAGTCCTCCCTCACCTTCTGCTATAGCGTTGGAATGTTGCAAACCACGTGCCATCTTCTAGCAACTTTGCTCCAGTTCGAACCCCACTCACCTTCCTGCACATATTCTATATTTTGGAAGTAACTCCCAACAACGTCTTTCTTGTTGTGTTTCCCAGTTCATCCTGGAGATATCGCATAACTGAAAAACTTCTAAAGCAAAGCTAACAGAATAAGAGCCCCTCAAACTTCAGGTGGTGTAAGCAAGCACTGTCAGACTTCTATGGTGGCTCTGCAGACACTTTGTAACCTTAGTGTGGTAAGCAACACAGCCAAGAACTATGCAAAGACCTGAATGAGAAAGACCCCATTTGACGTTAAAAAGGCAGCAAGTTATTGGGCTCAGATGTCGCCATAAATAAAAATGCATCAGTTTGGTTGGACAGCATTTTTATATTTTTGCATTACTTGCATGCTTAGACTATTCACCCATTGCCCAGTTCTTACCATACTGGTAACAGGGGCACTAGGTCCTGGAGACACAGATGACCCTCGGAGATTGCCTACTGGAGATTTATTTGACCTTTGCTGCGGTCTGCAAAACAAGAAAATAAAAAGCCACCATTGGTCAGGACAAGATTTAGCATACCCATCAGTAATGATTAAACAAATTACACCAACCTGTTACGAAAACCATCCCTGTTTTTGTCCATTTGCATTTTGCCATAGACTGGGTGAAAGTAGTTAGCAGCTTGGAAAGCTAGTTCAGGTGGCAATAAACCATCCATTATAGCTTGTTGCATTTCCAGTGAACTAATCTGTTAACATATTAAAGAAAAAAAAAAAGTCACAAACCTAGGTTAAAAAAAAATGTTAGACTATACAGTATTAATATAGTCTAAAATATAAATATGCATGCATTTTCAACATGTGGATTTCAGAGTTCAACATTTCAAATATATGGGCAGCCCAAGTTATGCAATTAGCGTATTCAATGCAAGTCATATCCATTCCCTTATTTAACTCCAGAAGATAACTCTAGGTGTCAAAAGGTCATCTGATGTTGGACAGTTCCTGCTTTACCAACGGTCTTGCCACAGCCAAAATGCAGTATCTTGTGAGCCTATTGCAGATTTCAGCTCGCCATTATACTCTGCATTGTAATGCAGACTGCGATTTTGCAAAGACTTGTGTGAAGCCTCGTACCAATATCAGCTGGATACCTTCACTTTAAAAACAGAAGCCAAAAAACTGGAAGGGGGAATCCCCAGAACTAGTGTCCAAATTGGAAGATTTTCCTCCTTATTTTCTGGGGACAGCCAAAAATTTGGTATTTTTATTTCCATTTTCTGGGATAAAGGGTTCAGGGCAACTATGGAGGGTGAATCTGTAACAGGAACACAGACAGCAATAAAAACCAAATAGATGTCCATAGTCATCCCACTGTCCAAAAACAAAAGTTGTGCTTTTAGTTATACTTTAGGGGTTGGCAAATCCAAACATGACCTCCAAACCATTTATCCATGGCATCTAAAAGAACAGAAAATGACCCACTGGGACCGCAAGGGTCTCATTTAATCACATCAATACCGGTCACTTTTACCCCCTTCCTGCCCAGGCCAGTTTTCAGTGCTGTCACTTTGAATGGCAATTGTCCGGTCATGCAACACTGTACCCAAACTAAATTTTTATCATTTTGTTCACAGGGCTTTTTGGTTTATTTCACCACTGGGTTTTTTTTTTTTGCTAAATAAAATGGGACACACATTTTTTCTTGGTTATGTAGTTTTGCAAACAATCTTTCATGAATTTAGGCCAAAAAAGGTATTCTGCTACATCTTTGGTGAAAATAACCCAAATCAGTGTGTATGTTATTTAGTCTGTCAGATAATTATACAGTCCACAAACTATGGTATATATCTGCAAATTGATAAATACTGATGTACTGGCCTCTTGATGCCCAAAAATGTCATGACAGTACAGGTATCCCCCAAATGACCTCTTTTTGAAAGTAGACAGTCCAAGGTATTTAGTAAAGACATAGCAAGTTATTTGAATTTGTAATTTAAAAACACACAATTTTTTTAAATACACTTTGACCAGAGCAACATACGGTTACCATAGTAATGTACTACTCTGGGGAAGTGATTTTTTGTTTTACACTACACAGTTTGCATACAGCAATTTCAAGCATTTCACTGAGTTAAATATTTTTGTTGATTGGCCAGAGCTAAATCACATAGTACAGATAAGCTGTGATTGAGCCAGTAGCATGTGATCACACTGACCAATCTCCGCTAGCAACACCATTTTATACAATGGATGGCTTGGAAGGAAGCTATCCATTGTTTGCATCTCATGTTACCTGCTGTGACTGGTTACGGTGGTCACATGTTACTGGCAGGTACAGTGATCAGTAATCGGCTGTGTCCGGTGGACGCAGCCAGTGACAAGTCGCACCACACGATCCGGGGAAACGTCATAGGACATCCACCCTGAATCGACTAGATGTTCCCGCTGGCATCCTTGCCATAGGCCGAGCGGGAACTGGTTAAATAGCTGTGTCAACAGCAAGAAACACATTTCTGGTGAAACTCCACAGTGTAATGGGGTACTGCTGAGCAATTGCCTCGAAAAATCCTCTCCTGGTGAGCGCAATCGCACCCACTCACTGCAAGTGATGGTGCACTGGAAGAGATTTGCATTCTGAAGATCTCTAAAGCAGGGCTCGACAAACCCCAGGCGCCAGGTCGCATTTGCGACTAGAATTAGCGACCTGGCGCGGCACAGCTGGGGTATCCTGTGTCCGTTCGACCCCCACCCCCCCTCCCGCCGCGATTGCACTGGGCCTCGTCGGTAATTGAGGCCCCGGCTTTGCGGCCTACTGCAGTCCTATGGTTCCTGGTTCCTTCTGCAATCGGGCGCCCTCTGGTGGTGGCCGTTGGTATTACAAGACAACCACCAATGCTAATGGAGCTTCCCCTGCCTGTTTTCACTGCCTGCTCATCTCCTTCCCTTTACTTAGAACCCCCAAACATTATATATATTTTTTATTCTAACACCCTAGAGAATAAAATGGCGGTCATTGCAATACTTTCTGTCACACCGTATTTGCGCAGCGGACTTACAAGCGCACTTTTTTGGGAAAAAATACTTTTTTTAATTAAAAAATAAGAAAACAGTAAAGTTAGCCCAATTTTTTTTATATTGTGAAAGATAATGTTACGCCGAGTAAATTGTTTCCCAACATGTCACGCTTCAAAATTTCATCCGCTCGTGGAATGGCGACAAACTTTTACCCTTTAAAATCTCCATAGGCGTCGTTTAAAAAATTCTACAGGTTGCATGTTTTGAGTTAGAGGAGGTCTAGGGCTAGAATTATTGCTCTCGCTCTAACGATCGTGGCGATACCTCACGTGTGGTTTGAACACCGCTTTCATATGCGGGTGCTACTCACATATGCGTTCGCTTCTGCAAGCGAGCTCGGCAGGACGGGGCGCATTTAAAAAAATTTATTATTTTTTCTTATAGATTTTACTTTTTATTTTTTATTTTTACACTTTTTAAAAAAAAATAAAAATTGTGTCACTTTTATTTCTATTACAAGGCATGGGGCACATTTAATTTTTTTTTTTCTTATTTATTTTAACTTTTATTTTTTCACCGTTTTAAAAAAAAAAAAAAAAGTCACTTTTATTCCTATTACAAGGAATGTAAAAATCCCTTGTAATAGAAAAAAAGCATGACAGGTCATCTTAAATATGACATCTGGGGTCAAAAAGACCTCAGATGTCATATTTACACTAAAATGCATAAAAAAAAAAGTCATTTGAAAAAAAAAAAAAAGTCCCTTCAAGAGCTATGGGTGGAAGTGACGATTTGACGTCGCTTCCGCCCTGCAATGACTTGGAGATGGGCGGGGGGGGGGGCCCATCTTCCTCTCACTCGTCTCCATGTCAGGCCAGGGACAGATCCGGATCACCTCCGCCGTTACCGACGGCCACGGTAAGCGGTGAAGGGCACCGGAGAGCGGCAGTAGGGGGCGCCCTCTCCTGCCGCCGATAAAAGTGATCTCGCTGCGAATCTGCTGCAGAGACCACTTTTATCTGAAAGAGAACCGCCGGCTCTTGAAGATACCGGGGTTATGGTAGCTAGCTGCTACCATAACAACGGTATTTCTCTTCAAAGACAGGACGTATATAGTCGTCCTGCGGGAAGGAAGTGGTTAATTAAAATGAATTTATTATTTGTCATCTCCCTGCTTGGCCCCTTTCACACGGGCTGTCTGATCAGGTTCGCCTGTCAGTTTTTCAGGCGGACCTGATTGGATCCTTAGCGAGAATATGGTGGTCTTGTGTCCCTGCATGGCAGGAAATAAAAGCAGTCACATTCGTTCTAGTCGTCTGTGTAAATTTAAGATTGGTTAATTTTTATATTGAAAATAAAGCTTTGTCGGTCGTAAAAAAAAAAAAAAAAAACCTGGCTCCTAACTTTAGCTGGCTCCTAGATTCCAAGCAAATTTGTCAAGCCCTGCTCTAAAGAACATTTTGGATACAACTCCAATCCTTTCTAAGCAGAGCTACAACCACTGCAGAGTTTGTTACTGGCAATATAAGAAATCCGATCGATGGAAGGGGATTCAATCAGTCTGGTTTTAGCAGATCACATTGGATGTAGGGAGGTGTAAAATGGGCACATCTGTTTACACCTGCCTCTTAATAGACGATGCAATCGAGTCCACCTGAAAAAACTAACCGCTTGTGTGAAAGGGGCCTTATAGGATTCCCCCGCCCAATACATTTGTTTAGTATAGATTGAAGAGCGGAAAAACACTAGGTCAAGCATGTGTGCAATAGATTAGAGAACTCCAGGCATTACCTGTGCCATGACTGGGCTGTCAGCCTTAGGCATTCCAGTGGGAAACGGTTCTCCTAGAAGCTGTTGTGGACTAGAAGGAAAACCTGCGTGGAAAGGAATAAATAACATCAAAAATTACTAATGAATTCATGCACTGGAATGCAGCCCGAATGGAACCTCCCTATGCCTAGCTGAAACTAGGTCCAGCTCCATATCTGGGTTCTGTTGGCCCCCTGAACAATTCATCATGAGCCACCAAAATGCGCAAGTCAATATTAAAATTTGAAGTAGAACTGTACCTAAACCCGGGAAGGACCCAGAACTGTGCTCATCCCATCGACCCATATCATTAATGTGGATGTCAAAATTTTAAATAAGATTTTGGCCAATAGATTGAACAAAATTATACTCTCCCTAATTCATGGAGACCAGATGGGGTTTATGCCGGGCAAAGGCACAGATAACATCCGCCGTCTCCACACCAATATTCCGGGACTAAAACACGGGGGGGCACGGCCTCAGACGCAGAGAAGGCCTTTGATTCAGTAGAGTGGGATTTTCTGTGGCAGGTACTGGCCAAATTCGGTTTTGGATCTAAATTTTAGCTGTATCCAGCTGCTATATAGATCGCCAGTAGCTCGTGTGCATGCTGGTGGCGTCCTCTTCCCTGGGTAACCTCCGTGGTACCGCATGTGGTAGAGGTTTCTCATCTCCCGTGGTGTAGATAGAATCCTGTCCTCCATATATCTCCGTCTCACATGTGGAGACAGAGTGGGAACGTCCACCTTCCAGATGTGGAATAGGGGAGATTCCCCTTCTAGAGGAAGACTGGGACCTGGCGCTACAATATATACCAACAGTAATTTCTGCTAGAGATAGATTTATTCAACTGAAGTTTTTGCACAGGGCCTAATACACCCCCCAAAGACTGGCCCAGATATACCCAACACAATCAGAAATGTGTCCTAAGTGCCAGACGGTCGGAACATAATTACCATGTCGCCTGGCACTGCCCAATCATTCAGCAATACTGGAGGAGAGTGGTCGCAGATGTCAATACTGCTCCAACCTTTCAGTATCAATGGACCCACAAGGTCCTTTTAGGCATCAGATTCAGTGACACATTCAACACACAAATTACTACTGTTCTGTGTAGTTATGCCAGGAAGGTACTCCTACAGCACTGGAAGCTGAAGACTCCCCCCATGGTGGCCCAGTGGGCGTGCACTGGTGGACTCTGTGCTGCCCCTCTACAAATTAACATGTATGGGCCGCAAATGTCCCCAAAAATTTGACGAGGTTTGGAACTCATGGGCGCTCAATGTATAAGGGTGTTTATAGCGATGGGTGGGATGATGGTGACCTGCAATTAGTATGTGATGAGCCTCTGATCCTTTGCTACAAATCAGGGAATGCCAACCTCACTTGATCAGACCCCTAACAATCACCACCCTACCCCTGTCTCCAACTCAGACATACCCTACTGGTCTCATCCCTCCCTCCCTTTGGTGTGGAAAACACACACACCAAAATACTTGCCTAGTGGAGAAGGTACTCTATTTCGAAGGTAGTCTGCAGAGGAGGCACGTGTGGGGAACACTTGTGGCATCTGAGGAGAAGGTGTCCGTTGCCGTAGCATAGACACTGTAGGATCCAGAGACCCCATAACATTGTTGAGGACACTAGAGGACGGATCCGGAATTGGAGGGCCAAGAAGCTCCTGTCCAAAACAAGGAAAAATGGTTAAAAAAAAAAAAAAAAAAAAAAAAAACACCCTTTACTAGTAGGTCGAGTCATATTTAATATTGCAGGCCCCACCAAAAAAAAAAAATAAATAAATAAATACATTATTATAATATTACCTGAAGAATATTTCTCTGAAGAGGAGATTGACCTGCAACATTGGAGGAGGGCATCAAATGGCCATCTAGGGTCCGCTAAAGAAGCAAGGAGTTAAAATGGCTAGATTAAAACACATACTGAAAATTTAGAGCTTTAGCCTAACTCTCCACCAACTGCACCCAGAGTGACATCCCTTTAAAAACAAGTGCACACCAGTACATAAAAGGAGGGAAATTTTCAAACCAGGCATGATATGTCACATTAGCAGGAGAGGCATAAATGCCATATCAATGTCAAACACCCTCCTTAGCAAGGCCAGAGACAACAAGCTGACCTAACAATGTGAAGTACAAGATAAAAACATTAAAATGTCCAAGAAATACCTCAATAGTGTTTCAATAATAACGGGTGCACAGAAGAAGCAGGCAGTGCCTTACTTTAAGGCCACATACAAGGAGCTGACAAATGTTTCCCAAACACCTACAATATCTGGAGCGCAGTCACCTTCTGAAACTGCTGGTACATCAAATACTTACATTGACTTTGGGTTGGGAAGGCAGCGTCCCACTTGCCTTCATGCTGCTTACAAGTTTGTTAAAAGCAGACATATCACCATCCTTCTGTATTTTCCTTGGGCCAGTCATAGCAGTCAATGCCTCCTCCAGCTGTTCAGCCATAAAAGGAGTTGCAATCTTGTTCTCTTGCTCTACCTTTAAACCTTTAAGTCCAGCTTCAACCTGTTCCACTGACAATGCCACCCCTGAATGTGCTACATTGAAAAAGAAAATAAATTCATCAAAAAGCCAGGAATTTAGTGCAGCTCATGTTACAAGTTACTACCACAAAAAGCATTCCAAGCTTGGCCTTCATTGAGAAATTATGGAATGTGCCACTGAGGCCTTTCTAAGAACACCAATTCTGTGTGTGTCATACCTATAAACATCCTTCAAAATACTCAATACTAACTAATACTAACTAATACTCAATACTAAAAACTTAGAATACGTATGCAGAATAAAAGTCAGCTTCACTAAACTGCATGTTTTCTCTAGGTCTGAGATTCTTTAAAAAAAAAGGTATAAGAAACTTGTACTTGGGTTGAACCTAATGGTTTGCTTAGAGTGATCGTAAACACACACTGTTTAAATTTAAATTGTTCCCTCTTTTTTGTATGTGGATGGTGGCACCAAATTAAAAAAAAAAAAAAAAAAAAAAAAGACTTGGAATACAGATAAAAATTAAGATCAATAAACGGTTTTAAAAATTGACTTACAAATAGATTTGAAATCTTTATTTTGTGGAAACATGTGGGCAGATTTCTGCCAGTCACAGGCAGCATCACACCCCTCCAGCCTGTTTTAGAATGAATGAGGTAAAGACCATCAATCTACATGTATATACAACACCCCCAGGATGTTTAGCTGGTTAGTGGGCAGGGGGGTTGCTGTTATTTACCACTGTGTATAGGCCCATACAGTCGCATGGGCTGCTCCAATGTGATCAGGAGGAAACTCACCGAAAACTGAGCATATGGTGAGTTTACACCACAGCTGCAAAATCCCTAGCTGAATTGGGGACATGGACAAAAAGGTAGAGGGGTTTTTGCAGAATACAGAAAAAGAATCTCAGTGACGGAGCAGTAATAGCATGTAATACAGCATTTGATAGTTTATGATGTGGGTGTGTACAAACTTAAATTTTTTAATTGCTTTTGGTTTCAATACCGCTTTTTAAAGGATTTCACCTTAAGGAAAAACTTGTTAAAAATTTTTTTTTAACAAGTTATACTTACCACCTCTGCAGTTGGTATTGCAGAGTGGCCCCAATCCTCCTCTTCTGGGGTCCCCCGGCAGCACTCCTGGCTCCTCTTCCATGCTTTGTTGGAGAGCCACTCCTGTGGGCACGTTCCCATGTCCTGCTGCTGCGCTCCTTGACACTGCATCATTGGATTTGATTGACAGCAGCAAGAGCCATTGGCTGCACTGCTATCTATCCAATTAGGACCCCGAGACACCGGCTGGAGCTGGCGTGCTCATCCCAGTCACTAGAAAGACTAGGTCCAGGCAAGAAAAAAAAAAAAAAAAAAAAAAAAAAAAAAAAAAAAAAAAAAAGGAAGAGGGGGGGTCCTGCATCACAGGTTCCACCTTAATGCATTAAGGTGAAAAAACAGGGTTTACAACCCCTTTAAAGTAATAGTCTTGTTTTTTTAGTTAAAAATAACACGTTATAATTACCTGTAAAAGGTGTAATGGTTTTGCACAGAGCAGCCTGGATCCTCTTCGGCTCTCCTGGCACCGCCCCTCCAGACAAGTGCCCCCACAGCAAGCAGCAGCTTTGTGTTCAGGCATGAGCCCCAGCTAGGCCCCGCCCCCTCCCCTCATTGGCTCACTGACATGGAAGCTAATGGCACATTGGTGCAATGCTTAAGCAAAAAAAAGTTTTTTTTTTTAATTTTCAAAAAGGTGAATCTTATCTTTTAAGCCCAGCACAAGGAGAAAATACTTTTGCGTTCTATACACATTTTAGGAGTAGATTCTTAGACCATGGGATTATATACCTACCATCAGGTACCCATGTAACTCCCACTTAAATGAAGCTCCATTTTTTTGGAGTTTTTTTTGCGTATGCAGTTAAGCCTAGCGAAGAGGGAAGTGAACTCTGTTATGTATTGTACTCCAAGATGGCTGCAAATTAACTTACTCCCATGTCAAAATTCCTATTTTAAATATACAATGGCACAGGGATTTTATAGCAATAAAAGTGGTCTGCATGCCAAGAGGGTGGCAATAGCTGACTGCCAAAGAAAAAAGGAGGGATTTTCAAAAAGTCTTCAGATCCCCATCAACCAAATCAAAAAGGTCAGAATACCATCATTAGTAACAGATTGGCTGTACCCACACTGGGGACACAGCCCATCTTCTCCTTTCATAGGGTACACGGCAAGATATGGGGGGGGGGGGGGTTTAATAGCCTCCGAGTTTGGCAAATCACAAGACCCATGCAGCTTGATCCCAGATAGGTAAAGGCTGCGAGTGTGAACGAGCCCTACTAGTTGGCTCTATACAGAGACTAGAATGCATTGCTTGAACCAACAAATCCACGGTAGCCAGCAGTAGGCATCCCTTTTAGGTTTTGTAAAATGGGTTGTAGCAGCTGAAGATAATCAAGTGGTGGGGTGGCAAAAGAGCCGGGGGGGTGTTTGTACCCAGAGATTCCACAAGTGCTGATGGAGAAAAAAAAAAAAAAAAAAAAAAAAAAGTGACAGAAGATTCCGCTTTAGGCAGGCCACGTGTGTCTGAAGGAGGCTGGAATAGTGTCAGTTTCAGAACGTGCTTTAGAACAAAGGGAACTGCTGCCAGCCTGAAAAAGGTACGGGGGGGTTTCCTCAGGGCCTACAGTGAAATTCCCACCATGTCCCATGTGCTCCAGCACGCCTGTAACCCACCATTGCCCAGTGGGTAACATCTATGAAAGTACTCACAATGGATGCAAACTGAGGGGTTCAGCATGAAGTAATTGCAATAACTCAGGGACTAACTGAGCTCTAGTGACTCTCTCCAGAGTTTGAGAACATGAGACCACAATCAGCAGCTTGCATCACTAACCAGAGACCCTGGAACTTTCTAGCAAACCAGAAATCCAAAAAACCCCCACACACAGAACAATCCCCCTGGCTGGTGCATGTGTCACAAGAACAGAAGCAAACAGGGGCCCATCTGCCTAAACACTTGGAAGGCGTCTCTGGGGTCTGAGAAGAAAGTCAAACCCCAAACTTAATCCATATGAACATGGTACTAAGATCGTATTCAGAGTGTTAAAGTGGTTCTAAAGGCTCAAGGTTTACCTTCATGGATTCAATGCAAGAAAAAAAAAAAAAAAAAAACTATGCAGCAGCAAGTACTCCTAAACAGCTGGTGCCAAGAAGGGTTTCAGGCATCTGTAGGTGAACAAGTTTCTGTAGGTGGGCAGTGAAAACAGACCGGAGACCCATCTATATGTTTTAGGACCGGACCGCTTTCTTCAGGCTGAAAGGCAAGAGAGCACTTGACCCTGCATATGTAGACACTCAATCCCTCAACATGGTGAAACCAGGGGTGAGGAAAAAAATTTGAAAGTGGCATCCAATGATGCAATTGGTGAGGCAGCTCTGTGTTTTAACCAGATTTGACTTACCTCACCAACTAAGTTTCCAGAAACAGTGCCAGACCTGAGGCTGTGCAAATGTCCTGAACCTGGAAAAACGCTCAGCAGCCAACAGTACACCAAGGTCTGAAAAGCACCATAACGTAACATCCAATACTGGAAGGCTAGCCCTGCACATCCAGTCCAACAGGAATGCTAAGGAACAATACCAATCCAAATAGCCGCTATGTAGAAACAGCTTAAAGTGGTGTTTCACCAAAAAAAAAAAAAATTAGATGTCAGCAGCTGCAAATACTGCAGCTGCTGACTTTTAAAATAAGGACACTTACCTGTCCCGGGGTCCAGCGATGTCGGCACCCGAGACCGAGCCGTCCCTCGATCCTCGGGTGCTGCCGCCGCCATTCACACTGAGGGAATCAGGAAGCGAAGCGTTGCCGCTTCACTGCCCGGTTCCCTACTGCGCATGCGCGAGTCGCGCTGCGCGTCTTCACTGGTCCCCGTTGTGTTGTGGGAACTGTGTATTTCCCACAACACAACGGGGGTGGGCGGGGAGTCTGCGGCTAGCTGCGGCTAGCTGTACCCGGAAGTGGGTGCAGATACCTGTATTATACAGGTATCTGCACCCCCCTCCCCCCTGAAAGGTGCCAATTGTGACACCGGAGGGGGGGAGGAATCCGATGAGCGGAAGTTCCACTTTAGGGTGGAACTCCGCTTTAAGTAGCAAGAAATCTTAATTGAAGACACAGTAAGATACCACAAAAAGGGAGAAGGCTAATGAGCCAGCATAATCTGAGCTTCAAACCTCCCAGGACAAACTACTAGGGGGTGCTGGGTAGAGAAAGGGTTATATAGGGGTTGACTTACAATTTCTGTCCCAACCTCCTGCAGTAAAAGTAGAACCAGTTTCCAAATTCCCATGTCCCTCAGGGGATAAGAAATCCATATAGCAGTCAAAATCCATAAAGCAATGTTTTAAAGATTTTCCCCATAGTATGGGGATAAACTGAATGCCAGTGACCAGCAATGCATCATCCCCAGGGGATACTCCTGCTTAGCAAATTAGGCTCTATGCAGAAGGGGCCCATTTCTCAGTACAGTACCATGGAGTAATGAAATGCATGTAATGCACTAATCACTGTGCCGTTTAATTTTCAAATGACAAACTAAATACATATTACAGCACTGGGCCATGCACCTGCAGTGCACCACAGGCCTGTCAAAAATGATGTTGCTTTAACAAAGCATACCTTAAAAATGTGCAAAAAAAAAAAAAAAAAAAAAAAAAAACCACACTTACTGCTTTCCCGTAACTTTTCCTTGTTTGCAGTAAGGTTTGACAACAAAGGCTTTAAATCCAATTTGGCTTTCTGGAACATCTCTAAGATGTCAACTTTGTCAGCATTTTCTTCAAATTGAATAGGAGCAAAAAAATTTCCAGAGTTCTGTCCAAGAGAGGGAATAACTTGTTCCAAGCCTATATCAAGAGAAAAAAAAAAAAATAGCTTGAGTCCAGAGCCATTAAATGCATATTTTCTGTAATAAAGCTCTAATGGCTAGACTTCATAATACATTGGATAAACCTAAAATTTGGTCATAC
The DNA here is from genome assembly GCA_037952835.1 of Lithobates septentrionalis. NCBI lineage: Eukaryota > Metazoa > Chordata > Amphibia > Anura > Ranidae > Lithobates > Lithobates septentrionalis. Next base: position 1,996,643 of record JBBDGP010001186.1, read on the forward strand.
TGAAACAAAATCTCAGATTCAACCTTAACCACCACCATCTTCACGTTGGCGTTCTCCCTGGGTGGCTCTACGCATTACACCCACCTTTTTTCCTCCCAGTTCTATCACTTTCCAAAGATCCAAAACGGTATAGACTAAAGCATCAGGGAAGAAAATAAAAAACCTAGCACAGGTTAGAACTTCACATAGCCACCTGCAAGACTGACCAAATGTCACACCCTTAGAGGCTTGAACACCCATTTGATAAAAATATGAACTAAAGACCAGATAGAAGCTTTATAACCCTGAGCTACCAAACCTGGTGTCAAACTGCCCAGGAAGCGCCAACACTGTTAGACTGAGTCAGTGGAACCTTGCCCTTTAAAACCATGAAAAAAAAAAAATAATTCATACATATACATGAAAGAAGGCATCACACTGTCCTGGATAAGTTGGAACTAAGATACCCATCTTAGGAAAAAGGATGGCTGAAGCAGTAAAACCACCTTATGGTAAAGCACCAGAACGGTTCCTTACAGGCAAGGGCAGCCAATGCCAAAGACTCAAGCCAAAATGGCAACCAGAAATATACCCCCCCTGTGTCAAATAGGACAAGGAGGAATATCCTGAAGGGATTCGAAGCCAATTTCTGTAATACTGAAAAGTACCAAGTTGAGGTCCCACAGAGTCTTAAAGCAGTTGCCCAGTCTAACGTTCAAAAATTAAGCAGCTACAAAAACTGTAGCTGCTGACTTACTACTAGGACACTCACCTGCCCCAGGATCCAGCGATTCTCCACCGCCCTTCAGTCCCTGGCACAGGCATACTGTGGGCAGCTGGCTGTGACTGACTGCTTCACAACCAGCTGCTCAGTGCATATGAGCAAACTGTGCTGAGCCATTTGATTGGTCCTACAGCTTTCTTGGACCTGTGACATGTCCCAGAAGGCTGTGGAGGGGGTCTGAACATCCACTCTGATCGCCGAATGTCCCAAAATGGTGGGGGGGCACAGAGAAAGGGAAAAAACAAAAAAACAAACAAAAAAAAAAAAAAAAAAAAAAAAAAACCACACACTTCCGCTTTAACTGGTGGAACAAAACCCATGACCCCTTGTACAAAAGAGAAGGCATGCAACAGAAAGCAATAGATCTCAGAAAGTCAAAGAAATAAATATATCATAATCAAGTCGACACACACACACACACACACGTTTACAAGGATGCAGTTCTCTAGCCTTTTAGCAAGATAGGAATGACAATTTGCAACACCCCTGACTCTAAAGGACCCTGGCTTTCACAGCCATGCCATTAAAGACAGTGAATATAAAAAGGTTGGAAGATTGTCACTCAAGAAGGGTCCATAAAAAGCATCGGCCAACAAGTTTGAGGTCCTAGTAAAAAAAAAAAAAAAAAATAAGTGTTGTAGCATCCACTGCAAAATACTCGGGGTACCCTGATTCTGGATATGAACCTTCCCAGTTTTGCATTGAACCTGAATGCCAGGAGAACATCTGGGGTTCCCCACCTTCTGTAGTTTCTCAAACACCTCTGGGTGAAGAACCCACCTCCCCTGGAGTTAATTGGCAGCAGGGAAAAACCACCTGCCAAAATTTTCCATGGCAGAACGTGGATAGCGGGGACAGGGCCGGGATATGAAGTTCCATCAAGACAAGAGATCCACTTCTCATCGGCATGCTTCCACAACCCTTCCAGGGAGGCCTTCCAGATGCACTGAGCAGGGCAAGACAAAATCAAAATTAATATCAAGATCTTGATTGGCAGCGACCCCTCCTGCAGTGACCAAAGTTAAGTGGATTGAGAGATTGTCCAGAACTTCACCCCAGTCCACCAGGCTGTTGTGCATAGTCAAGTCAGCTGCAGACAGCAGGGCCACAAGTTGAAAATCCACAAGTTACAGGAATCTGATGTGAAAATAATGGTATGTGTAAATAAGCATCCATCAGATCCACAGATTCTAGAATGTCGCCTTGCTGGAGGGAGGCAACTAATGACCACAGATTCCATCCAGAAAGTCTGCATCCCAAGAAACATGAACCACAGCATCAAGGATGGGGCAGGGCATTGCCATTTGGTTTCAGAACCCTGAACAGGTTTGAGTAAACACATGAAACCACATAACTTCGAGATAGCCAGGTGATGGGGATCTCCTGGCATCTAGGTTCAATGTGGAGCTGGACATATTGATACCTAGAACTCCACAAGTGCTTGCAATAAAATCTCTGGTGACACCAATTCTCCAATTTATGCCTTTACAGCTTTGGCTTGGCCTGCTTCACAGGATTCTTGTGGAAGGTGCTCTTGTGATTCTGACCATCCCGGCCTGGCCCAGAACAAGGTATCTTGACATGGTGGGCAGACAAACCATGGACCCTTTTACAATTGAACCCACCTCCTGTTGAAAGGTCCAATCTTTTATAGTTGGTGGCTTAATGGCATGGCTGGAAAAGCCAGGATCTTGAGAAGCTAATCCGCTTATTCATTTTAAAGGCTAGGAAGCAGGTTCAAAGAAGATTCATCACAGGACTTGGAAGTCTTTAGTCTTTGTGAGGCTTGAGGACTTCTTCCGTGTAGTATTTTGTGGGTCACATTTTGGCATTTCGCCAATCTGAAGTCGATCAGGGACTGGCCTAGAGTAAAATAAGTGTTCGGATTTTTGCTTGGCGTTACTCTTCCAGAGACCAATCGCTTGACATTTCTTGAAGCAAGGAGTTATTGCTGTGCGTACTGTCCCACCACTTAAGACTATTGACTTAGTGGGAACTCAATCCAAGGATATCCCCTTAGTGCTTGTGACAAGGTTATTTTTCTGGTTGCAATTACTTTGGGTCAGAGTTTAGGAATTGGCTGTTTTCACCCGATGAACACAAGGAAATGTTTGTGTTCCACTGTGACAAGGTAGTTTTACAGCCTCAGCCATCCTTACCCAACAGGTAGTTTTTGTTCCATTTTAACCAAGATACTGTGGGGGTGATTTACTAAAACTGGAGATTGCGAAATTGGGCACAGCTCTGCATAGAAATCAGCTTTCAGGTTTAAGCCCCCCTTCACAATCGGGCCAATTTGACATGTCAAATCGGAGGCCTATTGCTGGCAATGGCACCGTCCAAATCTGTGTGATGCGAATTCCCAAAAGTAGTTCCTGCACTACTTTTGGCGACTTTGAAGGCCATTTCAATAGACCTCTGCATAAACCCGCACAGATGTCTTTCAAATCACCCACAAACACACTGAAATGCAGGTTTGAAATGAACTTGCACCAATTCAAACCCGCTTATTGTCAAAGCCTAAATTGAACAAGCTTAAGTTAGAAGCCGAATGGCCATCATACACAACTGCAGATTTTGCACTCCAGTTTTAGTAAATCAACCCTTGTGCTACCATTTGTCCCAAGCTTCAGACGGTGGGCTGGAAAAAGGCTCTTCACACCTTGAATTTGGTTCCTGACATCAAGTGTTACCTATAGTCAGCTGATATTAAGTCAGATTCCTTCTTTGTGCTTCCTGAAGGTGCAAGGGAAGGTCCGACAGGTTCCAAAATCTATTTCTCATTGAATCAGTCAGCTCATTTCTCAAGCTTATGGTCTAAAGGGCAAAGTTCCGTTTTTTGGCGATGGCTTTCTACCAGGAAAGTTGGAGCTTCTTGGGCTATACGCCCTCAGGCTTCACCAGCTCAAGTTTGTAAAACTGCTTGAAAAAACCTTAGTTAGACTTACCGGTGACGGTATTTCTACGAGCCTTTCAGGACAGCACCTTGGAGAGAGCGTAGCTCCACCTCTTAGACAGGAAACACTGCGTGACAACGCCCCTTTAAAAAGCAGCTGCTTCCACCATGCCATCAGTTGTTACCGAGAAATCCTCCGACATGCTGGAAAATATAATCAGACAATTACCAGGTCCTATAATTATACTTTACATATGATAACCAAGGGAGGGAAGTAGGCTGCTGTCCTGAAAGGCTCGTAGAAATACCGTCACCGGTAAGTCTAACTAAGGTTTTCTCCCTTCGCCTTTCAGGACAGCACCTTGGAGAGGATAACCGAGAAACTTACTTCAGGGTGGGACTACTGCCTGCAAAACCTTCCTACCAAATGATTGGTCCGAGGCTGATAGTAGATCCAAGCGGTAGTGCCTTATGAAGGTCGAAAAACTGGACCATGTGGCAGCCTTGCAGATTTGCTCAGGAGATGCCCCAGCCCTTTCTGCCCATGATGCCGCCACTGCTCGAGTAGAATGAGGTAATACCCCTTCCGGAGGTTCCAGACCCAAAGATATGTATGCCTCTTTGATGGCCTGCTTTAACCATCTTCCAAGGGTGCTTTTGGAAGCTTTACCTCCTTTGTGAGTACCTTCCATTAAAACAAAGAGTGAGGATGACTTTCTGATTTCCTTTGTTCTTTCCAGATATTTAAGCAGGCACCTCCTGACATCAAGGGTATGGAAAGCTTCTTCTCCTGCTCCCGAAGGTAAAGGACAAAAAGTAGGGAGAATGATTTCCTGTGTACGGTGAAAAACTGAAGCCACCTTTGGTAGAAATGCTGGATCCGTCCTTAAGACTACCCTATCCTGTAGACATCTCATGAAGGGCTCTTTAATTGAAAGGGCTTGTAACTCACTAATTCTACGTGCGGAAGTTACTGCTACCAATAAAATAGTCTTTAACGTCAAGAAACGTAATGATGCTTCTTCTATGGGTTCAAACGGTGCCCTAGTTAGGCCCTGAAGAACTAAAGATAAATCCCATTTGGGAAAACTAACAACAGGTCTAGGCTTTACTTTTGCCATTGCCCTAAAAAATCTGATTATTAAAGGTTCCCCTGACAGGGTTCTTTCCAAAAAAACTGATAAAGCAGCTACCTGCGTCTTGAGCGTACTTGCTGCTAACCCCTTCTCCAATCCCTCTTGAAGAAATTCCAAAACTGAAAATGTGGTACGAAAATCAAAGTTTTTACTGGAACACCAAGAATTATAGATCTTCCAGACTTTAAAGTAAATGTCTCTCGTCACTTTTTTTCTACTTGCAAGAAGGGTAGAAATAAGCCTCTCTGATAAACCCTTCCGTCTTAAGATTTGTTCTTCAGAAACCAAGCTGTTAGTTTGAGGTAAGCTGGATCTGGATGGAGAATTCGGCCCTGACTCAACAGGTCTACCCTGATTGGTAATCTCCAAGCAGGTTTCACTGAGAGGTTCATCAAGGTTGAAAACCAGGGTCTTTTTGGCCAATAAGGAGCTATTAATATTAGCTCCGTGGACTCCAATCTGAATTTGGCTAACACCTTTGGTATCAGTTGGAACGGGGGAAAAGCGTAGGACAGATGGAAGTCCCATTTGTGAACTAACGCATCTACTCCGAGAGCTTGATCCTGTCTCTGAAGAGAGAAGAAGACTGGTATTTTTGCATTTTCCTCTTTTGCAAAGAGGTCCACTTGGGGATGACCCCAACTCTTGGAAATCTTTTCGAATAATTCCTGATTGAGAGACCACTCTGCTTCCCTTATTTCTTTCCTGCTGAGGAGATCTGCTAAGGTGTTTTCCGTCCCCTTTAGATGGACTGCTGATAGAGAGGCCACATTGTTCTCTGCCCATCTTAGGATCTGATGCGCTAGACCCATTAGGGTTTTGCTTTTTGTGCCCCCTTGCTTTGTTAAATATAATACTGTCGTCATATTGTCTGACAATATTTGGACATGTTGATTCACTAGAAATTCCTGGAGGGAGAGGAGGCTTAAGTGAACAGCCTTTAACTCTCTCCAATTTGAAGATCTTCTTGCTTCTGGTTTGGTCCAAACTCCCTGAACCGTTTTTTCTTCCAGGTGAGCTCCCCATCCCCAGGCGCTGGCATCTGTAGTCAGCCTTCTGGTTACCGGAAAGACCCAAGGAAGCCCTTTTGAAACGTTTCCTAGGTTCCTCCACCACCAGAGAGACCTTTTTGCTCTTGCCCCCAAGTTGAATTTCTTCTCCAGAGGTTCCTGGTATGACCAATTCATCAGGATATCCGATTGCAGAGGACGGGAATGCAACCTGGCCCACTGTACCGAAGGAATTGCTGCTGTCAACAGACCCAGAGCAGACATGGCTTGTCTTACAGAGATCTCTGCGTTGGATTGAAGTGTTATCAGGGTCAACTGCATCTTCTCTATTTTCTCCTGGGGTAGAAAAATTCTCTGTTCTATCGAGTCTATTTCGTACCCCAGAAACCTTACCCTTTGAGATGGAATTAAGTTTGACTTCTGAAGATTGAGAAGCCATCCCAAACCACTTAAATGTGTTTGAACTGTCTGTAGGTTGACCTCTACTTGACCCCTTGAGTCTGCAAACAGTAGCAGATCGTCCAAATAGGGTACTATTGAAATCCCCTTCAGTCTCAGGGGCTCCAAAGATTCCGCCATCACTTTTGTGAATACCCTGGGAGAAGAGGAAAGACCGAAAGGCAGGGCCCGAAACTGCAGGTGCCAAATCTCCCCTCCCCCCAGATTGACTGCAAGACGCAGGAACCTTTGTGATGGGGGCGCTATTGGTATATGGAGATAGGCATCTCTCAAGTCGATGGAAGCCATATGACATTTGGGGGTTAGCAAATTCCTTACTGAGAAAATCGTATCCATTCTGAATTTTTTGTATTTTATGGATCGATTTAGGACCTTTAAATTGAGAATCAGGCGGAACTTTCCTGATGGCTTTTTGACCATAAAAATGTGGGAGTAAAACCCCTTCCCCTCTTGATCTTTCGGAACCTGGGAAATGACCTTCTGTTGCATCAGTTCCTGTAACAGAGACTTCCTGGCCAGAGCCTTTTCCCGATCCTTTGGCAGGTTTGTGATGTAAAACCGACTTGGGGGGCTTTGTGAGAATTCCAATTGATAACCCTTTTTGACTAACCCCAGAACAAAAGGACTCTTTGTTGTTTTTTCCCAGATTGGTAAGAAGTCCTGTAGTCTCCCCCCTACTAGATGGTCATTGTTTTTTAGGGGTTTGTTCTGGGGTTCTAAAGAGTACCCCACCTCTACCTCTTCCTCTCTGAGAAGACCAGGGTCTCTTCTGTGTGTGGTCCTTTTCCTTATCGGTTTGTCGAAAAGGACGAAAATTTTTCCTCTGCTGTACCGTTTTCTTCTTTTGTGGGAAAGCTTTCTTCTTGTCTGCTGTCCTGTCAAGGACAGTCTCTAGTTCTGGCCCAAACATCAGGTCTCCTGAAAAGGGAATTCCGCACAGTTTTACTTTAGAAGCTGAATCCCCTGACCAGGTCTTTAGCCAGAGTGCTCTTCTTGCTGAGTTAACAAGCGCAGAGGACCTGGCTGACATCCTGATAGATTCTGCAGAGGCATCTGCCATATATTTTACTGCCTTAAGCAGGGTAGGGAAGGACTCCAATAAGTCTTTTCTGGAGGTACCTGCCACAACATGATTTTTAAGTTGCTCTAACCAGCACTCCAGATTCCTAGCCACAACCGTAGCCGCCATTGCTGGCTTAAGATTAGCTAGAGATGAGTCCCAGGCTTTCTTCAGTAGCCCATCTGCCCCCTTTTTAATAGTGTCTGTTAACACTTTATGCACAGGGAACACCCTGTGTTTAATTTCCTCCAGCCCCAGGTACATCTTATCATGCACAGACAGCTGAGCCTTTTCTTCCTGGATCTCCAGGGTAGTATAAATTGCCTTGAGTAATTCATCCACCTCCTCAAGTGACAGCTTATATCTAGATGATCTTGACTCTTCTTCCACCTCCTCCTCCTCAGAATCAATGGTTGAGGGTGGAATGCTTTCCCTTTCCTCCTCCGACTCACTTTCCACCTGTCTGGAAGTGGACTGAGGGAAACTGGAGTGAGAACTCTGATCTTGGCTGGAACTCTGGCCGTGCTTTACAAGGGAACGCACTGTCCCTAGGGCCTCTGCTAACTCCTTCCTCACAGAAGATAAGAGTTCTTTGCACTCTTGTGAGGATTCTTCTTTTACTAAATCCACAATGCAGGATTTGCCCAGTGGTTTGGGCCAAGAGTCCCTTAAAGGATTTTTGCATGAGGGGCACTTTCTCCCTGTTCTCTCTGATTTGGCAGTAGCTTTCTGAAACAGAGAAACAAGAAAAAACCCAGGTCCTTTAGAACTAAGGCTTCAGAGAAAAGTAGCACCTCCAGCCAACACCCTAAGTGCCCAGAGTCTCACTCCTTTGCTGAACTGCTAATGGAAACTGTTACCCCATAGCAGACAGCAGCAGGTTTTGAATAATCACATCAAAGATAAAACACCCAGTGATATAAAAGGAAAGAGGTGCCACCGCACCTCTCCTACCTGGGCCTGGCCGGGAACCTGGGCGCCTGCATCCGCCATTGCTGCTGACGATTCCGCTGTATCCATAGTGCAATCCGCAGCTGCTGCACTGTGTACTAGGCTCCATGTGCCAAACAAAAGGAAGTCCCGGCCAGAGGACCCGCCCCTTCCTCCTGCGTTCCAGCAGCAGGAACCAATCGCTGCTACGCCCCGCCGGAAGTATCCGCCCACCGGAACTGACATCACCTGCTGTCCGGGATTCGGCGCCGCCATGCAGAGGCCTGGCATGGACGCTCTTCTGAGCACAACCGCGGCCCCCCGAACACCCCGGGTGGAAAACTTCCGGCAGACCATTACTCCTGTGAGCCGGAGAAGGAAGGGACACCGGAGCACCCTCCTCACGTAAGGGAAGGAGCTGGGTTGGTCTGAGTATCCAAACGTGGAGGTCCTGCCAAAACCCTCTCCTTGGAGAGAGCGCAGCCCCTCTGGTTCCCCAAGCAGTGCTTCCACCATGGCGGAGGAAACACTAAAACTGATGGCATGGTGGAAGCAGCTGCTTTTTAAAGGGGCGTTGTCACGCAGTGTTTCCTGTCTAAGAGGTGGAGCTACGCTCTCTCCAAGGTGCTGTCCTGAAAGGCGAAGGGAGAAAAAAAGGAATATGTATATATTGCGCTGTCTTATATAAATAGGGCAAGCAGCTGACACAAGTGATCAAATCTTGCAAAAAACAAAATATAAAAAAAGTGCAGCGCTAATAGGCATTTAGATGGTCCATAGGACCACTCAATGTATTTCTGCTGGTAATATCACAACCAGTGAGCAGAATTGGTGAACCCAATCTATAAATCTTTACTAGGAGCGGTGGTGGATCTATCAACTTCCTCAAATTTTATTTTTTTTTTATTTATTTTTTTTTGGTGTCACCACTCTATGGACTGAGTTAATATAATGAACACAAATACTCACTCATTTTACTAGATGTACTTTATATATGGTATCACTTTTCACAGATTGTGTTTATTGATTCTGCTCACTATATGGACCGAGTTAATATAACGAGCACCAATACCCATGTTTATTTCACTATATAGAATCATTTCCTTTATAAGATTTATAGATTGGGTTCACCGATTCTGCTCACTGGTTGTGATATTACCAGCAGAAATACATTGAGTAGTCCTCTGGACCATCTAAATGCCTATTAGCGCTGCACTTTATATTTTATGTTTTTTGTAAAACTGCTACCTGGTCTTTGGTTCCTACTTACAAAAGTTTTTCAAAGTAATGTTCAAGCCACTGAGGAACCTACTTTTGCTTGGCGTGTCTTGCAGCAAGCTGTGTAAGGTTCTAGCTTGTTCTTGTTTGGGGCCTGTTGCAATGTTGCGCCCCCCCCCCCCCCCCCAATATTCAGCATTTTGTGATGTTCCCATCATAACTGACATTGTGTCCTGAGATGTATGATAAGAGACATTTGGATTTTATGGTACATGGTTTGCTACAAAAAAAAAAAAAAAGAAACTGAAACCTTGCCTAGTTGGGAGGGTTATGTTGCAGAGGGGGATTTCCTGTCGTTGCCAGTATCCAATCACCCAAGTGTGGCAGCAAAACCCTACTGTAATGGATGACACGATACCCTGCGATGTACTCACAGGATATTACAGGTAAACTAGAAATCCAATTTTTCTACAACTAGAACAGGATGAAATTCTACCAACCATTCCCATTTAAGGGCACTCTTCCCACATCAGCAGAATACCCTTCTGGTGAAGCTTTTGCCCAAACACTGCCACTCCCTGCCACTAACAGAAGGCAAGCAAAGGGACCTTCAACATTGCAGTCAATCTTCTGATCCTAAAGTAATCAAATCTGCAGTGCTTTAATAATATTTAGATCTTTGGTCTGCTAGTGCTCGGAACTTGCTTAGCTGCACATCAGTCAAAATTGGCTTCAGGATGGGCACTTGCTTACGAAGTACTTGTTTTACCCTGGCATGAAAATAAATTCAGCTGCATGAGAAACCATGCCAAAACTGAGCCTCATGGATAAGTACTTCTAAATTACAAAGTTCTGTAGGCACTGTAAATCTCTCCTAAACTTGCAGGAGATATTTACTATATACGCCATCAGCGCATGCACTCTGAAGACACGGCTGAATTGTGCCGTTTCTTCAGGGCCTTGTGCCGTGACCAGTGGCTCCCGCGCTGCAGGGGCTTCGCGCTAAGGTAAGCATTTCACAATGAGCTAGTATGCGATGTATACATTTAATAGCTGCCATTACTAAAATTACATACATACACTCCCTAAAAATCTTGTTTGACAATCATTTTTATGCAAAAACATACGCTTATTGGGATTTTACTTAAATTATGTAGCTGAATATTGACTTAAATTTAAGAAAATTTATTGGAAATATTTTTATTTGGGTACAGCAGCGCTCTTAAGGGACGGCATTCTGTCCCCACAGAGTGCATGCACCGGTGACACAACATGGTTGATCTCTTAAAATCTTAAGTGCTTGATTCACTGGCACAGGAGCACTACTGCATTTGTTGAGGCTTCAAATCTACTGACCAAGATCAAAATACTTGTCAGATCCCAGTAAGCTTGAAGACTAAAAACCATCAAAAGACTAGGACAGACAATGAAAATATAAGCAATTTAACCTGCTAGCCTTTCCAGTTCCTCATGAGGGGTGGACCTCAGGCTGCTGGATCGACTCCCAGAATAACTGTTACTGGAGAACCATCGGCTAAATCTGCTGGCAGTCATTGATCCTTCCCCTAGTACATCCTCAATCATCTGCAGGAAGAGAACACATACAGGATAAGTGATTGATCATATAGAGAGTGGAACATAAGCTGCAATGGTGTTACACTTACTTGTAGGTGAAGGGACCACTTTGTGGCTTTGGAATGCCAGGTTTGAACCCGAAGTCCAGCACTTAGGTTTCAAATGCCCCACAATTCACAACAGAATACTTCATATGAAAGCAATTTGTATGATAAACCACAATAGCAACAGAACTGATCATGCTGCATAACATTTAGGATATGGACTAACAAACTCAAAATAGCACCAAGCTACCAAGGATTTCTGAATTAACATGAGCCAAACCTGTCAGTTTAGGCCACTTCAGCCAGCTAAACAAGACAGCTTATAGATTCACAAATGATACCCCCAAATTAGGGCAGAAATATTGCACAAACACATTAAACATCCTGTATAAATAAAACTCAGTCCAAAATGGAACTCAGCAGGGGAAAAAATAAAAAAAAAAAAAAAAAAAAAAAAAAAGGGGAAAAGCAGTTCTGTTTCAGTGATATATCAAGCCAGGTAAAAAGTCAGACACCTTCTGCATGCAAAACTGTGACTACCCATCACCAGTGTAAAACAAAAGATAGGCAATAAGTAATTAAAGGAGCTTTACAGGTTGCATGCCAAGACATTATGAGTCTTAAGATACCCAAAGATTTGGTGCTTTTAGAGATAAAAGGTGGGGCATTACACCACAGCACTTACCGATGCCAAGCCAGGGACGGACTTGTCCAGGTTAAAGAACTCATTGAAGTCAAACTCCCCTGGAGCTGGTTGTGGGAGAACAGCCTCTTGAGGCACTTCCTGGTCAGCTGTTTCTCTTTGAATAGGAACTTCCTCTTCCAAGATGCCACCATTACATTCAATTCCTGAGAAAGAGGCCATGAAATAATGAACCTTATACAGGCCAGAAAAGCAGATGACATGCTAACAAAGACAGATGAAAGCAAAACAGTTCTTAGAGACGTTCTATTGGATTTCTAAAAAAGGAATATCACCTTAGATCTAGTCTAGTTTTAAATGTTAGATAATCGCTACCAACAAGATTTCAGTTCCTTTACATTTGTTGATTTTAGGGTAAAAAAAAACAAAAAAAAAAAAAAAAAAAAAAAAAAAAAAAAAAAAAAAAGCATCTTATATGGAGTTCTAATTATAATCAAAACCCAACGCAGGCGTGAGCTTACCAGTTAGGAAATACCATGACTCATTACTCAAACACTTTGGATTGGGAGGTGTTAGAAAAAAAAAACAAAAAAAAACGACATGGTGGATGTTAAGGAAACTCTAGGCTAAAAACTAAGCATATTTCCCTGGAAACAAGTCATAGCAAACTGCTCCCCCCCCTCCATATGACCACCAATACACTGAACACTTAAGACCCAGTATGACATGCCATAATTGTCTATTGCCTCAGGCTCTTTAGGACGAAATCTAGGGAAGAAGTTTAAAAACACAAGGTTCCAGAGTACATAGCACATGTCCCTGTTAAAAATCTGAAGGGGTTGAGAAGCCTTTTAATAAGGCTTAAACATTTAGCAAGTTTTTAAACCCAGGGCAACAAGTCTTCTTGCCCACAACTGCCCCCTCATCATTGTACAAAATACTCCTAGTGGCTGCACATTAAGCCCATCCCCTTGACACACTACTTGGCTCTCTGGGAACAGAATGGTCTCACACCCTGTTTGAGGAGCATCTACTCAAAATTCTTCTAACGTTACCTCCAATGCCACCATTTTAAGCATTGAGTGCAGTGGTATAAAGACCAAGGTTCACACACCGAAATCCCATCAACCCAAACACTGCCACGCCACCCTTCCACAAGACCCCTGGGTCCTCCAATTTCCTCAAGAAACCTTGGCTTGCACCCAAATATTAATCTTTGCTACCCAAGCTTTTGACAGCTAGAGAAATCCCAACCCCAGAATACTGAAAAGCTCCTGGTCCACCCTCAGTGGCGGAATAGATACCAAGTCAACCAGATAAACCCAATAGAAGATATTCTACAAAAAGCCTACAATGAAATAAAAATAAAAAAAAAGGGGGGGGGGGGGGGGGAAGATGACGAATACAGCTCCAATTGGTAAGCTGCAAAATGTTCACTTTTGGGTTTAAAACCACTGTAGAGGTTCAGGTACTGAACCAAATGGCCACGTGGGAGGTTATGCTGAAAAACAAAAACTGGCACCTGAGTGAAATTGTGTTTGCCAAAAACTGCTTAAGGTCATGAAGAGGATGGTCACTGTACAAGAGTTAAGGAAAATTGAGCCAAAAAGTTTTTGTTTTTTTATAAAAAAAACTTTAAATGCTCTGTATTACAAAAAGGTGCACACATTAAATACTCTTTCTAAAGTCTATTGGCAAACTGGCATTAAAAGCAGTAATAAACCCAAAAGCAATTTTATTGCAGCTTATCAACACTTAGATGTGATAGCTGCATTAGTTTTTCATTTCGGCTGTTTTCATCTGGTAATTCAGCCAGTAAGTCTTCACAGCAGAAACTCCAGCAGAGTACATCAGTTTACATGGATGAGACAAATCCCTAACACTGGCAGGGGCAAATCAAATGATCCCCAATTATTCATAAAAATAATCTTATACCAAAAAAAGCGTTTAACCAACAAATATTACAGGTGGAACACGTAATGTTCCCGCAAGGGGGGGGGGGGGGGGAGAATAGTGGTAGTTCCGATTTTTTTATGTCACAGTATTACTGCTAAGGTCTAGAACACAAATTTCAGAAACCCACCCACCCCTACACACGAAGTGTTCATGTAAAGTGGCAAAAAAAAAAATAAAAAATAATTTTTTGGTAAAATATAAAAGTTGAGGTTGCACTGAATAAATAGATACCCAACATGTCAAACCTTAACCACTAGCCGATCAGCCGCCGCAGTTACTGTGGCAGGTTGGCACGGCTGCGCAAATCGCTGTAGCTGCAAGTCGCTCCTTTAAGACGTCACAGCAGGTGAATGCGCCCACCGCATGTCCCTGGAGCCGATGCGTGTGCCCGGGGGGTGCCATGTTGAGGGGTTAACAGTTAACCCCTTCATTGCCCCTAGGGTTAACCCCATCCCTGCCAGTGACACTTGTACAGTAATCAATGGCAATTTTGAGCTCCGATCGCTGTATAAATGTCAACGGTCCCAAAATAGCGTCAAAAGTGCCCTGTCCGCCGCAGTCCTGAAAAAATAAATAATCGCACTGCATTACATACTTGCCAGGCCTTAACAGCCGGAAAACTGTCAGACCTGGAAAGGAAGTCACGTCACTAGAAGGGGAGGTTAGCAGACGTGTGTCTGCTCTCCTCCCCCTCTACACCAGACCCGCAAAGTGACAGGAGAATTCAAGCAGCAGCCCAGGTCTAAACTGTGACCTGGCACTTGGGGTTTGTCAAGCCCTGCTGTAATGGATTATAAAGTGTGACCAGAGTATGGCTTCAATTTATTGGTTCTAAATCTGCCAATACATTTATCACTACCCTCCCCCCCAGACTGACAATGCTGCTGTGCCTAGTATACGTACTCCTTTAGAGTTATGTCCCACTAATACAGGTGGTGCATGGCAGTAGTTCTCAAGCCTGTCCCCAAGTACCCAAACAGGCCAGGTTTTGTGAATTTTTCTTAAATAAAATAGCGGTCCAATATACCAAGCCATTGACCGATTTAAAAGTACCTGTGCAAGATAAGGAAAACCTACAAATGTGGCCTGTTGGGGGTACTTTGGGGACAGGGTTGGGAATCACCAGGTGAAAAACAGGGGGACACAAAATAAAGTTGATGCAACCACCATATCAAAAAGGTAAGCTGCATTTTTTTTTGCTTTGGATATCACTTTAAGAGCCTTGCATAGAACATTATACTGGTCTAAGGCAGCAGAAAAAGCCGTTACTTGCCTTCCTTTACAGAAGATGTTCTTTTGCGTGTTCTTTTTCTTCCCTTCTGATCTTCTTCCAGAATTCTCTCATCAAAGCCAGTGAGCTCTATGGTCTCAGACTGGCTAGTAGGACCACCAGAGAACCATTCGGGCTCCTCTTCTGTATAGGAATCATTTCTCTTGCGCTCACCAAATACTCTCTTGCTATCACCATATTCTCTCTAATGTGAAAAAATATAAATATGATGGAGATAATAGTCTTTTACCCCTCCATTAAGGTACAGTGAATATAAAAAAAAAAAAAAAAAAAATACACACCCCTGTTAAAATGTCAGGTTTCTGTGATTGAGAAAAAAATAACCCCCCCCCCCCCCTTTAATCTTTTGGTTAAGCCATTCCTTTGACTTGGATGTATGCTTTGGGTCGTTGTCATACTGAAAGATGAAGCGCCTCTTCAGCTTTCAAGCAGAAGCCTGAAGGTGTTGTGCCAATATTGACTGGTATTTGGAACTGTTCATTATCCACTACCTTGACTAAGGCCCCTGTGCCAGCTGAAGAAAAAAAAAAAAAAAAAAAATGATGCTGCCACCACCATGCTTCACTGTGGGTATGGTGTTATGTGCAGTGTTTTTTTGCACCTTCTGGAATTATGAACAAAAAGTTCAACCTTGGTTTCATCAGACCAGAACACATTTTCCCACTTGCTTTTGGGAGACTTCAGATGAGGAGTTTTTGCAAAATTTAGCCAGGCCTAGATGTTTTTTCTTCGTAAGAAAAAAATCTGTCTTGCCACTCTACCCCATACACATGAAATTGTCACATGTACCACACAGCCAGTACTTGCCAGATATTCCTGCAGCTCCTTTAATGTTGCTATAGGCCTCTTGGCAGCCTCCCTGACCAGTTTTTTTCTTGTCTTTTCCCATTAACTTTGGGAGGGATGTCCAGTTCTTGGTAATGTCACTGTTGTGCCACATTTTCTCCACTTAATGAGGACTGTCTTCACTGTGATCCCTGGTATCTCTAAGGACTCGGAAATTGTTTTGTACCCTTCTCCTGACCGATACATGTTAACAATAAGATACCTCTGATGCTTTGGAAGCTCTCTACTGACCATGGCTTGTAGGATGCGACTAAGAAAAATGTCAGAAAAGACCCACTAGAACAGCTCAACTTTATTTGGGGTTAATCAGAGGCACTTTAAATGGTGGCAGATGTGTACTGACTCCTATTAAACATGAGTTTGAATGGTATTGCTTAATTCTGAACACAGCTACATCCCCAGTTATAAAAGGGTGTGCACACTTATGAAACCACATTTTAGTTTTTACTCCACAAGATTTGTTCGTTTTTCAATTGAGTTGTACAGTTAAAGTTTTGAAATGATTTATCTTGGTCTTTTTTTTTACATCACAGAAACATAACATTTTAACAGGGGTGTGTAGACTTTATATCCACGAGTGCTTGATCCTGCTTTTTTTTTTTTTACACACACACACACACACACACACACACACACAGCAGTCCCACACTTCCTGTATATATTTGTTTAATAAGAAAAATGAGGGGGAATAACTGCGCTACAGTGAAATACATAAACAATTATAGCCGCGATTCATCTATGTAACACAGTGAAATTAAAGAAAAAAAGGGGGTTGAATCGCGCTAAAACAGATTGGTGATCATACACATCAACACCAAACCAAATATTTAGAACTAAGTGAAGAGTTCCCCTTTAGTGTATACATAGTATACAAAACACATGTCAAATGAATAATCAACCTAAAAATAAAATGTCCAAAGTGATAATAAAAAGTCCATGTATAAAAAATAAATCACCCAAGTGATACGAAAGTATCTTAAAAAAGTTCCAAAAAACAAATTCTTGCTGTGAGAAGAAAAAAGCGTGCTTGCTCCACCACCGTGAAATCAGACTGGCCGCTTACCAGAAACTCATGATCCCCCGTTACAGAGGATCAGAGAAAGCAGTTTGTTAATACTGCTTCGAACCATGACCAATGGATCAGAGACCTTATACCGAGATGGGACATCAAAGACTGCAGGGTCAGGCTAAAGATGTTCACACTGACAGGTACTCAGACATCAGCCCACAGCATTGCAGATACGGTCATAGAAGGAAAAAAAGCTCCATATAGTGTAAAATCATTGACTTTATTGGATAAGTAAAAAGTTAAACTCACATGTTAATAGACAATAGTAGGCATGTAGTGTAGTCTAGAGCGCCGGCCGGAAGCTCACAGACAGCCCATCCTACTGGAAACAGCAGCAATGGGAGGTGACGAGAACAAGTCGCTCTGCCCAGCAGCAACGTTCTCGTCACCTCCCATTGCTGCTGTTTCCAGTAGGATGGAAATTTAAGGTCTCTGATCCATTGGTCATGGTTCGAAGCAGTATTAACAAACAGCTTTCTCTGATCCTCTGTAACGGGTGATCATGAGTTTCTGGTAAGCGGCCAGTCTGATTTCACGGTGGTGGAGCAAGCAAGCTTTTTTTCTTCTCACAGCAAGAATTTATGTTTTTTGGAACTTTTTTTAAGATACTTTCATATCACTTGGGTGATTTATTTTTTATACATGGACTTTTTATTATCACTTTGAACATTTTATTTTTGGATTGATTATTCATTTGACATGTGTTTTGTATACTATGTATACACTAAAGGGGAACTCTTCACTTAGTTCTAAATATTTGGTTTGGTGATGATGTGTATGATCACCAATCTGTTTTAGCGCGATTCAACCCTTTTTTTCTTGTTTAATGATAGAAAGAGAATGCAACAGTAGTGGTGGCAAAACAAAAGCCAAGCTAGCAAAAACCTCTGCCAAGTCACCAAGAGATACAAAAAGCGTGAGTAACTTAGCCTACCAGACTTCTACCAGTAACTCAAAATTGCCTGAACTGGCCCTTTCAGAGAAAACACAAACCAATAGTAGTTCTTACCCTGAAACGCTTATCTTTGTACTCCTTTTCTCTTGTCTCACGAGGTTCTCTTAGATCTCGTTCAAACCCTCTAGCAGCTATGATTCTGCCACTGCCAA
This sequence comes from Lithobates septentrionalis, assembly GCA_037952835.1. NCBI lineage: Eukaryota > Metazoa > Chordata > Amphibia > Anura > Ranidae > Lithobates > Lithobates septentrionalis. The sequence goes on from JBBDGP010001186.1 coordinate 2,014,646, forward strand.
TTCTTCGCCCACCAATAAGTCGTAAGCTTTCATTTTCCTTGTTATCCAGAGGACTTCCAGATCGGCGTGAACCAACAGCTGCAGTAACGTGGCAACCACCCCCAAAGCTCCGCCGTTGCGGACTGAGGACCACATCAAGGTCATCTTCCTTTACTCGTTCTCTTGGGTCTGCAAAATGTAGACAGATCATTACTTATCTGTTTAGAATTCATCAGAAGTAGCCAGAGAAAGTCCAACACTTTACCTGCTATTCGACGTTTTAGAGAACCTCTTTCTGCTTCAGTGTCTTTTCTTGAAGAGTCAACAGGTGAGCTGCGTCCAGAATTTGGGTATAGAGACGCATGCCATTTTTCAGGGTCCCAAATACCATCACTGTCAAAGAAGGCCATACAGGTTTCATAAACTATAAAGTCAAATTTTAAACCATATAGTCAACTTAAGCACACATTCAGTGTTACACACACCTGTCATATTTGTCAAGTAAACAAGATGGTCTCTGTCTAGAGTGTGGTAGCTCCTTGATGTCCAGAAGTTCTTCCTGTTAACGTAGACAGTTGGCATTTTTAAAAGCAAAAACTGACAAACACAAAAATAACCCAACTTTAACCCCCCCCACCCCCCAAAAATATAAATATACCCCAAAGCATTTTACCAAGTAAACCCAAGTCAAATAGTTAATATACTTGAAATACCTTTGAGTATCTGTGATGGGATTTGCTTTGAGGGGCCTTCTTGAGGTTACCAAAAGAATCTCTTATGTCTGGGTCCTCCTTGTGATCCATTCCAACAAGCCCAGATATCCACAACAAACCTAATAATGGAGAAATTGGTTAAGTAGCCTCAGCAGCAGATGTTTAATAGGCTAACCTGGGACAACTGTGTGAGCAGCCATACTATGAAATGAGGCAACGTCACCCAATAAACCCCATTTTCTTTTAAAAATTACCATCAGATGACTGTAGCAAGTAAAGTATTACATACATGAAACATATGCCCAGGGATAAAACAAAAAAAAAAAAAAAAAAAAACCCACACAGGCCAATTAGAACAAATTTCAGAGTTCTAAAAGAAGGTTACAGTTGACAAGCAGCTGAATCAGTGGCAGAGGTTTAAAAGAAGCATGGTCAAAGCTTTAAACCACAAGTCAGTCTCTTATGGGTCACAGGAGTATATTTGCTTTTTGTACTCCTGTGAACCATAGTCCGCTTATAGAAGGCTTCTGCCCACCATGACCTCATGGGGCAGGCCTGCACAAGGCTTAGGAAGCATCCCAATAATATTGGGGAGAGATCGCTTCTCCGACAGGGCACTTAGGAGCGCTGCTGAGGGAACCCAGAAGAGGAGGAGGTTTGGGCCACTCTGTGCCAAACCAACTGCACAGAGGAGGCAAGTATGATTTTTTTTTTTTTTAATAAAAAAGGAAGACCTTTAGTTATCCTTCAAAGTGGATCTTCACACTTTCAATGAAGTTGCCTTCTCGTCCATCCCAACCCCCCCCCCCCCACACCACACACACTCCACCTCAAATATAATCAGTCTCCGCCTACTTGCTTTTTTTTTGGATTAAAGTGGTTGTAAAGTCAGAAGGTTTTTCTATCTCAATGCATGCTATGCATTAAGATACTAACAAACCACAACCCCCCCAAGCCCCTCTAATACTTACCTGAGCCCGTCTGCATCCAGCGATGTCCACAAGTGCCTTGGCTTGCTGGGACTCTCCCTCCTGATTGGCTGAGACACAGGAGCGGTGCCATTGGCTCAGCTGCCCCCATAGCAAGCTGCTTGCTGTGGGGTCACTCACAGAAGGGACGGGCCAGGAGCACCAAAGAGGGAGAAGAGGAGGATCTAGGCTGTCCTGTGCAAAACCACTGCACAGGGCAGTTAATATATCAGGTTTGTTATTTTTATAGAATAGGACCACAGTCCAGGGTTCCAGTGAGCACAAAAGGGGCAAAGCAGAGAGACAGTTACTGACAGAACAGCCATCAGTGGTCTTTGATCGCTCTGTTCTCAGTCTTAGAAGACTACAGCATTGGACTGATGCTGCATTCACCTAGGCGAGCATCTTTTGTAGAATACCAAAACTTCTTTTAAAGTTTAATTAACCATATTGCACATACAGCCATGCATTAATCTCAGAGGGTAATAGGTTACTTCCAATATACAAAAAAGTTTCTAAATGGCTCATGAAAATTTTATTTTTTTACTGTAATAGTTATATTTATCTGCATCTGCTCTGTGCAATGATATTGCACAAAGCAGCTCAACCTCCCCTGCCTTTACAACCACTAAGCTGAACCTCAAAAAAAAAAAAAAAAAAAGTGTTCCCTTGCTATGCAGGGTTAACTGCTCATTTAGTCTAGGGGCTAAAACGCTTTCCTTTACACCATCCTCTGCTGACTCAGCGCTCTTTTCTGCTCCAACGGTGGACTGTACCCGTGTCCTTGCGTCGGTATTAATAGATAAAAAACAGACCGCCGCACCACAAGTGCAGGGGAGAAGAGGCTGCAGGGACCAGTCAAGCAGCACAGATTAGCCTGCTGGAACAGAGGATCAGGTAAAGTAAAAAAGTGCTTTCCTAGTTTCCCTAGACATGAATGAGCAGTAAATCCATGCAGAGTAGGTGTAACCCCACTGTAAAGGACTGTTCTGGGTACACTTGTAACCAAGTCATTTAAAACTGGTCGTTTGTCCCAGTTTCCTCAAGCAGACTCAGCCAGGAGACAGTCAGCTATAACAGATTTTACCCCAGTCAAATCACTATCCTTTTTACCCCAAGAGAACAGGTGCCTGCAAACTTTCAAGTACAACTAAATCAGAATTTGCAGTCAGCAGCCACTCATGCATGACCACATCCAACACAGAGGGTTGTTCTGACTGGTGAAATGAACCCCCAAGCCCTGAGAATGAAGGCAAAGTACCCCTGCATATGTCCTCTGGAATCCCAGAGTGCCAATACAGTCCTGCCTAAACAAAAGCCAAGGCATGCTTCGGATACCCAAGATACAAAATGTCAGCATCCATGGAGCCACGAACTGGAAAACCTCAATAGAGGGGGAAAAAAAAAAAAAAAAAAAAAAAAAAAAAAAAACACACACACATCTTCCAAATTAAAAACCAAAACCAAGAGAACGATGTGCATCATCCATCATTACACACCACAGACAAAATGCCACCTCCAGCAAAAACGACCCCAAAACTGTGTAAGGAAGCTACCAGTTGAGAGGAGATGGACATGAAAGTGTCTTAAAGTGGATGTAAACCCGCACAAATACCCAGTAAAGTTAATGGCCTCAGATGATACAAATCCTCCTACACAAGTTTTACATGTATATTTGTTGTCTTCAGCTTTATATACCGTTTAGAAAAGTACACATTCGATTTTTCACTTTCTCGTCCAGCAGTAGCAGTGTAGTGTTGGATTACACTGGGAGACAGCCAATTGTGGAGTGGGGCGTGTGCCTTTCCTCCATAGGCAGAGACTTTCAGAGCTGTCCTGCGAGTAAAGCAGCTTTCTGCTTTATAGTACCCGCCCCAACACAAAATTCAACCTGGTTTTATCATGTGTCGGAGAACTTGTCAGAAGTTATCATGCTAACAGAAGAACGGAGCAGGAGAAAGCCACAGGACTTAGTGTGCTGGTGAGATAAGAAAACACTGCAGATATATGTGCCCAACTCAAATTTTGTGAATCAGGTTTACATCCACTTTAAAACAGGAAGCAGTATAAGTGCAACCAAGACTCAATTTTGTGGCATCATACAAACACAAGTAATCTGACAGGGGAATTCTGTGGCAGGAGACTAATACAACAGAGGCCACCCTTAGAGGGGGAACTGGTTTGCCCAAGGACTGCCCTACCGGAAAAAGCATATGTGAGCTAGACTAATAGTGCTATCCAGCACAGAAAGCAGATGGTCTTTCCCAATACAGAAAATAAACAAATTTCTTCCTAAAGATGAAGGTACAGCAGTCCACAGATTACATCCAGTGAAGTCTGAGCCAGTAGATCTGCCTAAAGTGGGTTCTCACAAAGTAGAGGGACCACCTCTACTGGAAAACAGAGGTCAGCCCAGGAGAGGATTCTCCAAGGAGAGAAAACCCTGAAGAAGTGACCAGTATTCCTCCCAGCTGTCTTAAGGATGAGAAGATACACCAGGAAACAGTTCATAGAGGCAGGCAGCATACTAGATTGCTTCAGAAACATGTAACAGTAGTAAAACAGTCCAAGAAGACCTGATAAAAGAAGAAAACAGGGGCCATCTCCTGTGTGAAGGATCCTCAGACATGAAGATTATCAAGCAAGGGAAGAGAGGCTTCCCTTTATAACTGAAGACAAGGGGTCTGAAGGAAGGGAAGTTGTAAAAAAAAATTCCTACTTTGTAAAACCATCATCCATTTAGTATCAGGAGAAAAAAAAACCCACACATGGCCACAATAAAAACCCCTGCTTCTAGAAACATCAGATGCTATGTCTAAACAGTGTGGAAAAAAAAAAAAAAAAAAATACAAAACCCCTTTGATGAGGAGTTGCACCTCCATTATACCTGGGAAAAAATGCAGCGCTAAGAAATATTGGGAAGTTAGGGTGTAGTGAAACAATTAAGCAAGAGATGCTGTACTGAACAGTAAAGCATATGTGCAAAAACCATAAGTGAAGTGAAATGAACACAGTATAAAGTGTCCACATATGGTAAATGGATGATTCCAAACTCAAATTAATAAGAGGAACTGGTATGGACCAAAAAATGATGTGAGACTGGAAATTAAAGTCAATGGTGCACGGTGTGGATCATATGGATTATATATTTATATATAGGAGCAGCGTGAAGGGGGAAGCTCATGCCCCTGTTGAAGACCCTCTTGGTTGAAACGCGTCGGGCGATCTCCCCTTCCTTACGCTGCTTAGATTTTATTTCAATTGTGATCACTTTTATCCATTTTTTGTATGGTATTTTTAGAAATAAAAATCCCTGGTTTACCTGCACTACGCAGAAGCTTTTTATTTTTTATTTGCATATTAACCCGATGCAAGAAACTGCCTTCCAGTAGCCCTACTTCCATCACGGGGTCTGGATCAAATCTGTCCCCGGCTTCTCCTTGGAACACATCCTTGAGGTCTATTGGCTGATATCCAGTTGGTGGCCCTTCCTGATGTTTCTTTACCCCACCAGAGAAGTCGAGAAGTGAGACAGAGGTTCCACCGTTCCGGATATCGTTTTCCAGCCTAGGTTTGGCTCCATGCACTATTGACTCCATGTCATACGACAGTGGAGTCCACGTCATCTGGTAAGAGTACCCATCTTATCTTACTTCCTGATGTTTTCATTCTGATGCCCCATATCGAGATGTTGGTTTACAGCTACGGAAGTTCTGTTCCCCGTTGTTGACTCAGTCACAGATCCACACCGTGCACCATTGACTTTAATTTCCAGTCTCACATCATTTTTTGGTCCATACCAGTTCCTCTTATTAATTTGAGTTTGGAATCATCCATTTACCATATGTGGACACTTTATACTGTGTTTGTTCATTTCACTTCACTTATGGTTTTTGCACATATGCTTTACTGTTCAGTACAGCATCTCTTGCTTAATTGTTTCACTACACCCTAACTTCCTATTATTTCTTAGCGCTGCATTTTTTCCCCAGTTACCAGTTATTGTTTGTCACAATGTATGCAGCTGCTGGCTCACATATATTTTATTTTTGCTATTAGAGCGCAGTGTTTTCATATTCTCTTGCACCTCCATTATAGTTTAGCCCACTAGCTTAGTGTTTCGGGGTAGTCCAAACTATCCAAGTTCTAGGGTGCCTACCACAGATGAAGAACTGAACTCAGCTGACTATTCCCTTAACCTCCTGAATGCTCTGGCTTCCCATGGAATACTCCAAGATGGTCTGATGCCACCATAGTGGCAGAGCAGACCCCTGCAGGGCCAAATGTTGGATGCCTATACCCAACTGAAGCTCCAAACAACTGACCCACAAGCTCAACTAAGGAGAGATCTCCCTTTGTGGCAGATTTTTTATTTATGTTTTTATTTAAAAAGAGGAGACACCCCACCCCCCATATTGTCAAGATCTGACACCTAAAAGGAGACAGCCATAGCATGGCAATAGGCTGAATACAACCCAAAAAGGAGGATGCCCTGTACCTACTGTAAGTTCCCCCAAAAGAGGGATCTCCAAATTTACTGCGAATTTCACTAGGTTATTTGGAACACGCCAGCCCAAACAAGCCTTCATCCCTTGACTTTCTCCAGACAAAAACCCTGGTCAACCCCAGGTTACAGAATGCTACTAAATTGGACCAACCTGCTAGGTTCATTGTGTGCCCACAGCACAGGCAATCTTTTATTGTGGGAGTACCATGTCCTCCTGGGACCGGCTGAAATCACCAAAATGCCTTCCACCAAAAACTTAAAAGGGGGGGGGGGGGTGTTAGCATCTGCCTCAGACGGTCAGGCGTCACCCTGGGGGTCCCAACTATGAATCTGTCCAGCTTTGCATTTAACCTGGATGCAAGAAGATCCACATCTTGAATTCTCCAAACACCTCTGGGTGTTTACAGCTGAGAAAATCCACCTGCACCAAGACACCCAAACGAGGAGTGGAATCCTTTAAGGCTTCCACCTGAGAAACCAAGGACACAAGGAAAATCATACATGTATCTGCTTAACTCTGTACACTCATGGCTTGGGCCCCTACGGTTCATCTCACAAGCTAAGAACTTTAGGTTCTCACATACTCCCACAGCTACAATTTGAGGGCCTTAAGCCTCATGCACACTGGGCTTAAAAATTGCATTTTTACAGGCACTTAGGTGCTTTTACAGGTTGGAAAATAAGCCATGTGTCCTTGCACAACATAGGCATGTTAGATGGAGAGTTCAAAGTTAAAAAAGCCTAGTCCATGTATAAGCCTTTAAGGGCAAATTCACACTACCCTGTTCCCCCGAAAATAAGACCTAGCGTGATTGTCGCTGATGGCTGCAAAATAAGCCCTACCCCCCAAATAAGCCCTACCCCGTTTCCCTGAAAATAAGCCCTACAAGGACTTTAACTAGGGCTTATTTGGGGGGTAGGGCTTATATTGCAGCCATCACTGACAATCACGCTAGGTCTCATTTTCGGGGAAACCGGGTAGAACAGTACTTTACATTTCCAGCACATGTTCATTCCTGACTGCAGTAGGAGACAGTGTAGTAGTGCACCACACATTTTTGTACAAACTTATTTAGACTAGGTTCACACATATGCAATGCGGGAACCAGCACGATTCCAGTGCAAGTTCCCACATTGCATGTCACTCGCTGGCAGTCCACACTGACATCTGCAACCGCTGCAGGTGTCAATGTAAAGTTAATGACACCCCCTCGATCAGTTGGTAGATCGCAGTGCAAACTGTCAAATTGAGCAGGAATTGGACCGCATAGGTGTGAACATCCATGAAATCCAATTCCAATGCTGGGGGGGGGGGGGGCTTGCACCATTTGTGCGAATGCGATGCCAGCCATGTGATCTGAACTGCAATGTGGTGTGAATCACACATGCAATGTCTGTCATTGCCCAAGTGTGAACCTAGCCTTAAAGTGTACAAAATAAGAACAGAAACCAATTATATGTGTTCATCAGCAAGACATTTTACAATGCCTGTCACCGTGCTATGCGTAAATTCATCCTTAAAGGACAGGTGTGGGCTAGACTAAATAAACCCCACATTGCCAGTATTCTTAAACAGCTTTAGTTCCTTTTCTCCTTCCTTCTGTTCCTGCATTAGGGGCACTTCATCTGTCATAAGGATGAAGTAACAGTATGTTCTCTTTGAAAGTTGAGGGGCAGTTACAACTTAAGCGATTCACCCCCTTTCACTTCTGCACAGGGGTGTGTTGCTGCTGGCTCGTTTGTCTGCTCAAGATCAAGCAGCCTGGAGAGGAGGAGGGAGAGCAGCTGCTACTGTGCTAAATTCCCAGGAGCATGTAAACAGCTGACAAAACAGCCCAAGTCAAAACAGGAGAAAGATGGGGGGGTCCCGACAATATTGGCAGTATATCACTGCAGGGAAGACTGTAGCCCTTCCCAGAGATAATAGCCTTGATTTTAACAGAAAGGGTACACTATTCAGAGGGCTGGGAAGATTAAGCACTAGCAGCTCACAAGGAATAGGATTAAGCCAAAAAAGTAAGCCCATACTGTTACATGATGTACAAGGAAGAATAAATAAACCCACAGACCACATGCAGCAGGACCCACAATTCCAATCTTGTAACCTTTGGGAATTGCGCCCACTCGTGGAAAGGCGACAAACTTTTACCCTTAAAAATCTCCATAGGCGACGTTTAAAAAAAATTCTACAGGTTGCACGTTTTGAGTTACAGGGGAGGTCTAGGGATAGAATTATTGCTCTACCCATCGCAGCGATACCTCACATGTGTGGTTTGAACACTGCTTTCATATGTGGGCGCTACTCACGTATGTGTTCGCTTCTGCACACAAGCTCATCTGGGGCGCCTTAAAATTTTTTAGTTTTTTCTACACTGTTTTAAAAAGACACACACACACACACACACACACACACACACACACACAGTCCCTTTAAGAGCTATGGACGAAAGACGTTGCTTCCGTCCTGCAATGATATGGAGGGGATCCTCCCCTCACTCGTCTGTGTCAGGCTAGGCAAAGAATCTGATCGCCTCCGCCGACGGCTCCGGTAAGTGGCGGAGGGCACCAGAGTGCGGCAGGATGGGGGGCCCCCCCCCTCTCCTGCCGCCGTTAAGTCATTTTGCGGCGAATCCCCCGCAGAGACCACTTATCTTGAAGCAGACCGCCCGCCGAAGAAGAGGATACCGGGGTTATGGCAGCTAACTGCTGCCATAACAACGACACCCCTCTTCAAAATACTGACGTATGACGACGGTGAAAAACAATTCCAAATGAATGTGTACTACCACAGGGTGACACTGTGGGTACACAAGCAGCAGTGTGCCAGCGTCCTAAAGGGGCATATAGATACTAGAAAAACTATGAAGTGTACTTTCTAAAAAATGATAAGGTTGATTTATTGTGTACAAAATTTATATAATACAAATACATACAAGGCATATAAAATACTATAGGATTAATATTGTATATTCCGAAAATAACCTTAGCCCCACTTCATACAATATGTAGAACTGGTAGTAGAATAGTATGGAAATTGAGATTTTGTTGAAGGTGATTTTGTTGAAGGTGTAAGCAAACAGGCTTGTGGGTCCGGGTAAACAATCTTTTAATTGCTCGACATGTTGCGCGTAAAAAGTATGCTTCTTCAGGAGCATAGGCAATGCATGCGATATTAAGACGCAGTATAGAAGATGTTAGGAATAGCTAGCAAGCATGGTTTTCTGAGTATCTAGAGACCACAAGTTATATAGTAGCACGGTACTGGCAAGTAGGAGAGACTAGTTGGTAGCCTAGTATAAGTGTAGTATGTAGGCAAAACAGAAACCAGCAGCTTAGGAGGTAAACACCTCTCAAGCCAGATCGTAGACGCGGTGTTTGCAGCTTGATAGCCGGTCAGCATATGCCTTTACTCGTATTTATTGTTTGTATTATATAAAATTTTGTACCCAATAAATCAACCTTTTCTAGTATGACGGTGGGCAGTCCGGAAGTGGTTAAGCTTTGACAAAAAAACCTGGAAGCTGGTTGGTTTGCATTCAGAGCTCCTCCAGATCTTGCATTTACAGTTTTAGTAAATCTTCCCCACTGCCCTTGGGTCTCCAAAGCACAGTCCAGGTAGCCTTCCTTTTGGCAAGCCAAACAATTTGGATAAGCTAGTCCTCCTGTTCCCCAGACAACTAGAGAACAAGATTAGCTGTAAAAAATATATTAGTGTAGAGACTGCACAGGCATAACTATCACCTAGAACAGTGTTTCTCAACTCCAGTCCTCAAGGTGCCCCAACAGGTCATGTTTTCAGGATTTCCCTCTGATGAAACTGCTGCGGTAATTACTAAAGCCCTGTACACGCGATCCGAAAATCGTACGAAAAATTCCGCATTTGAATCGATCGTACGATAATCGGAACGTTAGTACAGAGCCGATCAGGACAGTTCATTCGATCGGACATGCACGGAAATTTTTCGTACGATTTTCGTTTAATTAGTACACCTATCGCTCGAAAATGCAATACAAATGCACTACAACACATCCGAATTTTTATGCTGTCGTACGGGAATTTGTGACTTTAGTAAACTCAGATTCGATGCGAGATTAGCATAAAAAAAAAAAAAAAAAAAAAACCCACGATCATTCGTCCGATAATTGGATCGTGTGTACCGGGCTTGAGGCAGTGCAACCAATCATACCACCTGTGCAAAATAACAGGAATCCTGAAAACATGACCTGTTGGGGTGCCTTGAGGACTGGAGTTGAGAAACACTGACCTAGAACACTAACAAAAAAAAAAAAAAAACACCCCAAGCTAAGACTAAAAGGAATGTCCTGTCTTTGACACCGTCCATTCACTTAAAAAGGTGAAAACATAACCCCCTCATAATGGATATAAGAACCTGTGTCCTGAGAAGCACAAAATTATATACACACACACACACACACGCACACACACACACCTGTCTCACACTAGGTCCTGATAATACATCAGTGTGGATGCGTTGTGGGTCACACACACGGCTGTCAGATTGGAAGCAGCAGCATCCATGCAGCAACTGTTTCCCAGCAGACAGCTATGGGACTGGCATGCAAGTAACACCTGTGCATCCCCCTGCTGGTAAAGCACAGGCCTGCACAGGACACAGATGTAAACACCCCAGTTGATTGAGGCCTAACAGCGTCACAAACTTGCTTGAGAAAGACCCCCAATGAATTCTAAACAATCTCAGAAGCATTCAAAACAGATGCCATCAACACAAGCCCAAAGCCAGCCAACACAGGCCCTAGTTTTTGCTGTACACCACTTTGAAGAGACTACACTTCTCTTCCTGTCCTGAGGAGACAAAACAGCACAAAGGGTCTCCCAAACCCCTTCATGGAGTCAGTAGAGGGGTCCTCATTGGAAGCCTTACCGTCACCACATGCTCTGGTGACTGTGGTATTCCCCATGATTGGGGGGGGGGGAGGGTAGTCTGCAGGACAAAGAAGATTGGTCTCACTAACACAGACATTTAAAAACCAAAACAGAAGTTCCAAGCCTTCAATATCTAAAACTAGAAAACTGAAATAGAGTGGCCTATAGCTACTCTTGCACACCTTGGTCTTTACAAAGCCCTGTAAAGCAGTACAGCCATTCACTTTAATAGGCTCTATAGTGGCCATTCACTGACCAGTCAACAAGTACAGTGGAGGGACTGAGGAGCCACCTGTCTCACACATAGCACCACACAAAGTCATTACGAAGCACGCTCACCAGGCCCAGAAAACCGTTTCTAGTAACGCAGTCAGCCAACAGACCCAAACCAACCGCCAGACACCCCCCCAAAGTCCCCAGAAACATGGACGGGCACAGTCCCAAGCACCTGCCTCACGCTCATCCCTCTACACGCAACTACCCTCTTACCTGAATACACCCCCGCTCCTTCCCGGTTCCCCCCCTCCCTCTAATACCCCCCGCCGCGTACGGACGCCGCTTACGCACGGCACGCAGTGTACGCACACAACGCACGGCACGTACCGGCCCCGCGGCTCCCCCCCTCCTCGCCGGTCTGCTCTCCGCTGGGAGCTTCGGGGCCTTCGCTGGCTTCTGCCTCCCGCCGCACCGATCCGGGATAGCCAGCAACCGTTCCAGTCAGGCACCGAAAATTGGCTACGTCAAAAAAAGGACCTCGGACGTCCTACGTCACTCGTTGACGCTGGAGAGGGCGTGTCGGCCAGACGCTTAACCCTTTAATTAGCAGGGGGAAATAGCGTGGGTCACGTGATGCTGTGATGATGCTTGGTTTAAAAGTGAAAGTGAGGTCATCAGACATGACTGGGCAGTACAATATCCTGGAAAAAAAAAAAAAAACGTTCTGTAATGCCCCGTACACACAATAGGATTTTCCGACAACAAAATCCATGTTTTAATTTTCCGACGGATGTCGGCTCAATCTTGTCTTGCATACACACTGTCACACAAAGTTGGTCGGAACACAAACACGTAAGTTGGTACAACACGTATGACGAGCCGAGAAAAATGAAGTTCAATAGCCAGTGCAGCTCTTCTGCTTGATTCCGAGCATGTGCGGAACTTTGTGCGTCGGAATTGTGAACACGCGCTCGGAATTTACGATTTTGTTGTCAGAAAATTTGAGAAGCAGATCTCAAATTTTGTGTGACGGAAATCCCGATGGAAAATGTCCGATGGAGCCCACACAAGGTCGGAATTTCCTACAACAAGCTCCTATAGAACATTTTCCTGTCGGAAAATCCTATCGTGTGTACGGGGCATAAGGGCCTCTTGCTTGAAAAAGCTCAGTACAGCTTTTTTTTTAATATTTTATTACTGAGATGTTGTAATGTGCCTATGCACACAGGCGCGTAAACAACCGCCGTGCATTCTTCAGTAAAAAAAACCTACAAAAATCTGCATTTATGGTCAGTAATTTACACCTCATGCACACAATTGAGCACAAATGTGTGCAAATGCCATTTACATACCGTGTAGAACAAAGAAACGAGAATACGTACAGAAAAAAAAGTCTGAAAAAGTAGATGCTCAAACAGCAGTATCGTGTGCAAGAGGCCTTATACAGGGAGGGGGATGGAGTACAGTGTGTTGTCAGCTTTTTACTCCAGCTTCTGCTCTAGTCTACTTTTAATCACCAATATATTCATGTACCTGTGATCCATTTATATAGAAATGGGCATGTGTCTGATATCACAGTGTTGATCAACCCTCTATGCATCGTTCACATCAACATTAAAGAGGAAGTAAACTCTGTGTTTTTATTATTTTCTTCTCTGTAAAGTAAAGGCATAATGTGCTAGTATGCATCGCATACTAGCACATTATGTGACACCTGCAAACGAAGCCTGCGTCGTCCCTGCTGCTGGGCACATCCATCTTCGCCCGTCTTCCTTCTGGGGCCGTGGACACGGGCGGCCGTTCTTTCAGAGCGCATGCGCCGATGACATCATCGGCGCAGTATACAGTAAAAATCTCCTAAACAGCGTATGTTTAGGAGATATTTACAGTACCTATAGGTAAGCCTTATTCTAGGCTTACCTATAGGTACAAATTACACAGGGAGGTTTACAACCTCTTTAAGGCTTACACGTGCAAAAAATTCCAAGGCTGATGCTAACACAAACCGACACGCTTTAAAAAGCGCACTACAGATGCCCTATAGGCTTTTATGGAGTTGAATTTAGGAGCTTTGGCAAAAATAACGCCAAAGGCTCCTAAACTCAAGTTTAGGAGCTTCCAGTGTACATGAAGCCTTGGAGCGCCAAAAACGCTACAGGCACACCAAGGCCTTATGTACATGGGGCATTAAAAAAACGAGCTGCAATGCCACTACCAATGCCAGGAAAAAGCAGCTGTAAAAACGCGCTTTTAGTTGCTTTTTGCATTGGCGTTTAGCCGCGTTAGCTTTTAGCAGCGTTTCTCTGCCTCTATTCAAAATGAATGGTTACCTATAAAAGCCGTCTACTGATCCAACTTTCAGCCCATTGATTTGAATAGAAGTCACATCCAAGTCGGATCATGATGATCCGACTTGTAGAATGTCTTGTGCTCTGAGGATCTTGAAAGGGAACCCCATGCCAAAATAAAAAAACGGTGTGGGGTCCCCCTCCCCCAAGATCCATACCAGGCCCTTTGAGTCTGGTATGGATCTTAAAAAGGGAACCCCACACCAAAATGGAGAAAAAACTGCGTGGGGGGGCCCCCTCCCAAAATCCATACCAGACCCTTATCCGAGCATCCAGCCCAGCAGGACAGGAAAGGGGGGGGGGGCGAGTGAGTGCCCCCCTCTCCTTCCTGGACCATACCAGACCACACGCCCTCAACATTAAGGGTGTGGGTGCTTTGGGGCATGGGGGGCTAATCACAGCACAACTGGAGCTGCGGGCGCACGTGCGCCCCCTACCCAAAAGTGCTGGATCACATACTAGGTACGTGATCCGGGACAGGAGAGCCACTTTGCCGCTGCGTTATGCGGTCAGCAAGTGGTTAAACTTCACTAAAAGCTGCAGTTCAGCTTTACAGCTCAACTCCTGGGAAAATAAAAGTGGAGTTGCCCCTGTTCTGCAAGGGTAAATGCTTGTTTATGTCTAGTGGACAGGAAAATAAGTTTTACTTAAACAATCCCCTGCTCTCCTGGAAGCCAGTGCTCTAACTGAACTGTTCCTCACCAGTCTTGCATCCAGTGCAGGGCTATGGGCTCTGCATTGCTCTTGATGACGTCAGAGGACCTGCGGCCACATGTCATGTTCTATGATTGGAGGTTGATAAATAGCAGTATCGCCTCCCTCTTTAAAAGATTGATTTGCATTCTGTAAAAATAGTGCAGGGACTTTTCTGAAAAAAGCAGACGTCAGCAGCTGTCAGGACTTTTTCAATGTACTGCAATGTTAGAGCAGAGTAAGTTAACCCCCGCAGCGCCAGAAGTTCAGCAATGCGAGGAGCACCTGTCATCACTATGCATATACAGTACCGCACCGTTGGGATCCCTATAGAATCTGGAAATCACTGTAATAGACACTGCTTCTACAGTGATCAACATTAGTTTCTGGGTCCTGTGTCAAGCGGCTGCCCTGCTCTATTGCAAACACAGGAGGTCAGCCACTGGGCACAGGTATACTGGACATTGCAATATAAAATGCATATCGACTTAACATTTCTTTAAAAAAATGATGGTGGGTAAATATATTTTGTGATGCTAAAAAGAAGACTCTGGAGTTGAAGTAAAAAAGGTAAATGCACACTGTAACCCTAATTTCCTTGTGTTATAATTTTATATAAAATTGTGCTAATATACAGATATATGAAGGAAATTGCTACCCATTCTGCTGAGGTCTTATAAATTCCACTGTGTGCAGAGTTATCGTCTGTTAGCTGTACTGAGGGGCCAATGAACATCTAGCCATGGGCAGTTAGGAAGAAACGTTCCACTACAGGAAAATGGGAGCAGGTCCACTGGTCTGAATGTTCCCACTGTGGTCTCAGGTGGGAGCTCTGTGGGTGGCAAACAGTAACAAGGAGATCGTTCCATCAATAAAACAAGTTGGCAGTTAAAAGTCCCCACACAAAGAAGAAAGTTAATCTTGCTGCCGATAACTGTGGTGCAGACTGCTTGTCCACTGCAGAGAAATCAATTTCAACATCAGAAACTGACACTTCAAGAGTGTCAATCTCTTGTGTCCTCTGCTACACATAGTGGTTGCTCCTCTTGTGTCCTATGTCACTGTTTATTGTGTCCTGTAGTAATATAGGGGGCAGCAGGAAGACCCACTATGCACAGCTGGGGACTGGGGCACCAACACTTCTGGACATGACAGTTTCAGAAGAGTCTTTAGATGTTCCAATCTTCTGCATTAGATATGCTTGACTGTGGGAGCAGGGAGGAGAGGTATGCTTTTTTGAAGGGAGATCATTTATTTCCACTTTCATTTTAGTGACATGGTAAGTTTAACATATTACGTGAAATAAAAAATCCTGGGAAGTCCCTGTCATTTGTTTTTCACCAGCAAGATGTGTTGTGACTGGAAAAGGGAACCCTGTACTGAGAGATTACGTAGGCTATTATTATTGCTTGCTTCTTCAGGAAATTGCATGGCTGACATCAAAGACCTGCAACGATCATGCAGATCAGGAGTTTTGACTTCAAGAAAATCTGTACATATGGGGATGCCATTATGACTTCTTTTTATCAATAGTACTATATTTGTGTTTCTTCAATGTTCAAAGTTACTGTATCTCCAATTCAGTTTCTGTTTCACTTAATTTTTGGGGATTTTTATGTGTATGCTGTTTCACTGTGAATTTTAAGTTACCTCTTAACTCTAAAGCCCCGTACACACGATCGGACTTTCCGACAATAAAACCGTGGATTTTTGCTCGAAGGGTGTTGGCTCCAACTTGTCTTGCATACACACGGTCACCCAAATGTTGGCCAACAATTACGAACGTAGTGACGTACAAGACATATGTGATATCTCCATTACGAACGCTAGTTTTACAAGGCCGAGCGTTTCCGGATCGTCCTTGATTCCGAGCATGCGTGTTTGTACTTTGGATTTTTGTCTGACGGACTTGTGTACACACGATCGGAAAATCCAACAGCACACATTTGTTGGCGGAAAATTTGAGAGCATGCTAACCAACATTTGTTGGCGGAAAGTCCAACAACAAATGTCCGATGGAGCATACATATGGTCGGACTTACCGCCAACAAGCTCACATCCAACATTTCCCGTTGGAAAATCCGATTGTGTGTATGCGGCTTAAGGATAAACATGATGGCAAACTGAGGCATTTGTGTAAAAAAAAAAAAAAAGAATATTAATGCATGTAATGATTTAATGGTATAAATGACATTTTGCATTTAGATGTGTTCAGGTGCATTCAGTTTAGGTGCCTTTAAAAATAAAAAAAATAAATACTTACCTTTCCATAATTTTCCCTTCCTGCTGCCCATCCATGGCAGTATAGTACATATAGTTGGTGCGCTGCCCACATCCAACCCCCAGGACCGATAGTAACTCTGTAAAAGTTGTATAGATTGGCAATGCTAACCATTCTCGTAAATGTCTTCAAGGGAGGGAATCACATGCTGCTATAGATAGGCATCTAGAAAGGAAAATTACAGAAAATTCTTCAAATTTTCTATTTTCCTGGTGCCTTCATGACAGCATACATATGTTAACCCCTTCCCGCCGACCGTACGCAGATCTGCGTACTCGGCTTTCCGGGGTTATACCGGGATGATGCCCGCAGCTGCAGGCATCATCCCGGTACCATAGTCTAGAGCGGGCGATCGGCTACCCGTATATAACAACCGATGCGGCTAAAAGCCGCTCGGCTGTTATACCGGAGGAGCGGGAGGGGACATCCCCCCCTCTCGCCGCCTCCTGCCGCTCTTACCGGGCCTCCCGTGCGATCGGGAAGCCCGGTGTCCAATCGGCTGTCTCCGGCGGCTGTGGGCAGGCTGGAACGAAGCTGTGGGCGGCTTCGTTCCAGCCTTCTCAATGTAAATGCGGAAGCGACGTCATGACGTCACTTCCCGTTTACTCGGCTGCCAATGGCGCCGAATTTAAAAAAATATACAGTGTTCAGAATCGCCGTTTTCGGCGATCTGAATACTTTGAAGTATTCACCTATTACTGTCACAAGGGATGTTTACATTCCTTGTGACAGCAATAAAAGTAAAAAAAAAAAACATTTTTTTTAAAAGCTCAATTTATAAGTCTAAAAATAAATAAAATAAATACAAAAAAAAAAATTTTTAAAGCGCCCCCGTCCCCGCGAGCTCGCGCAGCGAAGAAAACGCATACGGAAGTCGCGCCCGCATATGTAAACGGTGTTCAAATCACACATGTGAGGTATCGCCGCGATCGTCAGAGCGAGAGCAATAATTCTAGCCCTAGACCTCCTCTGTAACTCTAACCTGGTAACCGTAAAAAAAAAATTTTAAGCGTCGCCTATGGAAATTCATAGCTACCATAGTTTGTCGCCATTCCACGAGTGCGTGCAATTATAAAGTGTGACATGTTTGGTATCTATTTACTCTGCATAACATCATCTTTCACATTATACAAAAAAATCGGGGTAACTTTACTGTTTGCATTTTTTAAAATTCATGGAAGTGTCCCTTTTCCAAAAATTTGCGTTTAAAACACCGCTGCACAAATACCGTGTGATATAAAATATTGCAACAATCTCCATTTTATTCTCTAGATTCTCTGCTAAAAAATATATATATATAATGTTTGGGGGTTCTAAGTAATTTTCTAGCAAAAAATATGGATTTTAACTTGTAAACACCAAATTTCAAAAATAGGCTTAGTCATGAAAGGGATAAAGAACTAGATACATGGGAGGGTGCTGCAAAACAACAGAGGATTCCAACATCCTTTTCCCAATTTCCTTGGAAGTGAGGTTAGCAAGATCAATGCTGTAATTTTTCATGAATTTGAAGAAAACAACCAACTAGCTGCTCTACAGATGATTTCCACGGATATTCTCACATATGCCACCCGTATGCCAGGCTCCTGGTGCATTGAGCCATGATGCTTGTCACTAGCTCTGTATATAAGAAAAAAAGAAAGGAGTCGCAGTAACTGAACACTACTGTTGAATTTAATAAATTTTATTTAGAAAAAACACACCATGATATCAAATATGACAAAATACCAAAAATATCGGTCTGATTATAACCTTCCAAGATATTAAAAAAGACAACATTGTCATTTAAAAAGAGGGATAGCGGCTGCACATACATCCACACAATCAGACATACACACAGCTCAAAGGATGGGAGTTGATTGAAGTATTGTTGATCAATATATTGCATATACTGTCGTCCTTCTTCCTAATTAAGCAGTAGTTTGTGGTCATCCCAAACAGGATATATATGGTAGCTGTAATTTGATTGAGATGTGGATGCGCATAAACAAACAAGTGGGTATAACATGAGCCGTCCTAGGTCATTAGTACACAAATTCAACTGTGGCACCTAGGATTAGGGTCTCTCATTTGTCTAGTGGAGGCACAGGTGGCTTAATTGTAAAGGTTGCAGTGTCCAGAAAGCAAGGCTGCGGGGGGTAAAACTTCTTAAGTGTAATACTCATTTAAAAGTTCACTGATCCATCACAAGTAGGTATGGGGAGGGAGGAACACAGCAGGGGGAATTTGTGTTGTCAGTCCACAACTAATCAGCAAGTTCAACTGAATGGTAGCAATGTAAAATACTCTCACCCACATCTGTGTCTCCTCATACCTCCACCCATCCTTTCTGAGCCAAGCTCCACTCCTGAAGTCACCGGATTATCCCCTTGGGAAGTTGGTCTAGGTGTTGAATCCAGTGTCATCCCCGCCTGCAGCAAGCTCACAGCTGTTCCATCACCAATGCCTCAATACACAGTTTGTATTAGTGCTACGACCCCTCCGTCATCACAAACGTGCTGACATGACTAGCCCTGTCTGCCCAGTGAATCAATTTTGTAATCCAGTTGACAATTGTCTTAGATGAAGCTGGCTGGTCCCTTCTGGCACCATAAGGGTTGGTAAAAAGCCTGTCAGACTTTAGGAAGGATTCCGTAGATGCCAGCTAGTTTTTCAGTGGTCTTTAAATGTCCAGTTCATGCAGGACTGGCAAGTCCTCATTGCTGTTGAACACTAGAAGAACCCAGTCTTGGTTACAGTGATATGGGGAAGGAACTTTAGGCACAAACTCATGGATAGGCTGAAGAACCACCCTATCTGGGTAAAAAGACAAATAAATCTCTGTGACACAGAGGACTCATATCTCTGACACTCTTCTGGCTGAGGTTATGGCAATAATGGAGACTGCCTTTAGCGTAATATCCATCATGGAGCATTGTTGGCACAAATGTCAATATCAACAACAAATCCCACTAGGGATATACTGTAGATTCCTTCTCTGAGGATACAATCTTTTTTTTATATCCACAAAGAACTTTTACAAAAGAACATTACAAAGCATTACATTGCACGATAATGATGTAATTGACAGCGGAACCAATAACAGGTACAGGTACACATCAATGTATATATATGCTCCTAAATTAAAAACCGCATTAGCTGACATTCAACCAAAAGCGTTACAAGAAAAGTACACAACGCATACATTTATGGAGGTTGAAACCTCACCTGGCATTAAATCCAAGTAAACTGTCCATGATAAGATCCACTTAGGCAAACCCAGGAACATCCAACCAGGGAGCCCACAATCTCTCATATTTAAGCGCACAACCCCTATGTTGAAATCTAGATTAATCCATTCTCAATATACATCCTACAATTTTGTACCTATTTGTACCTTCCAATGTACCATAATTCATTTACGTGCCTGGAATAGGACTCTAGTTATGGCCTCTCTGATGTATTTTTCCCTATTATATTCCTCCAGTATACCAAGCAAACAAGATTTTGGGTCTAAGGGTAGGGGCACTTGAAATACTGAATTAACTTTATTCACCACCCCCATCCCGTAAGAATGTAGTTTTGGACACCTCCACAAAAGATGAATTAGGTCACTATGGTCACGTTTACACTTAGAACATGTCGACCATGCTTGCAGACCCATCACGTGCAGGCTATGGTGGGGCAGTAAAACACCCTTACGGAGGATACAATCTTAGTCCAGCTCTCAAAAGCTTCTCCACAAAGAGGTTAGCTGTGCACCTTACATAAGTGAGTGCAGACAGAGCTTAAACTTTTAACGAGTTCACACATGTGCGAATTGAATGCGGATTTCCCTGCATCCAATTTACATGACATGTGAGTGTGACCGGCTATCAATAGAGCCGGTTCACACAGGTCCGGGGCAGCCACAGTCCATATTCCAAAAGGGTCCTGTGTGTGTTTGGGTCCCGTTCAGGTGCGAATTTAGGCAAAATTCGGACCTGATTCGCACCTGAACTGGTAAACAGAAACACACCTGACCCCATGCTGGGAACCGCGGCCGCACGTATGTGAACCCACCCTGGGAGTATTAAATCCCAGGCCCAATTCCAGCCCTGCTTGCAAAAATTCTAAGATGTTATGCATTTCAGAATTTAAAGCTTCAAAAAAGTGAAGATTAACAAAATCTATAAACTTACTCTAAATTCTGTAGTAGGTGATATTGGTATTGTTCTTCCTGGAAGCCAAAAGAGTATCTATTACATTGTGTAAACACTCTAGGGACTGAAGTCTGTGCCTCCCAGCTTCATGACCTCAAGCCTAGGGCCTCTGGATTGCAGTGCTTATTCTGGTCTTGACACAAACAAAAAGGTATTATCAGTAGCTTGAGGGGCACATTGACTGCTAGAAAGGACAAGAGCGTGAACCATGGTCTGCACAACCTAAATAGTATCAGCAATAGCACCGTAATGCTTTCCCCAGCAAGTCTCTGAAGAAATCTTATGATGAGTGGAGATAGAGGAAAGGTAAAACCTAGAGTAATGTTCCATGGTTGCATTAGTGGATCAACTCCAAGTGCCTTCTTGCAGGCATATTGGGTAAAAAAAAAGAGGCAACTTTGCATTCTGTGGAGTCTCAAATAGGTTCACTTGTAGAGTGCTCCACTTCTTGCAAAGCATCTTGAATAGTTGCTGATTCATCTTCCACTCGTTGCTTAGGAAATTTCTAGATATAATAGGATTTACTTCCCTTAAGGCTGGGTTCACACTTATGCGATCCCAGACATCACATGTGATTCACACTGCATTGCTGTGCACATGCAATGTCTGTACGATGGGAATTCAGCCATACACTTTGTATGGCTGAAATCGCATCGCATTCTCACCAAAATTGTGCAGGACACTTTTTTTGGTCTGCACTGGAATCAGATCACATGGGTGTTCAGACCCATGCGATCCAATTCCACAGTTTGCACTGCGTTCTGCGAATCAATTTGGGGGTGTCATTACCTTTCTATTGACACCTGCGAGTCAGATGCGATGCAAAAGCCTGCACAGGAATCGCGCTGTTTGCAGCATTGCACCAGTGTGAACCAAGCCTAAGAGAGAAGGGAAGGCAAATTCCTTTAAGGAGTCTTGTTCTGTTTGCTTGATGAGCACTACAATTACCTGTTTCTGCTGATCTGTATCAGCAGAAACAGGTAATGCACACAGATGTAATGCACTGAGTCCCTTAAGGGGGGGGAGAGGAGAGAAATCGTTATAGTGTACAGTAAGTGTTCAGAATCTTCAGCTAGCTCAACAAGGACCCAGAGAGATTGCTGTACAATGGCGACCAGCAATAGCGGATAGCATACGCAAAGTGTTTAATATTAGAAGCTTTTGTGTAAACAGATGGGGTAAAGGTGTTTGCATGCAGTGCCTTATGTAGGATGTACACAGGGTGGGCTTCTGCCCGCTCGCCAGTCCTGATGATACCAAGGCTCAAGGGCTATAGGATGTCCTGGAACAGTCTCTTGAAGAATCCGCAACCACTGAAGGGTGCCTGACCATGCATCTAACAACGCTGGGATTCAGCTGGGTCTGTGACGATGAAAGTGACCTCCACCTGTACGGTTTTCTCCTGGACAGTCCGGTTTTTGAATGATGTATTCAGGATTCTATCTGTTTCAGACCCGGACACATCATTCAGACCGGACTTCACTGAGAGTGACATGTCTCCCCTCCCTGCCGTCCCTGCAGCCTGTCTCACTCACACAGCAGAACGAAGCTGCCTCCTCCCCCTTCTCCCCCTCCTTCTCATTCTCAGCTCTGTATACACACAGGAGGAGGGGGGGAGCAGGAACACGTGCTGATTTCAGGTCTGTACAAAGTTTTCTATGCTTTGTAGATGGACAGGGAGGAGGGGGAGAGAGTGGCTGCAAAGGAAGAAACTAAAAAGATGTACACGTCATGCAGTGATTGGGGGTTAGGAGGATATGTGCTGGGGGGGGGGGGCACTTCGGTATGAGAAAGGACATATGCCAGAAGTGTGGGATAAATTTGAAATCTGACAGCCCCTTCCAGCACTACCCCACCCCCTCTCAAAGAGCCCCCCAGCACATATCCAACCCCCCCTTCCAGCACTAGCCCTCTCCCTCCCAAAGTGCCCCCCCAAGCACATATCCAACCCCCCTTCCAGCACTAGCTCTCTCCCTCCCAGAGTGCCCCCCCAGCACATATCCAACCCCCCTTCCAGCACTAGCCCTCTCCCTCCCAAAGTGCCCCCCAGCACATATCCAACCCCTCTTCCAGCACTAGCCCTCTCCCTCCCAAAGTGCCCCCCCAGCACATATCCAACCCCCCTTTCCAGCACTAGCCCTCTTTCTCCCAGAGTGCCCCCCAGCACATATCCACCCCCCCTTTCCAGCACTAGCCCTCTCACTCCCAGAGTGCCTCCCAGCACATATCCAACCCCCCCTTCCAGCACTAGCCCTTTCCCTCCCAGAGTGCCCCCCCAGCACATATCCACCCCCCCTTTCAGCACTAGCCCTCTCCCTCCCAGAGTGCCCCCCAGCACATATCCAACTTCTCACAGAGGGGATTATCATGGCATCTGGGACCCCGGGACCCCCGAGAGATAGAGGACATTTGCCCTGGATGCCCACACTAGCTCCTGCTTGGCAAGTTAGTGGAGCCAAGTGCCAGAACTTGTTCCAGCACTGGGCTCCAGGATTCATGGGACGCTGGGACTTTGTTCAAATCTCAGGAAAGGCCCATTAAAACTGGGGCAGTTGGGAGGTTTGGATTTGTATTAGAAGGGGGAAAAGGATTTGTGTTTGGGGGGGAAAAGTTTGTACTGGCAGGGAGGATTTAGGTGGGAAGATATGTGATGGAACTAGGGAGAGGACTTGTGTAGGAGGGCTTGGATGAAAGAGGATTTGCGCTGGAGAGGATGATGGGAGAGGAATTGTTTCAGGATGGGGAGCATGTTGTGCTGGAAGGGGGGATTTGAGGGAGAGAATTTGTACTGGGAGGGGGATTTATGCTTGGGGGGTTGTTGGGGTGGGGCATTTGTGCTGGGACGAGGAGCTGTGCTGGGAGGGGGATTTGTGAGGTGGAAGGAGATTTGTGCTGGGAAGGGGGAATTTTTTTTTTATGGAGAGGTTTGTGCTAGAAGTGGGATTTCATTTTTTTTTTTGGGGTGGGGGGGGGAGATTTATACTACAAGAGAGATTTTTTTGGGGGGAGGGTGTTCTACTGGAATGGGAGGCTGTGCTGGGAGGGAGGATTTGATGGTGGCAGAGGATTTATTCTGAGAGGAGTATTGGGGGAAGGAGGGTTTGTACTGGTTGGGGAAGAGGATTTCTGTTAGGAGGGGGAATTGAGGGGGGCAGGGATAAGTGATGGGATGGGGAGAAAGAACTGAGGATTTTGGGGATGGTGGAGGAAGACTTGTGCTGAGGAAGGGGGAAGAGGATTTGTTTTGAGTGGGGAATTGTTCTCTTGTTTTGTTGATTGGGTGGAGAGTGAGCATAAAGATTAGTGCTAGGTTTTTTATTTTTTTTTGCAGGAGAGGGAGTTGGGATATTTGATGAAAGGGTAACATGGAGGAGAGTATTGCTTGCGGGGGGAACTGCTGTACTCTTTTTGTTTTGTACTCATGACTCCTACTATGCATTCCACACTCCCGTCCCCTGCATTTTGCACAGTAAATATTCCTGACCCCTGTATTCCATGCATAATACTCACAATTCGGCCACACCCACTGCGCTACGCATTACTGTTCTCCTTGAGGCAACCAAAAGTGTCCCAGGTCTTGTCTTTTACAATCTTATAGCATATACTTTTCCAAAAAAAAAAAAAGATGTTGTGCGCCGCTAAAGTGTTCGGGTTTGGCTTGAAGAAAAGGTGGCAACCATACCCGGCAGTCACTTGGCCGTCAGGGAGCAGGTGATGGTGGATCTGCCTGCAGGTGTATGGCTCACTCGCTGAAGACTCTCCACACTGTCTGGGCTGTGGCATCTGCTTGCATTCCCCAGAACGGCCAGGTCCCTGCTCTCAGCTGAAGGCTGTGGTCCTGAGAGGAAGAACTCCTCCCAGGCCAGGCTATTTATGTCCTCTCCCAGCATTCTTCTCTCTCCAGCAGGCTGGAACTTGTAGTTTGCAGCAGCACTTGCTCCATGTAAAACCTGGTTCTCCGGACCACATATCCCACAATCCCCTGCTTTCAGTAGTGGTTTCCCTCTCTGCTTTCAGGAAATTATGTTGCAATGGCCAGGCTGAACACTAGAGGGAAACAAACTCAAGGCAGTCTATGTTAAAGAATGTTCCATGATGACACAAGTAGACTAGCCAGCACCTGGCTACAAAACAAAAAAAACAAACAGTTTTTTGGTAGCCAACATTTAACATTAGCCTGACCTCCTAACTAGTGGCATGTTGAAAATCTTTTATGGTGGTGACTGGTCCATACAGGTAGCTGCAGAAAAGGAAAGCCAATTAGAGGTAGAAGAAAAAGACAGAAGAAGATAAGTGGTCTCCTTGGAACGGGATGCAAGCAGGAGCGTAACTAGAAATCACAGGGCCCCATAGCAAAATGTTGTATGGGGCCCCTCCCTGCAAACAGCCCCCCCTCCCCCACAAAGAAAATGAACTAATGCCATTATACAACAGATTACCACACCCATGTGGCACAGTACCCAGGGAACAGCTTATATTAATTTAGAACAATAAATTATGCAGTATAGTGTATGCAGCCCCTGAAGGACACACATTGCTGACCTCCATGCCTTATAACCAATTTCTGTTCTGATTAAACTTATGTGTAAATACAAGACAAATCGGGGAGAAATAAGACAGCAAAGATGAACACTGACCCAGTGCCGAAAACTATGTCCCTTCACAGGCGCGATCGAGCGTTCTGCCCCGCCCACTCTGCTCTCTGCTCCTGCCTTCTGCTGTATGCGGCTGCGTGTGTCGGGACAGGGCCGGACTCGCTGTGCCCGGGAGGCTTAACAGTAAACTTACATTCCTCATCCTCAACGCAGCGGTGGATCCAGAGTCTAGTCTCGAGAGGGGCACTGCCAGAAAATAAGTTTTTTTGGTGGCAATTTATTTGGAAAATAGCTGGTGTTAACGCTTCAATCATCCCGGCACTATGGTTGTTATGTGTCAGGATGATTGTTGCGCATTATTTCTTTTATTACATTGTTATAGAAAATGAAATAATTAAACTCACCATAATGCAGCATCAGTGGGAGCCCTGAGCGTGTCACTAGCACGTCGCCTGTCACCAGATGCAGATTGTCACTTGCCACATCACCTGCCACACGTTGCGTATTGTCCACTTGTCACACCTTGCAGATTGTCACTTGCCACATCACCTGCCACAAGTTGTGGATTGTCACTTGCCACAAGTTGCGGATTGTCACTCACCACATCACCTGCCACACATTGCGGATTGTCCACTTGCCACGTCACCTGCCACAAGTTGCGGATTGTCACTTGCCACAAGTTGCGGATTGTCCACTTGCCACATCACCTGCCACACATTGCGTATTGTCCACTTGCCACATTACCTGCCACACATTGAGGATTGTCTACTTGCCACGTCACCTGCCACAAGTTGCGGATTGTCCACCTCCCACAAGTTGCGGATTGTCACTTGCCACAAGTTGCGGATTGTCACTTGCCACGTCACCTGCCACACGTTGCAAATTGTCCACTTGCTTCACAACAACTCCGTGACTGTTCCCGAAAGGCCCAGCTAGAGCCCTGACTTAAACCCAATTGAGCATCTCTGGAGAGACCTAAAAATGGCTGTCCACCAACGTTTACCATCCTACCTGACAGAACTGGAGAGGATCTGCAAGGAGGAATGGCAGAGGATCCCCAAATCCAGGTGTGAAAAACTTGTTGCATCTTTCCCAAAAAGACTCATGGCTGTATTAGATCAAAAGGGTGCTTCTACTAAATACTGAGCAAAGGGTCTGAATACTTAGGACCATGTCATATTTCAGTTTTTCTTTTTTAATAAATCTGCAAAAATGTAAAAAATTCTGTGTTTTTCTGTCAATATGGGGTGCTGTGTGTACATTAATGAGGGAAAAAATGAACTTAAATGATTTTAGCAAATGGCTGCAATATAACAAAGAGTGAAAAATGTAAGTGGGTCTGAATACTTTCTGTCCCCACTGTATATATATGAGCAAATTCCAGTTAAAAGTGGTAAAAGTGGAGCAATCATCAAAGGGGGGAAGAGACCACCCAGCCCATGACAGGTACACAGCCTCTCCATGTATCTAGCTATATGCCATGATATGATTGCCTGTCAGTGTCCTGAGGGATCTCCCCCAGGTCACAATCGTGGGTTCTTTTAACACTATGCTTCCTCTCTCCCTCCCCCCTCCTTCAGGTCCACACCACCCCACAATCCTTTTTCTACTAATTTAAAGGAGAACACACACACCATCAACTATCACATAGGTAGGTGTGTTTTCACATGACAAGGCACCAGTTCGTCATCTCCCCACTTACCTTTCTCACTCACCAACATATATTTGTCTTTCAAACTAATACAACAATTTCTCAAATAAACTCCTCTGAGTCATACATGTATGCGTATGTATGTATTTATATTTGTCTATCTTTGACCATCCATCTATGGCATTTCTAAACACTAAATTCCCTATCAAATTGGGATAGATATTGTTCCTTTACCAATTCTCTGTACACATATGTGTTTCCAGTTTATCATATTCATTCATCGATCCATGTATTTATATTCACTTATTGTTTTATGCATTTTTACCCATCATGCGTTTTCTGTTGTTTTGTTTTTTAGTTTCATACTCTTGCCTTGTGCTTCATACTGCATTTTTAGCTGAAATTCTGTCTCTCTATATGTATGTATGTATGTATGTATACATATATATATGTTCTTTACAATGGTTTGTGCATACGTGTGTGCCTGTGCATGTGCACATAGGTGCACACGTGTCTCTGATTTGTGTACACATGTGTGTGTGTATATATATATATATATATATATATATATATATATATATATATATATATATATATATATATTTCTTTTCTGATCTCTGTTCCACCTAGAACGCTTGAACGTGGACTGGTATGGAACACAGAAAATCGCATCTTCCATTTCAGGCCGTTCTCTCCAACTAGCCATTATGTTGATGTACATATTTTGGCCTACTGGCATATAGAGACTGCACCCTGGTTCTCAAAAGGCTCTGATGAAGAGGTTATCCTCGAAACGCGTTAGCCAACTCTAAACACCCGCCTTAACATGGGCTCATGATATTTTTAACCCATTTTTAATTTCCCATGTCTTTTATATTTTGTTACCTGTTTGCATGATACGTAGTATTGGTATTATTCAATTGCTTTTATTTGCTTTTAATTTCCTCTGAATAAATTTTATATGTTTTGATGTGAGCTATTGATCACGCGCCCTTCATCCATCACTCTCCATATAGCCTTACCTGACCACCCCGGGGTCATTTTCTGGGCAGCGGGACATGCAATACCATCTCTTTTAGCTTTGCTACAGTTTACAATACTACTCTTCTCAAACCCAAAACAGACCCTCACAAGCGCAGGAGTAATCTTTCCTTGTCCACAATTTGTAGCAGCCTACCAGTGCCCACCAATGCAGCCTACCAGTGCCCACCAATGTAGCCTACTAGTGCCCACCAATACAGCCTACCAGTGCTCACCAATGCAGCCTACCAATGCTCACCAATTCAGCCTACCAGTGCCCATCAATGCAGCCTACCAGTGCCCATCGATGCAGCCCACCAGTGTCCACCAATGCAGCCTACCAGTGCCCACCAATGCAGCCTACCAGTGCCTGGATGGATCACACACAGAGAGACTCTGTCACGGTTGGAGCTTGGATTTGAATATCCCGGCGGCCACTGTAACAAAGTCCCGCCTCTTAGACTGACTCCTGTGATACACGTCATTCTGATTCAATTGGATCAGTGTTCTGTCTATCACAGGAGCCGGTCTAAGAGGCGGGACTTTGTTACAGCGGCCACCAAACATTTCAGACCTAAGCTCCGTGACACAGCGGGAGATTCCCACTGTGTGTGGCGTAAAATAAGGAGAGGAGGAGGGAGGGGAGGACTCTGGCACTTGAGCTTTGGTGCCCATCAGTGCAACCTATCAGTGCCCATCAGTGCCTCCTCATGAGCGTACATCAGTGAAGGAGAAAAATTACTTATTTACAAAATTTTATAACAGAAACTAAAGCTGGATACACACTATACAATTTTTTGCTGATTTTTTCCTTTAGATTTACCAAAACCATAAATTATGAGGACAAACCTAAACACTTTCAATTTGTATGCAATCAGGCAGGCCCTTGCACTACATAGTTGAAGGTAAATCTAAAGAAAATCAAGCAACAAAAGTTGTATAGTGTGTATCCAGCTTAACCACTTACCGACTGCGGCAGGTCGGCTCGTTCCCGCAAATCTCTGTATCGGTACGGCGGTTCCTTTAAGCCAGGGGCCTCAAACTGGTGGCCCTCCAGCTGTTGCGAAACTACAAGTCCCATGAGGCATTGCAAGACTGACAGTTATAAGCATGACTCCCACAGGCAGAGGCATGATGGGACTTTTCGCAACAGCTGGAAGGCCGCCAGTTTGAGACCCCTGCTTTAAGCGCTGTAGCACGGTGGGGCAGCTGATACACATGGCTGATGACCGCAATATCCGCCGGCCTCTTACGATCGTTCCACAGGGAGCCAGAACGGGGATCTGTCAATGTAAACAAACAAATCCCGGTTCTGTCAGGGGAATAGAGAGAGAGATCTGCTGTTCCTAGTAAACAGGAACAGCGATCTCTCTGTACTCCCAGTCAGTACACTCCCCCCACAGTTAGACCCCTTTCACACTGGGGCGCTTTTCAGGCATTTTAAAACTAAAAATACCACCTGTAAAGCGCCTCTCAAGCCACCCCAGTGTGAAAGCCAGAATGCTTTCACACTGGGACGGTGCGCTTGCAGGAGAGGAAAAAAAGTCCTGCAAGCAGCATCTTTGGGGCGGTGCGCAAAATGTCCTGCCCACTGAAATCAATGGGCAACGCTGCCGAAGTGCCTGCAAGGCACTTTGGCAGCGCCTCAACACGAGCACTATTAACCCTTTCTTCAGCTGCTAGTGGGGGTTAAAAGCGCCCCACTATCGGCCGTATAGCTATAAACTAGCAGCGCTTTACCAGAAAACGCCCGCACTGGCCCAGTGTAAAGGGGTCTAAGAAACACATCCCAGGGAACACTTAACCCCTTGATTGCCCCCTTCCCTGCCAGTGACATTTATACAGTAATCAGTGCATTTTTATAGCACTGATCGCTGTATAAATGCCACTGGTCCCAAAAAAGTGTCAAAAGTGTCCGATCTGTCTGTCGCAATGTCGCAGTCCCACTAAATATCATTGATCATCGCCATTACTAGTAAAAAAAAAAATTATAATAAAAATGCCATAAATATATTCCCTATTTTGTAGACGCTATAACTTTTGTGCAAACCAAACAATATACGCTTATTGTGATTTTTTTTTACCAAAAATATGTAGAAGAATACATATTGGCTTAAACTGATGAAGAAATTTGTTTTTTTTATTTTTTTTTTTGGATATTTATTATAGCAAAAAGTAAAAAATATTGTTTTTTTTTCAAAATTGTCGGTCTTTTTTTGTTTGTAGTGCTAAAAATAAAATACTGTCAACAAACCGTAGTAATGACATGTTACCTGTTTCTCCTCCTCACACACCGATCGTGTGTGAGGAGGAGATTGTGGTAACATCTCGTTACCGCTTACAGTGTACACCAATCACACTGATTGCCCCCCCCAATAAAGAGGACCTGTCATCACCCATCATAATACCTGTCACAGTTCATCTGGGTACCTGTCAGTCCATATAAGTACCTGTCAGTCCATATGAGTACCTGTCACAGTCCATCAAAGTACCCGAGTACCTGTCACAGTCCATCAGAGTACTCGAGTACCTGTCACAGTCGATCTTAGTACCCGAGTACCTGTCACAGTCCATCAGAGTACCTGAGTACCTGTCACAGTCGATCTGAGTACCCAAGTACCTGTCACAGTCCATCTGAGTACCCGAGTACCTGTCACAGTTCATCTGAGTACCCGAGTACCTGTCACAGTCCATATGAGTACCTGAGTACCTGTCACCGCCCTTCAGAGTACCCGAATACCAGTCACCAGCCCATCAGAGTACCCGAGTACCTATCTGTAGCCCATCAGAGTACCCGAGTACCTGTCACCAGGCCATCAGAGTACCCGAGTACCTGTCAAAAGGCCATCAGAGTACCCGAGTAGCTGTCACTAGGCCATCAGAGTACCCGAGTACCTGTCACCAGCCCATCAGAGTACCCGAGTACCTGTCACCAGGCCATCAGAGTACCCGAGTACCTGTCAAAAGACCATCAGAGTACCCGAGTACCTGTCACTAGGCCATCAGAGTACCCGAGTACCTGTCACCAGCCCATCGGAGTACCCGAGTACCTGTCTCCAGCCCATCAGAGTAAGCAAGTACCTATTTTCAGCCCATCAGAGTACCCGAGTACCTATTTGCAGCCCATGCCTCATAGAATATATGTTGGGGTGTTTGCTTTCCAAAATGGGGTAATTTTGTGGGTAATTCCACTGTCCTGGTGCTGAGGGCCTTCAAAAGTGTGATAGGTAGGAATGAAATGAGATGTGTGTAATTTATGCTCCTAGAATGCCTGAAGGTACTACTTCAATGTTGGACCTCTGTATGTGGCCAGGCTGTGTAAAAGTCTCACATGTAATATCACCATACTCGGGAAGAGTAACAGAATGTATTTTGGGGTGTAATTTTTGCTATATACATGCTATGTGTTAGTAGAAATATCTTATAAATTGACAACTTTGTTTAAGAAAAAAATGCGTTTTTATTTTTTCCCCACATTTTCCAAAAACTTCTGGAAAAAAATGAACCATTCAAAAGACTCATTATGCCTCATAGATTATACGTTGGGGTGTTTGCTTTCCAAAATGGGGTCATTTTGTGTGCAATTCCATTGTTCTGGTGCTCCAGGGCCTTCAAAAGTGTAATAGGTGGTTGAGAAATGAGATGTGTCATTTATGCTCGTAGAACGCCTGAAGGTGCTACTTCAATGTTGGGCCTCTGTATGTGGCCAAGCTGTGTAAAAGTCTCACACATGTGGTATCGCCATACTCGGGAAGAGTAGCAGAATGTATTTTGGGGTGTAATTTGTTGTATGCATATGCTGTGTGTGAGAAATAACCTGATAATATGACAATTTTGTAAAAAAAAAAAAAAAAAACTTCATTTTGCAAAGAATTGTGGGAAAAAATGACAACTTAAAAAAACTCACCATGCTACTTACTTAATACCTTGGAATGTCTACTTTCTAAAAAGGGGTCATTTGGGGGGTAATTGTACTTTCCTGACTTGTTAGTGTCTCAAGAAATGAGATTCACCTGATGTACTGAAGGCCCGATCAGATGTGATCAATTTTCAGAGATTGGCACCATAGTTTGTAGACTCTATAACTTTCACAAAGACCAAAAATATACACTAATTTGGGTTACTTTTACCAAAGATATGTAGCAGTATAAATTTTGGCCAAAATTTATGAAGAAAAATTACTAATTTGCAAAATTTTATGACAGAAACAAAGAAAAAGGCATTTTTTTCCACAAAATTTACGACCTTTTTTATTTATAGCACAAAAAATAAAAAACCCACTAGTGATTAAATACCACCAAAAGAAAGCTCTATTTGTGTGAAAAAAAAAGACGCAAGTTTCATATGGGTACAGTGTTGCATGACTGAGTAATTGTCATTCAAACTGTGAGAGCCCTGAAAGCTGAAAATTGGTCTGGGCAGGAAGGGGGTTAAGTGCCCTGTATTGAGGTGGTTAAGGGGGTAAATCCTTCTGCTCATAAACCACTTCAATATCCGCCCATGTACATATGACGTCTGCAGATGGGATTTCCCATCCTGGGCGGGTGTCATATGATGTCCTGGGCTTCCCAGCCGTCTGGGGGGCGGCGCACGCCGCGTCACTTGGGACCTGATGCGTGTGCCCGGCGGCCGCGATGTCAGCCGGGCACCCGCGATTGCCCGTTAACCGAGCAGGACCGTGGATCTGCGTGTGTAAACACACAGATCCACATCCTGTCAGAGGAGAGGAGACCGATCATGTTATCCCAGTACAGTGGAACACCGATCGGTCTCCTCCCCTTGTGAGTCCCCTCCCCCTACAGTTATAATCACTCTTTAATACACACAGTTAACCCTTTGATCACCCCCTAGTGTTAACCCCTACCCTGCCTGTCACATTTATACAGTAATCAATGCATTTTTATAGCATGGATCGCTGTATAAATGCCAATGGTCCCAAAATGGTGTCAAAAGTGTCTGCCGCAATATCGCAGTCACGATAAAAATCGCAGATCACCGCCATTACTGGTAAAAAAAAAAAAAATTTAATAAAAATGCCATAAAACTATTCCCTATTTTGTAGACGCTATAACTTTTGCGCAAACCAATAAATATACGCTTATTGTGATTTTTTTTACCAAAAATATGTAGAAGATAACGTATCGGCCTAAACTGAGGAACAATTTTTTTTTTAAATTTGTGATATTTATTATAGCAAAAAGTAAAAAATATTGTGTTTTTTTTTCAAGCTTATGGCTCTTCTTTTGTTTATAGCGCAAAAAATAAAAACCGCAGAGGTGATCAAATACCACCAAAAGAAAGCTCTATTTGTGGGGAAAAAATGATAAAAATGTAATTTGGGTACAGTGTCGCATGACCGCGCAATTGTCGATCAAAGCGCGACAGCGCTGAAAACTGAAAATTGGCTTGGGCAGGAAGGGGGTGAAAATGCCCTGTATTGAAGTGGTTAAGAAATAATTTTTAGTATTTTTTTGTTTGTTTAGCAAAAAATAAAAAACACATCGGTGATTAAACATACCTCCCAACTTTTTGAGATGGGAACAAGGGACACCTATTAGCAATGTAGTATGTAGGCATAGGACACCCCCCCCTGCCATGCCTCTTAAAGGAGAATTATACATAAACAAAGAAAAAGATTAGTTAACCCACACGTGCTTTTTTTTAACCACTACTATTTCTTTATACTGGTTCTGAAATTTGCAAATATAGCAATTAAGAAATTGAATGAAAGGTTTAGCACTGGGAAACACTTTTTGATAGATAATTAGTGCATTTTATATACAACTATATAGATCAGACCAGAATGAGGGAAGGAAAAAGGGACAGAGGGACATTGCTCCAAATCAGGGACAGTCCCTGGAAATCAGGGACATTTGGGAGCTATGGATTAAATACCACCAAAAGAAAGCTCTATCTGTCTCAAAAAAATACAAAAATTTTGTTTGAGTACAGCGTTGCATGACTGACCGTGCAGTTGTCATTCAAAGTTCGACACTGCTGAAAGCTGAAAATTGGTCTTGTCAGGAAGGGGGTGAAAGTGCTCATTAGGCAAGTGGTTAAAGCGAAGTTCCGCCAAAAAAAAAAAATATAAAAAAATAAAATCCATCTCTTCCTCATTATCAGAACAGAGATCTGCCTTGTTTGTATGGGCAGATCTCAGTTCTGTTTATTTTTACCGACGATCAGTGCCAGTGGACATTGGACATCCAGTGCCTGGCATCGCAGATCAGCTTCTTCTATGAAAGTGCTCATTAGGCAAGTGGTTAAAACGAAGTTCCGCCAAAAAAAAAAAAAAAAAATTAAAAGTCAGCAGCTACAAAAAGTGTAGCTGCTGACTTTTAATAATCGGACACTCACCTGTCCCAGGGTCCAGCGATGCGGGCGTACGAAGCCCCACTCCTCTCTACGGCGACGGCATTCTTACTGTGGGTGCAGCCAGGCATGCACTGCGCATGCGCGAGCCGTGCTGTGATTGGCAATCTTCTGGGACCTGTGACATGTCCCAGAAGATTGCACGGAGGGAGGGGGGGGGGGAGGCGAACTTCCTTCTGGCTCCGTGGAGCCCAGGGAGGAAGTGGGAGCTGGATGCCCCTAAAAAGAAGGTATCAGCTCCCTCCCAAAAAAATGACATGCCAAATGTGACATGTCAGGGGGTTACCTTCACTTACAGAGGAAGTTTTTTGTTTTTTTGGGTTGAACTCCACTTTAATAAACTAAGATTGAACTAAAAGGCTAGTAGACTGTGTGTGTTTTATAGGGATTCCAGCCGCTGAGTGTGCAGTAATGATCACATGCTGTGGCTAGAGGGCGCTGCCGCATGGTTCTGTTACCCAAGGCGTCGTGTGACCAAGACAACGAGCGGGAAGCGGAGCGCGGATGTTGCAGGAGGCGGAGGGGGGCGGGACTGGCAGCGTGTGAGGTGTAGATGGAATGTCGGTGCGGAGTTCTGAGGGCGGTATTTGTTTACTCTCCCGGCACCGGCCTCAGGTAACGGAGCAAAGTCAGACCCTCAGAGGGAATGAATATCATATTTATCTGACGTGTCACTGGAAAACGAAAGTGTGAGCTGACACGTGACCTGTACATTGGAGGTGTACATTGATTGACAGAGAATGTCTTTACAGGTAGAAGATGAATAATCCTGGCAAAGCCAAGTCCCAGCAGAGGGGTCCGGCCCAGGCTCCCCGAACCCCTGGCGGTGTGAGGACAGCGAGGAGCGGGCGTCCCATTCAGTACCGCGTCACCTATACCTGGAACCGCGGGGGGCGACTGAAGGAACTGCGAATCAGGTGAGCCGCCTGTGTCACCTTCTTCTGTCCTTCGGCTGCAAAGTGGCTTTTTTTCTTTTTTGGTGCAAAATAAATCATATATTTTGTAGTGGCATTGTCTTTTTTTTTTTTCACTACTTGCTCACTGGATGATTTAACCCCCCTTCATTACCAGGCCATATTTTGCAATATGGCACTGCGTTACTTTAACTGACAAATGGGCAAGGTAAATGGTACCCACAATATGTATGCATTTTTGTGCATGGGGAAAAAAAACTGACATGACGTCATCATTGGTGTAAATATGGCACATAACTGACGTGCATGAAAACTGATGTCTCTGCAATAAGGATGAGCTCTGGTGTGTTCACACAGCCCACGTGCAGAGCCCGCCAGGAAGTCGGCGCTGCGCTAATCACAGGAAGTGAGACATTTCCTGATCTCTGCAGCCGCACATCGGGCAAATGCCTCACTGCCTGTGATTAGCGCAGTGCCGTGCCGACTTCCTGGCGGGCTCTGCACGTGGGCTGTGCGAACGCACCCGAGCTCATCCTTACTCTGCAAGTGAAATCTGCACGGTTTTTCCATCAGTTTTCATGCATGTATGGTGTGAACGAACCCTAATACAGCGATCAGTGCTAAAAATATGCACTGCCACTGTACTAATGACTAAGGATGAGCTCTGGCGTGTTTGCATACCCCACGTGCAGAGCCCGCGAGGAATTCGGCACTGCGCTGCACTAATCACAGGCAGTGAGACATTTCCCGATCTCTGCAGCCGTGCATCGGGACAATGTCTCACTGCCTGTGATCAGCGCAGTGCCGACTTCCTGGCGGGCTCTGCATGCGGGCTGTGTGAACACACCTGAGCTCATCCTTACTAATGACACTGGCTAAGAAGGTGATCAAAAGGTTAAAGCAGTAGTAAACCACTGGCTTATTTTTTTCATTTATTTTTTTTTTTAAACCTGCATGACAATGTCATAATGTGCTAGTATACATCACATACTAGCACGTTATGTGAAACCTACCTCTAGCAGCACGCTGTCACTGCTGAAAACACTAATATTTTCATCCGGTCTTCCGGATTCGCAGACTGAGGCTGTGTGAGTGACCGGAACTGCAATGACGTCACTCTTGCACATGGGCGCGGGAGCCGCCGTTTACAGCCCAGGACGCTTAAGGAAAGGCACAGGTATGCCGTTCCTTCGGAGCTCATGCGCCGCTGACGTCACTAACTGCATCTGCAGTAAATACCTCTTAAACCATGCACGTTTAGGAGATATTTAGAGTACCTATAGGTAAGCCTTATTCATTTCTTAGACAAACAACACAATACACAACAAAACATACACATTGAGCCTGAAATATTTTAATAGAATATCAAGATTCCATCACATTGCATAGCAACTAACAATCCAAAATTAAAGCGGTTGTATACCCATTTTTTTTACTTTGACCTACAGGTAAGCCTATAATAAGGCTTACCTGTAGGTAAAAAGAATATCTCCTAAACCTGTACTGTTTAGGAGATATTCCCCTTGCATGCAGCCGCTGACTTCAGCGGCACATGCGCTTGTAATTTCCCGGCTGAAAGGTCCGGCAGATGCCGGACCTTGCCAGAACGAAATCTCCTGCGTGCACGTGCGAGAGTGACAACATTGCGGCTCCGGCCACTCATATCGCCGGAGCCGCCATACCCGGAAGACACGCCGAGGGAAAATTTCAGCTCCCTCGACGTCGACCGAGATCCCCTGCCGATGCCTCGTTCTAAGGTAAGTATTTCATAATGAGCTAGTATGCGGTGCATACTAGCTCATTATGCCTTTTGCCTTACAGGTTTAAAAAAAAAAAAAAAATCTGCGGGTTTACTATCGCTTTAAGATAGAGAGATTATTTATATTTATATATATATATATATATATATATATATAAAGCAATATAATAATTAACAGGATTTTTTTTTTTCTGGACTTAGATCTAGGCCATCCCATGTATTTATTCAAATGTCAAGCCTCACCCCATATATTGAGAAAAAAAAAGGAGGAGGAAGCAAACATTAGTCCCTTCTATCACCAATAGCCCCAGGCATTCCCCTATAAGGAAACATCCATATTATGATTCATTACCCCATCTACATTAGATGCCATGTACGATTTGTCCAACCACTTTGCCCAGACTTTATCGTACTTACTAGGGCAACCCCTATTCATATAGGTGTCTCTGTACAATGGGAGATTATTATTTATCAATTGTTTCCAATATAAAAGCGTAGGAGAACTCACACTTTACTGCATTCTATTCATTAAAATGCTTAGACTCTCAACCACTTTAAGTTAAGAATATGTACTTGAAAATATACTGTACGAATTTTTTTAAACCAGTGTTTAGTGTCACTTTTGTAGCCAAAGCTTGCTAATGATGGATGAAACCTGCCTTATATGATCCACTTCCTCTCTGCAGACACCTGGCTAGAAAATTTCTTTATCTCTGGATAAGAAGAACATTTGGAAGGATTCTGCCATCCACTGCTAGGTAAATATATGCTTACTTTTGCCATTCCTGTAAATTGTGTGTTTTACCTTAAAAGTGGTTGTAAACCCACATGGGGAAAAAAAAAAAAGATCTGCAAGACAAAGGCATAATGAGCTCATTATGTAATACTCACCTGAGATCGAAGCCCCTGCTGCGGTGCCCGTATACAGCACCGGCCGGCGACATTTCTCCCGGGAGTTACTTCCGGGCTACTGCGGCTCCGGCGCTGTGATTGGCCGGAGCCACCATGATGTCACTCCTGCGTGCGCGAGGGAGCCGCCGGTAACGGCACACTCACTGAAGCAAACGGCACGTACGTGCCATTGCTTCAGTGCGCATGTGCCGATGACGTTGGCACATGCAGATACAGGGGATATCTCCTAAACCGTGCAGGCTTAGGAGATATCCGGGGTAGCTAGATGTAAGCCTTATTTTAGGCTGTAGCAAAAAGTGGATTGTAAGGGTTTACAACCACTTTAAAGTGAAGCTCCAGTCCCCATCAAAAATTTTTTAAAGTTGTAGCTGCTGACTTTTAATATAAGGACACTTACCTGTCCAGGGATTCAGTGCTGTCCTCGCCTGAGCAGATTCCTTAATTGGCTTTGAGTCCAGGTGCTGGCACCTTAGTTAAGGGAAACCGGTAGCCAGGTTCCCACGGTTTATGTGTGAGCCCTGCTGCACTTTGTGAATTGTCCCGTAGTCTTCTGTAGGGCTGGGCGATTTTCTAAAAAAAAAAAAAAATCTGCGATTTTCTTAAAAAAGAAACTCGATTCACGATTCGAATCATCGGCACGGTGAAAAAAAAAAAATCTAAAAAAATCGATTTGCTTAAATTTTGAATTGATTTGACCTCTCAACTCGATTCAAGATTTAAATCGATTTTTTTCCCCAGCCCTAGTCTTCTGGGACCTGTGATGTGTCCCAGAAGACTGCGGGGGAAGGAGAGGGGCGAAATTTGCCCGGATCGCTGTGGTGATCTGAGCGGAAGTGGGAGCGGGTAACCTGTCAAAACCAAAAGTGTCAATTGTTAGAGTAGGGGGGAGGATGCAAAAAAGTGGAACTTCTCCTTTGGGTGAAGTGATATTAAACTCTATGTCAGCAAAGCAGGTCCAAACTTCCATTGGGTGCAGCTTCTCATCCCTCTAAAACTTTCCTATCTTTCTTATTTGGCCAGCCCCATTACCGCTCCCCCAACCTTCCTGGCTCCTTTCTCTTACAGTGTGCTATGAAGCTACCACATGCTCTTGACCAGCTGTTTCCCTCTGTGCTGTGTGCATTAATGCGCACACACACACTGTGTCATGACAAGCCAATCTCATATGCCACTTCCTGCTTCCTTTCAAACTTATTGAGGAACAGTGGCTGGCGCCTGCTCTCACCATCAGTTACCTCTTACTCAGCAAGCCTGCTCCCCAACAGTTCAAGGAGCTACTCTGAGGGACCCAAGGCTAGTGTGCTGAGGCAGGTTTACGTAGTGCTTAGAATATATTATATAAAAAGGGTTTGGGTTTAACATTACGTTAAGAGCACCGTGGTGTGTTACCATGCACTGTAATGCATGTACATCAGAGTTGTGTTGCCTTACTGTACTCGGATGCCATTTAAAATGAATGGCATCACCACATGCTAATGCACAAGTGTGTTGCTGTAATGTGCATATTACTGCAGTGGCCCTTTTCAGCCCTAAACAACGGTCCAAGTAATTGCAGATAGCATTTACAGTGCATGTTTGACCTGTTTGGAAGTGTTTCAAGTATTTAGGGCTGAAACATATTTTTGCAGCTGGGTGCGTTGTAGCTCATCAAAATGCGCAGTAACGCACTTTCATGCTTTGTAGTGCAATGCGTCAAGTAAAATACTGCATGTCCATTTTTTTTTTCAGTTCATTTTTGTACATTCTTGACCCAATGAAAATGAATGAGTTACCTTAAAGCTGAGTTCTAGCTGTTTCTGTTGACTTATATTTATATATTTATTTAAATTATTTTTATTAAATTATTATACACATAAAAACATTCTATTTCAAAACCATACAAATATATATATAGGCATATACATAACATTCATAATAAACAAAACATAAAATACAAACATGGATCTATCTCCTAATATACTTCATCATGTTAAAGATATTTCACCGTCTCCTGCCATACTTTTTAAAAACTTTTTAAACAATAATACCCTCACCCATCATCTATAATGTTTAATTCTCTCAGTGACTTCTTTCTTACATAAATAAACTGTGTGTTTTCCAAGCCCTTTTTATTAATTTATAAAAAGGAGAAATTGTCGATTTATTTTTGTTTTTTTATTTCCATAGAAAGTTTCTCCAATAAGGTGTACCTAATTACTGTGTACCAATAACAAAACAAAACATAAAAAAAAAACATAGGCGGGGAACGGCGGAGCATCTAGTTACTTCCCATATAGTTCACGTAAACCTAGGTTTGTGTAAATTCCAACCAGCTTTTCCAAGTGCTGACTTTTAATAAACACACATTCACCTGTCCCACGGTCCAGCGATACGGCTGCCCGAAGCCTCGGTTCTCTCCCTCTTGTCTCCCTGGTGCTGGCATCACTAGTGTGGGCACCCTTCTATGACAGCTTGCAGCTTCACAGCTGGGTGCACACTGTGCATGCGCGTCCTGAATGGCCAGTGATTTTCTGGGGCCTGTGATGTGTCCCAGAAGATTGCAGGGGGAGAGGAGAACTTCCGCTCGATCCGCCGGGGGGGTCCAAGCGGAAGTGGGAGCTGGGTACCTGTCAAAATTAGGTACCCACTCATGTGGCATGTCAGGGGGACAGGAGTCGGATGAAGTCACTCCTGGAGAGCTGCTTTGGGGATTATGGGCCTCCTGTCCTTCATGCCAATGAATGCGTGTAGGGCTGGGAAAAAAATCGAGTTGAGAGGTCAAATCGATTCAAATCTTCTTCAAATCGATTTTTTTTAGATTTTTTTTTTTTTTTTTCACCAGCACCGCGCCGGGCCTGAGGAGCTGCGGGCACGATTTTTCAGGCGAGGCTTCCGCCTAGTCCACGAGGCCCGACGCTGTGCTGTGCATGGGTGGGTGGGTGTGTAGGCGGGGTAGTGGGCGAGGCTGTTGGTGGAACTCCGCTGTGTATTGGAGGGCTGTGATATCAGGAGGAGGAGGGGGGTGGGGGGATCACAGGGACAGTCCCGGGCTGCAGAGATAGAGAGAAGGGAGGGTGAGTGCTGCCTGTATGGTGTATTTCATGAGATAGCCATATGATCACTGCCAGAAAGAATTATCCATCAGAGGAGAGAAGTCACATCCCATTCCATATATTCACCCTTCTTATATTACATTACATTATTACCATACAACATCACACAGCACTGTGCTCAATATATGACAATACCCCCATATGACATCACACAGCAATGTGCTCATCACTGTATACTGACATACTACATCACTGTATACTGACATAATACATTACTGTATACTGACACACTACATCACTGTATATACTGACACACTACATCACTGTACATCACCGTATGCTGACACACTACATCACCGTATGCTGACACACTACATCACCGTATGCTGACACACTACATCACCGTATACTGACACACTACATCACCGTATACTGACGCACTACATCACCGTATACTGACGCACTACATCACCGTATACTGACGCACTACATCACCGTATACTGACACACTACATCACCGTATACTGACGCACTACATCACCGTATACTGACGCACTACATCACCGTATACTGACGCACTACATCACCGTATACTGACGCACTACATCACCGTATACTGACGCACTACATCACCGTATACTGACGCACTACATCACCGTATACTGACGCACTACATCACCGTATACTGACGCACTACATCACCGTATACTGACGCACTACATCACCGTATACTGACGCACTACATCACCGTATACTGACGCACTACATCACCGTATACTGACGCACTACATCACCGTATACTGACGCACTACATCACCGTATACTGACGCACTACATCACCGTATACTGACGCACTACATCACCGAGTGATGTAGTGTGTCAGTATACGGTGATGTAGTGTGTCAGTATACAGTGATGTAGTGTGTCAGTATACAGTGATGTAGTATCGGTATGTCAGTGTACGGTGATGTAGTATCGGTATGTCAGTGTACGGTGATGTAGTATGTCAGTGTACGGTGATGTAGTGTGTCAGTATACGGTGATGTAGTGTGTCAGTATATACGGTGATGTAGTGTGTCAGTATATACGGTGATGTAGTGTGTCAGTATATACGGTGATGTAGTGTGTCAGTATATACGGTGATGTAGTGTGTCAG
Organism: Lithobates septentrionalis; assembly: GCA_037952835.1. NCBI lineage: Eukaryota > Metazoa > Chordata > Amphibia > Anura > Ranidae > Lithobates > Lithobates septentrionalis. Next base: position 2,056,849 of record JBBDGP010001186.1, read on the forward strand.
TATATACGGTGATGTAGTGTGTCAGTATATACGGTGATGTAGTGTGTCAGTATATACGGTGATGTAGTGTGTCAGTATATACGGTGATGTAGTGTGTCAGTATATACGGTGATGTAGTGTGTCAGTATATACGGTGATGTAGTGTGTCAGTATATACGGTGATGTAGTGTGTCAGTATACGGTGATGTAGTGTGTCAGTATACGGTGATGTAGTGTGTCAGTATATACAGGGATGTAGTTTGTCAGTATACGGTGATGTAGTTTGTCAATATACGGTGATGTAGTGTGTCAGTATATACGGTGATGTAGTGTGTCAGTATATACAGGGATGTAGTGTGTCAGTATATACAGGGATGTAGTGTGTCAATATATACAGGGATGTAGTGTGTCAGTATATACAGGGATGTAGTGTGTCAGTATATACAGGGATGTAGTGTGTCAGTATATACAGGGATGTAGTGTGTCAGTATATACAGGGATGTAGTGTGTCAGTATATACAGGGATGTAGTGTGTCAGTATATACAGGGATGTAGTGTGTCAGTATATACAGGGATGTAGTGTGTCAGTATATACGGGGATGTAGTGTGTATTGTAATGTACGCTACACTGTGTGGATGGCGGAAACTCTCACTGGGCCAAGCTTCAGTATCTTGCTAGTCGGCCCCGCTGGATTCTCAACCTAAACAATGCCTGCACCCAATCATAATGTTCAGGTATTGTGAGAGCCAGCGGGGACGACGAGCGCAAGATATGGAGGCTTGGGCCAGTGGGAGATGGATTCTTCCATCCACACAGTTCAGCAGAGATGGAGGAATCTGTTCCACTTTTTCCATCTGACCTGACCGTAGAAATCTGCAGATAATCTATAAGTAGTAAGTATGGCCAGTCTTAGAGTAGGTTACCTCAGGAATTTTTGTTGTTTTGTGGGGATATTGTCACCTGTCACCGAGCTTGCCTCAACCTGCTGTTGTTGATAGGCACATTTTCCTTGCAAAGAATGTTTAAAATGCACTTAAATTTTTTTAAAATTTTGTTTGTTAATGTACTTTAATATAATAAAAAAAAAAATCGGAATCGAATCGTGAATCGAGTTTTTTTGGGGGGGAAAATCTCCCAGCCCTAAATGCGTGCATTTCATTACCCGGGCTCCCTCTCCCCTTTCTTTTTTTCTCTCTATCTCTCTCTTTTGCGCTCATAGGCATCCTTTAGTTCCTCTGTTCTTGTTCCTTCTTCTTTAAGGAACTGAAGTGTCTGCAGGAGCAAACTCTGGCATATTGTCCAAGGTCACCCCCCTGTTTTTGGAAGTAAGAAATTTACGTAAGTTTTAGTGATGTCAGCATATCTTGCATTTCTGTATCTCGCGTTATAATACCATGCTACTTTGAATCGCCTCTGTATTATGTGAGATATTGTACCTATTCTGTTGTACATTGCTCTGATGGATGCTTTGTTCTTTTATATAAATAAAGAATTTGAAAAAAAATGGTAACGTGAATTTAGCCTTAAAGTATATCTAAAGACAAACATTTTCTGCTTGTTTTGGATAGGGGGTGATGGTTAAAACCCCTGGCTTTTTTTCCCCCTTTGGCCTACCAGCGAGATTTGTCTTCACTTCTATCTCAAGAGGCAACAGGAAGTGAAAAGTGATCTCTTGAAAGTAAAGGAGATCTGTTCTTAGACATTTGTCTCAGATTTTCCCCAGATTTTCCTGTTCCGGTGACACAAAAAATTTACGTTTTATCCTTACTTCTATACTTGGTGAGAATGTTCACAAGGACATAGATCAATCTTTCCAGCAGGTACACAAAAAAGCAGTAAAAACTTGACAGAGATCCTAACCCTTCCCAGCTCTGTCCTTAATGAAGGAAAAAGATACAATTTGAGTCACAATAACTGTCAGATCTGGCTTGGACAGTAAGACCCCTTTCACATGAGTGGTCTGATCAGAACATCTGTCTGTTTTTTCAGGCAGATCTGAACGGAGTTGGTCCACAGGCAAGCTGATATAAACAGGTGTGCGTCCATTTGCATCTGATTACTTAGAGTGCATCTAGGTCTGAAAAAGTAAAATGGAAAAGGTCATCATCCATTTCCATAAATGTGACGGATCAGAGGTAGTCTGATGTAAACGGGCACATGTTTTTTTACATACACCTGCTGATACACCTCATATGGGTCCATTAAGCTCTGGGAGGGCAAAACTGAACAGACACAAAGGTCACAAAATTGCCATCTATAATTTGGCTCCAATTTAGCAGGGGATCAGTTCAAGGATCTCCGGAGTGAACGTGGCTGTTGTGAAAGATCTCTAAGAATGTTTGTTTGTTTTTATTACTTTTTAAATCTGTAATGCCACAGAAGTCTTTGCATGTGACAAGCAATCAGAATTCATCTAATGGTAATCGAAATTATGATTATGAAACTTAAAAGCTGATTACTATGGATTGGGCACTTTTGCCTTTTACTAAAACTGTCAGATATTTATTTATTACAGGTATTTATAAAGCGGCAAGATTTTACGCAGCACTGTTCATACTGTCCTCAGGGAGCTTACTATCTAAGGGCTTATCCCACATATATACATTTATTTTATTTATTTTTTTATCCGCGGTGGTGCTGAAAAACGAAAACAGAAAAACTGTTAAGTTAACAAAAAAAGTGCATGTGAACACACACACACACACACACACACACACACACACACACTAAGTGCACTTAAAGGAGAAGTCCACCCTGAGCTCGTTTGGCTGGGCTTCCCCTATGGGACATAGGAGTGCAATTCGTTTTGCACTCCTGTGACCCGTTTTCAGCAGAGAGCAGACTGAAATCCGCTTTCTGCTGATTTCACCAATATCAGTCCAGGCACCGCATCATCCCAACTCTGGGAGTCTGGAACCGCCAGGTGCCTGGACTGATAGCGGTCTCAGCCTCTCAGCGAGCCGCTGAGACGGCCGCTTCCCCACCCCTCCATAGCTCAGCACTCCAGTGAGAGTGGAGGAGCAGAGCAGGAGAGCTGCTGATTGACAGGCAGCAGCTCTCTGCTCGGGGAGCCGAGAGAACCGAGCCATCGGCGGTGTTCGATGACTCGGTTCTCAGTGCAGAGGCGGCGGGGGACGGATGCAGCATTGGACCGATGCTGCATCCACCTAGGTAAGTATAAACTTGCAATAACCCCCAAACCCATACTTCTCTTTTAAGAGTGTGCTTTATCCACCCCCAAAGGGGTAGGACCTCTCCCTGATCCCCCGGGCGCAAGGCTCCTGACAGGGACATGGGATATGACATGATCCACCTAGCAGAAGGCCTGGTGGACCCCTCTCCTCGTGGTCAGCCGAAGCCAACCACTGAGTACTAGGTCAAGGGGCTCTCCTGAAGAGAAACAACAACCCCCCCCCCCCCCCCCCAGGGTCAGGGGAGGAAGTAGCCTGAGGGCTACAGGGCTACACATCCTCCCCCTAGATGTTAGGGCAAGCCTGGGGACTCGCACCCTCCATCCATTGAGAAAAAATACACACACATAAATGAAAGGTGACAAAATGTGAGGGGAAAATAAATTAATGCATAAATAAGTGTCTTTGCAATGTGCACTGGCCGAGCCCTGAGGCCTGGTAACAAAAATTGCCCCGGACGTAGCTAAAAGGCGCAGTGCAGAAAAAAGAATTTGGTGATGTGACCATGTGCCGTTTCCCACTGGGGTCTCACACCCAAGTGTTACTAAGGGCACCCCTAGGGAAACCACTCCTAGGGGGGCATAGACACCGCAGACTACAGCCTTCCCAGCCCATGGCCAAACAAGGTAGATCCATTCAAATCAGGAGGAACTGTGCCCATCCAGTTTTCCCAGGGCAATTACTCCTGTGCCCCAACTACCTGAGGGCTCCCCTGTTTCTGTTCCAGCCGGTACTAGCCTTCAGAGCCCCATTACACCAGCGGGGATACTATATTGCCAGCCATTCCATCTGCTGGAGTGCCAGAATGACAGCACAGCACCCCTACTGATCACTGATAAGAACAGTTACTACACTTGATCTTAGCCGCATATACACATACTAGAGCCCATTTGAACAGGAACTAATTCACCTACCAGCATGTCTTTGGAATGTGGGGGGAACTGGAGTAATGGAGGAAATCCATGCAAACAAATGGAAAACATGTCAACTAAACTATATTATATTTACATTTTTGAGGCTATTTATAAAAATAACTTTATAACATCTCTTCAGGCAACATTATTTCCATGGCTTGCTGCGTTTCTGCTTTGCCCAATGGAAGGAGGAGTGGTGGATTGCATGTAAAGAGTGGAGGCTTGAAATTCGAGCTGACTGCCATTACAGGTAACAAGGTTTTGAATGTCTATTCCTTTATGTGGACTTTTTTTTCTACCTAATGCGACTTAAAATATGGTGTGTGAACTATATCAAGCAAGACCCTACCTGTAAAGAACAGAGGAAATATTTTTCCTGCTGCCTGTGCTACATAAGTCCACTCTTTATTCCAGATAAATGGTGCTCCTTACACATCCGGGGATGGCCACCGCTGCTCTCACTGGTTCCTCCTGCTGGCTTCAATGTCAATCAGTGAGAGCTGCAGGGGACCAAAATGAACAATTGTTTTGGAAATATCTTCCCCCAGTAGACTTTGGAAATACCATATCTCGACTAGAGCAGAGTTTGGTGGCATGGGTAGCGGGAAGCTAGGTATTCTCTCTGTTCTTTACAGGTATATGTTTGCTTGCTATAGTTTATGTATGTAACAGGGCCGGTTTAAAGCTCAACACCTGCCAAAGCCTTTTATTTCGTTTTAGATTACTTCCTGTCAGTAGAGGAAGTGATGAAATGTCTCTCCAATAGGGACATACAAAAACGGTGGAGAAGGGATATAACTGCTAACAATAGTTTTTATTGCTGCCATTGCCTTCCTGTCGGGTTAATAACAGATACATTTCTTTTATATGGGCCATGAGGATAGGGAGAATGTTCCCGGTGGGGTCACAGATGTAAATAAAACCCTGACCAAAATTATTAATCTTCTCTGCTCTATCCAAAACAAAAGAAAATGGCTGGACTTGAGCTTTAATTTACCTCTCTTCATGTTCATAGGAGGATAACACATTACATTGGGTAATTGGGCAGTCCTTGTATTTAGCAGGATACCAATAATGGTTGTTGCTTTCCTTTTGCCTATACCCCTGTGCCCCAGAATGCTCAGTGTTTCTAGCAGGCAGATTTAAGTGGACCTTTTCAGGTTTGTTCCTTTTTATGTTTTAATTTTTCCTGATTGGTTTCTGGGGTTGAAATATAATATTTATCTATACTTTTTATTTTTATTTTCTATTCTACGTGCCTATAGACATAGTGGATTGTGAAGGTATCACTATGAACTGTTTTAAACACTTTTTTTTTCCACATATACTAAATCGCAATTGTACTGATATTGAAAACTCTTTTATTTTATTTTTTTTAAATGTAGCAGCTTTTCTTCTATCCCTTGACCACCCACGCCCAAATGCTTATGCATGTGGAGATTGGTGACATAATAACTGAGGTGACTTTGATGTGCAAGCTGTGCTTCAAAGCATAAATTTAGATTTTCTATGCTAGAATTATATAAGAAACCGCGCTATATGAACTAAAAATTAAAAAATAAAAAAATTAAAAAATTAAAATATGCACATCAAAATACTGAGTCCATCTGAAGATAATGTCAATAAATGTCCGACAAAAAATCACCAAGGGATATAACTCTTCATCCACATAATTAGTGACATCACACTCAGTTCACCATTGGAAGTAGTGTTAGAGATAGGACAGTCCTCCACCTTCAAAACAACTGCCTCTTACCAGCTCCCTTGATCTCTGGTCAGGAGATCAATAGCGCCTTTTGGCTTATAACCCAGCCACAGTCTCAGATAGGGATGGATATAAGGTCAGATCGACTCCTCCTGTTATCCTAAACAGCCCATACACAACTTGTCCAATGGCCAATCATAAAAGGAGAAAAGAAGCCTCCATAGTGTAAAAACGTATATAATGTTTATTGGTAAAACAGTATTGCACTCACATGTAGGCGAAATCGTTCAGGCAAAAACAGATGAACGAGCCGGCCGGCTCTCTCTACAAAGCACCCGTAGCTTCCGGGACTGCGTGTGTGTGTTGTGGTGGCGTCAGCACGCCGCTCTCCCTACGCCGTTTCGTCAAACCTGACGTCGTCCGGCCGGCTCGTTCATCTGTTTTTGCCTGAACGATTTCGCCTACATGTGAGTGCAATACTGTTTTACCAATAAACATTATATACGTTTTTACACTATGGAGGCTTCTTTTCTCCTTTTATGATTGGCCATTGGACAAGTTGTGTATGGGCTGTTTAGGATAACAGGAGGAGTCGATCTGACCTTATATCCATCCCTATCTGAGACTGTGGCTGGGTTATAAGCCAAAAGGCGCTATTGATCTCCTGACCAGAGATCAAGGGAGCTGGTAAGAGGCAGTTGTTTTGAAGGTGGAGGACTGTCCTATCTCTAACACTACTTCCAATGGTGAACTGAGTGTGATGTCACTAATTATGTGGATGAAGAGTTATATCCCTTGGTGATTTTTTGTCGGACATTTATTGACATTATCTTCAGATGGACTCAGTATTTTGATGTGCATATTTTAATTTTTTTATTTTTTTATTTTTTAATTTTTAGTTCATATAGCGCGGTTTCTTATATAATTCTAATATTCATAGTGTGGGTATCTCGCATTTTTGTAACCGCAGCTTATCATTCAATTTGGAGTCTATATATTGGATCAATTTATGTATGTCATGTTATGGTTTTTCTGACAGCGCTGTATTCTTTTAGATTTTCTATGCTGCTTGACTAAGGGAATACCTGGCCTTCTGTTGATAAATTTAGACCTGTCCTTTTTTTCCCACTGATTATGCATTAGTGAATAGACAGTTTGGTAGTAGTTTTTGTAAATATATATATACAAAGTGAGTACATCCCTCCACATTTTTGTAAATATTTTATTATATCTTTTCATGTGACAACACTGAAGAAATGACACTTTGCTACAATGTAAAGTATTGAGTGTACAGCTTGTATAACAGTGTAAATTTGCTGTCCCCTCAAAATAACTCAACACACAGCCATTAATGTCTAAACCGCTGGCAACAAAAGTGAGTATACCCCAAGTGAAAATGTCTAAATTGGGCCCAATTAGCCATTTTCTCTCCTAGTGTCATGTGACTCGTTAGTGCACCTCATGGCAGAGAACGCGCTGAGGAGCTGAAAAGAAGAATTGTTGCTCTACATAAAGATGGCCTAGGCTATAAGAAGATTGCCAAGACCCTGAAACTGAGCTGCAGCAAGCCCAAGACCATACAGCGGTTTAACAGGACAGGTTCCACTCAGAACAGGCCTCTCCATGGTCGACCAAACAAGTTGTGCTCGGTGTCATATCCAGAGGTTGTCTTTGGGAAATAGACGTATGAGTGCTGCCAGCATTGTTGCAGACATTGAAGGAGTGGGGGGTCAGCCTGTCAGTGCTCAGACCATATGCCGCACACTGCGTCAAATTGGTCTGCATGGCTGTTGTTCCAGAAGGAAGCCTCTTCTAAAGATGATGCACAAGGAGGGGGGCGTGGCTTGAGGTTCATGAGAGTGGCTGCTTAGATCCACAGCTCCGGCTCATCCTCTCATCCTGCAGGCATCCTGAGTCCAAAATTCTCCCAGGTGGCACCGAACCATTCCTAAAGACGGCAAGCATCTGTTCCAGGTATGACGTAGAATCAATACGGGCCACCCGCGCCCCTGTCCGCGGTGGAACATCCAGCTCGGTTCAGGAGGCAAGATGTGGCCGATCGCTCAGCCATGCATGAAGCCACGCTGCAGCCCTCTCCTACCTCAGCTCAGCCTTCTGCACAAGGGGTGAGTGACTCTGCCTACAGCCTTCCGCACCCAGGCTGACCATCTAACACCCCTAGACTCGCCTACATGCTCAGCGGGCTGCAATTTACCAGGCCCCTCTCTAGATGAGCCTACACTGGCAGAAATCATGCTGGCTATAAAAGACTGTAAGGCCTCCCTCACTGTTCAAATGGAAAGCATCCATATTGATTTTTTCCTGCTGAAGCAGAACGTCCAAAACCTGCGGGAAAGGACGGGGGGCGGAAGAACATATTAGCTCCCTAGAAGACACAGTGCACCCCTTAGCTGCGACAGTACGCACGGCTACAGATGAGATGGTGACCCTCAGAGCCAAGTTGGATGATTTAGAGAACCGTTCTCGAAGGAACAATCTCCATTTTGTGTGGTTCCTCGAACGCTCTGAAGGATCGCGCCCTGAACGATTCCTCCATTCGTGGCACCGGGATGTTTTTGGGGCAGAGATGCTCTCCCATGCCTTTGAGATTGAATGTGTACACCACACCCTCCCCTGTCCCCCTCCCTCAGGGGCCCCTCCAAGGTCCCTGATTGCAAAAATCCTCAATTTTCGGGACAAGGTCGATTTCCTGCGTCTTGTCAGAGAAAAAGGGCCACTTAAGTTTAACGGCAACAGTATCTCCATATACTCTGATTTCTCAGCAGAAGTCCAACGCCAGCGCATATACTTTGTGGTGGTGAAAGATAGACTCCGCAATGAAGGCCTCCCCTATGCAATGCTCTTCCCTGCAAAACTGAGAATCATCTATAAAGGTAAAGCCCACTTCTGCTCCTGTCCTTAAGAAGCCATGGTCTGGCTAGATGCCCGCTTTGGAAGACAACGCAGACAACGCCGCAATTGAGACAACTTGCTGCTGTCCTTTTAGTTCTCCCTACTTCTTTGCTTATCCTACCTGATGTCTGTTGGAACACCCAGAGGATTTCATAATCCTCTGATTAATACCTACATCTCTGAAGATGGGACTAATCCGTGGACTGTACTTGTACTGCCCCTTTTCACTAGCTGCCCTGCATTACCCCTGTGGCAGGCTCGGCGGAGGTCTTGGCCTGTTCTCCTCACCTGATCTTCCCAAAGTTTGCACATGTTGTGCCTTACATAACTGCTACTGTTTGGGCCTTATATTACAGGTGAATTCTATATCCTGCAGTATGGAAACATGCACCTTACTTGAGAGCCTCATTGGACCTGCTACCTCCCCCATACCAGTAGGTGGCGAGGCCACAGGTTTTTCTGTTAACCCTCATGACTGTTGCTCAGGGTTTTTTTCTGTTTAGGGAACCACTACGGTCTCTTCTCATGCTCTGGTTGCTGAGAATGACTGGACCTTCAGGTTTTTCTCTGTTCTTTATGCTCCTACTGATGCTTATTATTTGATACTACTGTACTTTTACTCCAGGTTATACTATAGGCAATGTCATATATGTCATGATACATTTCATTATGGCTCTCCCTATGCTACTATGCTATATATAGTTTCCTATGGCTAATGTGTTGAAACTGATTTCTTGGAATGTTAGGGGTCTGAATTCACCTCGCAAGCGGTCCCTGGTATTCACCCATTTAAAAAAATATAAACCCCATATCATCTGCATTCAAGAGACTCGCCTAATCAGTACTACACTACAGACCTTTAAACGTCCCTTGCTGGCTACACAATACCACGCCACCCACACGAACTACTCCCGCGGGGTCTCTATCTTGCTAGCAAAGTCCCTCCCAGCTGAAATTCTGCTGGTAAATACAGACCCTGAGGGGAGATTTAATATAATTACTCTCCGTATTGTTTTTACAGTCTTTATATTAGTAAATGTATATGTTCCACCTCCATTCTCCCCAGAATTACTTTCTTACTTGTCCCTTTTATTACTGTCTAGATACCCTGGTCCTCTACTGTTCGTAGGAGACTTTAATGTTGTACTTGACCCCGCCATGGATCACTTGAGTGGTGGGGGCATGCCCTTTCCCTCATTTGTTGACTGGACTCAGGTGTAACTGAGATATGGCGATGGAAGCACCCAGATGAGCGCCACTTCTCCTTCTATCTGACTCCTTACACACCATGTCTCGTATAGATCTGGCATTTGGCCCTGCTGATATGCTCCCTATTGTTCACACAGTCTCCTATCTACCCAGGGGGGTTTCTGACCATGCCCCTCTTTCTGTGGATCTCCTCCGCCTGCCGAATGCAGGCCCTTACATTTGGCGATTAAACTTTCATTGGTTGGAGGATGAGATTGTACAGGATGAATGCCAGAAGGATATTGCCGACTACTGGCGTGCGAATCAGGGCGCTACTGGGCCCTCTACTACCTAGGAGGCCTCCAAGACGGTATTGAGGGGCAGCTTTATGTTCATTACTTGCAATTTGCGCAAAAATGCCCAACACCGCACTGAGGAATTGGAAAATGCAATGACAATCGCAGAGACAGCCTATGCTCAGAACCCTAGTACAGCTACGCTAACCCCATGGTTGCACAGTCGCAGGGAGTACGAGCTCCGCCTGTGGACCTTACTAAAAAAAGGTTGCTCTATGTCACACAGAAGACGTTTGAACATGGCAATAGGGCCGGTCGCCTACTCTCCTACCTAACTAGACCCGACTGTACCCCTATCTCAATCTCTAGGATCCTGATATCTTTCTACCGTGACCTTTATACCACTAGGGCCCACTACTCTGAGACCCAACTCGATATTAAACCCAAACAGCACTTCCCCAATTGTCGGAACAAGACCGTGCTGACCTAGAAGAACCTCTCTCTATAGAGGAGTTCTCCCTTGCAATTTCGCAGCTACCGACCCATAAGACACCAGGCTTGGATGGTTTCCCAGCTGAATGGTATACACACTTTCGGCACCTCCTGGGCCCTTTCCTACTCAATACATATAATGAGGCCTTGAAAGACGGAGTACTTCCTCCCTCAATGAGAGAGGCATTAATCATTTTGATACTAAAACCCTGGAAAGATCCCCTTAAATGCGACTCCTATTGGCCGATATCCCTTATCAATGTAGATGTCAAAATTCTGGCCAAAATCCCGGCCAATCGTCTGAACAAAGTGGTTGCGAAATTGGTTGGGAGTGACCAGGGGGGCTTCATACCAAGCCGCTCAACCAGAATGAATATCTGTAGACTATTCCACAACTTGACTTACCCTCATGACTGTTCGCCTACCCGTGTTGTTGTGTCACTGGACACCTGCAAAGCTTTTGACAGTGTGCAATGGCATTATTTGTTTCGGGTGTTAAAACTATACGGGTTCGGACCCCGACTCATAGCATGGATACGTCTCCTCTATAACTTACCACTAGTCCGCATCCGAATCAATTCCCATGTCACTGAGACATTCCTAATCACCAGAGGCACTGGGCAGGGATGTCCTTTATCACCCCTTTTATTTGCTTTGGCTATGGAACCCCTTGCTGTACTGACCAGTAGCTCTCCATCAATTAAAGGCCTCCCCATAAATGATATGGAGGAGTGGATATCCCTATACGCAAATGATACCCTAGTTTACCTAGTGACTCCCTCACCAACCTCCTAGCTGAAATTAACACATTTGGTGACTTTTCCGGATTACGAGTGAATTGGGACAACTCAATCATTTTCCCCCTAGACCAAGCTATTATATTGGAGATTCGATCGGACTCTAAGCTACAAGTGCTAGACCAAGCTATTATATTGGAGATTCGATCGGACTCTAAGCTACAAGTGGCCACCTCCTTCAAGTACTTAGGAGTCACAATTCAATTGCCACTATCCCTATAAGTAACGAATAACCTATGCCCCTTACAGCTCCAATTACAAACACAAACCAAACAGTGGAAGGATCTGCCCCTAGACCTCATGGGCAGAGCCAATATCCTCAAGATGATCTACTTGCCTAAATTACTGGATGTGATGGCTAATTCCCCTTGTAAAATTCCCAAATGCATTTTTAAAAATATTGACTCTATCTGTATTGCTTTTCTCTGGAATGGTCGTCCCCTAGAGTTGCACTGGAGACACTACGCCTCCCATCCCACATGGCTGGCTTGGCTTTCCCTAACTTCTACCTTTAGTATCTAGCATCCCAGCTGGTTAATATTCATGATTGGCTTCACCCCAACCCCAATAATGCCTGTACCACTACTGAAGGAGCTATAGTCTCCTCATTTGAAACTCTCCATAACATTGTATATAGAGGATGCGCACCACCTGGACCAGGCATGTCCATTATACCCACCTCCCTCTCCCTGTTCCAAACTGTGGTAGCAAAGCTTTCCACTGACTCCTGGATAGCCTCTCCCAAAAGTCCACTGTGGTTTAACCCTACTATTAAGGAGTTATGCTCCATGCCTGACCCCAAAAGATGTATGTCCAGGGGAATCAAGTACTTATGCCACATATGTACCCCTCAAGGTTTCAAATCCTTCTCCCAGATGCGTTTAGACTTTGACCTACCACATACCTATCTATTTTACTATTACCAACTTAGACTTGCAGTACGAGCAGTTTGGCTCCCTGGACAGTCTACTCAGGACGCCTGACCTGGAAAAACTCCTAAGATCCCCGCACCTGTTACTAAGCCGTCGTGACAGACACCAACCCTAGATTTAAAACCGCACAAAAGAAATGGGACTCCCTAGATGCCCCTATTACAGAAGAAGACTGGTCTGAAATTTGTGACACATTTAAGACTTCTGTTTATTTCCTCCAGGGACAGGGTAATCCACATTTGGGTGTCCTTTTATGAAACTGAGATCAGCGGCGATCCCGAGTCTCACCGCTGATCTCAGGTCATTACCAGTTTATGAAACTGAGGTATTCCATTCCATCCAAATAATAAGAAATAACTCAAATGATTTGTTCCACAACCATTTATTCATAAGTTCTTCCGTTTATAGTCCATATAAAAAGATTATAGCAATATGACCAGGTAGTGTAACCATAAAATGCCCATTCAGCCTCCACAAAGGGATTAGAAGCCAAATCCATCAGGAGCTACAGAGTATAAAAGAGAAGAGAGGCGCCTCTAAGTTTAGCAATATGGTTACATTTAAGGGAGAAGTCTAGCCTGGGCTCGTTTGGCTGGGCTTCTTCTAAGGGTCACAGGAGTGCAATTCGTTTTGCACTCCTGTGACCCGTTTTCAGCAGAGAGCCGTCCGAAGTCCACTCTCTGCTGACGTCACCAAGATCAGTCCAGGCACCGCTTCATCCTGACTTTGGAAGTCTGGATCCACCAGGTGCCTGGACTGATGGTAGTCTCAGCCTCTCAGCGAGCCCCTGAGACGGACGCTCCCCGCCCCCTCCACAGCTTAGCGCTCCAGTGAGTGAGGAGGAGCAGAGCAGGAGATCTGCTGATTGACTGTCCGGGAGCCAAGAGAACCGAGCCATCGGCGGTGTTCGATGACTCGGTCCTCAGTGCAGAGACTCCGGGGGACAGATGCAGCATCAGACCGATGCTGCATCCACCTAGGTAACTATGATTATGGGAAAAAAGCCAAACCCTTCTCCTTTTAATGAACATTTAGCAACTCATATGGTTGATTAAAAGAGGCACATTTTTAGTATGCAGGCATCCGGGGTAAAGCTGTCCACGTAGACCATCCTCCACCCCACCGGCTCTCACCGCTGTCAGTCTGCAGTCGTGACCGGGACGAATACCCTGCAGTAGAGCCATCTGAAAGTGTGGCTTGAACTGCTCGTGGAGCACAGAGTGGAAGGGATGATGTTGATGGCGGTGAGCAGGATGGTTTATGTGGACAGCTTTACCCCAGATGCCTGCATACTTTGATGTGCCTTGTTTAATCATCAAATATGTGAGTTGCTAAATATTGTACCTTCATTAAATGTAACCATATTGCTACAGTTAGAGGCGCCTCTCTTCTCTTTTATACTCAGTTGTGACATGACGCTACTTGTATATGAAGACATCGCTTGTACAGTGTATCAAGTCAAAATGTATTTAAAAAAAAATGTGCTTGGCTTGCAAAACGCTCTCAAACCAAGGTTTTAGTGTGTGTGTCTGTCTATCCATCTATCCATCTCCTCACTCAAGTAGGCTTCTTTCGTATTTGTGATTTATGTGTTTAGTCAGGTAGCATAAAAAAGGGATAGAATAAAGTAGCCACTTGTTCAGCATTGCAAATACTGTACATTGACTAATTTGTACAGTATATACACTATATTACCAAAAATATTGGGCTGCCTCCACTTTAAACTCATTTATCCATGTCTTGGACCTTGTTTTTGCACTGGTGCGCAGTCATGTTGGAACAGAAAGGGGCCATCCCCAAACTGTTCCCACAAAGTTGGGAGCATGAAAAATTGTCCAAAATGTCTTGGTATGCTGATGCCTTAAAGTGGATGTAAACTCACTCTCATCCTTTCTAAACTACTGCCATAGTAGTTATCTATAAGGATATACATGACTCCTGCATGTATCCTTACCCTTCAACCCTTCAGCAAGGGGGAAGAACTGACTCCTATTTCTGTGTGTAATTTTTTTATCTGGCTGAAAAAAGATAAGAGGACTGCTCAGAGCTGGATTAACTCTTTGTGGCAAGACTGGGCACAGATGACATGAAATCCTATACTGTACAAGGTGCAAGCCTTAATTAAAAGTTTTTTTTCGGGTTTACATTCACTTTAAGAGTTCCCTTCACTGGAACTAAGGGGCCAAGTCCAACCCTTGAAAAACAACCCCCCACCGTAATTCCCCCTCCACCAAATGATTTGGACCAGTGCACAAAGCAAGGTCCATAAAGACATGGATGAGTGAGTTTGGGGTGGAGGAACTTGACTGGCCTGCACCGAGTCTTGACCTCAACACCTTTGGGATGAATTAGAGTGGAGACTGCGAGCCAGGCCTTCTCATCCACATCAGTGCCTGACCTCACAAATGCACTTCTGGAAGAATAATCAAACATTCCCATAGACACACTCCTAAACATTGTGGACAGCCTTCCCAGAAGAGTTGAAGCTGTTATAGCTGCAAAGGGTGGTCCAACTCAATACTGAACTCTACAGACTAAGACTGGGATGCCATTAAAGTTCATGTGCATGTAAAGGCAGGCTTCCCAATACATTTGGTAATATAGTGTAGCAGACAATTGTGCTTTTTTTTTTTTTTTTTGTATTCTCTGTATTTACCATTATTTGCTAAAATGTAATGCATCTGCTTTCTTTTGCTACACTTGAAGTAATACTGGGTGTGTTTACTGTGTATGTTAAAATTTTAGGTATATTTGTTACAAGATGTGTTTCTTTGCGTGGAGGAAATTTGTGCAGACACAGCGGGAGACTAAACAGAAATATCAGGTTGCAAAGCGCCATGGTAAGAATTCCATCAGTGCAAAACAGAAAATGCGATTCAGCTCAGTCCATATATAACTAGTAAGGACAGTTCCCTGCCAGCATTTAAAGCGGAGGTTTGCTGAAAAAAAAATATTAAAAGCCAGCAGCTACAAATACTGCAGCTGCTGACTTTTAATATATGGACACTTACCTGTCCAGGGAGCCCGTGGTGTCGGCAGCCAAAGCCGATCCGTCCTTCATCTCTCGGCTGCTGTCGCCGCCATCCTCGGTAAGGGGATAAGAAAGTGAAGCCGTGCTGCTTCACTTCCAGGTTCCCTACTGCGCATGCGCGAGTCGCGCTGCGCGTCCTCTCAGGTCCCTGCTGTATTCTGTGTTGCACAGAATACAGCGGGGGAGGACGGGGTAGGCGGCGGAAGTGGCGTAGGTCACCGCATTCGCCGCGGTGATCTATGCCAGGAAGTGGGAACAAATACCTGTATTAGACAGGTATCTGCTCCCTCCTCCCCCCTGAAAGGTGCCAAATGTGACACCAGAGGGGGGGAGGAATCCAAAAAGTGGAAGTTCCATTTTTGGGTGGAACTCCACTTTAAGACAATAATGCTCAGCACTCAGCCATGCTAGGCAACAACTAGGAACTTAACTGAAAACAATCTTACTTGGAGGTTACCACAGTAACTCAGAAGAAAGCCAGATTTGCTCTGGACAGCTATAGACTTGTAACTTTGTTAGAATTTTTTTTAGTGAAAAAGAAAATCCTCTAAAATTAAAATTCAGCAGCTACAGTTGTTTCTACTGTTGGTTTTTAAAAATCAGTAAATGAATACTTGCCAATCCATACGTTGCAGCACTGTCTTCCTGCAGCCAATTCTTCTCAACACTGTGGGTCCCCAGAGCTTTCATCTTGGGTTTGGGGGTTGGCTGTGACTTCGTAATAAATCACAGCCGGCTCCACACCCTGGTATTCTAGCCCCAGGAATGGGGGGGGTCGATACTGCTTTAAAGTGGTTGTAAACCCACAAACAAAATAAAGACCTGCAAGACAAAGGCATAATGAGCTAGTATACATAGCATACTAGCTCATTATGAAATACTCAGCTTAGATTGAAGCCCCCTCAGTGGTCCCAGTACACAGCTCCGACCGGCGACATCACTCCCGGAGTTACTTCCGGGTATCCCGGGCTCCGTCGCTGTGATTGGCCGGAGCCGCAATGTTGTCACACTAGCTAAAGCAATACAGGGGATATCTCCTACACCGTGCAGGTTTAGGAGATATTCGGGGTAACTACAGGTAAGCCTTATTATAGGCTTACCTGTAGTAAAAAGTGGATTGTAGGGGTTTACAACCACTTTAAAAGATAAGTTCACCTTTTAAAAAATTAATAAATGCACATCTTTTTTGCAAGTAATATTTTTTTTTTTTTTTTTAACCAGGAACCTGGAAAGCATTGCACCCGCTATCAGCAGCGCGTGGGTACCAATGCAGGACTCCTGCAGACTTGTCAGTGTATCTGTCTGCTTGTATCTTGTATGGGCAAGTAGATACACACTGACAGGAAGAGACAGTAAACTACCAGAGCGCTCAACAGCGCCCTGGTAGTTAATTGAGAACTGAAAGCTGACGGCCGCAAAGGCTGTTGGTACTTGTACTTTCTTATTCACAGAATGGTTTAGATTCACCCACCTGCCCATGTTTTTTAAAAAAAAAAGTAGGGAAAATTGGATACCCCCAATTGGGACTTTAAATTGGCAACAACACTAAAAAGTCATTTTATTACCAATATGAGCTAAAAAAATTGCACGATGATTGATAAAACAAACATAAACATCAGACACGAACAGTACAACAGTCACACAATGATTGATAAAACACAAATGGTATTCTATTCTTAATAAAATGCTAAGAGTACGTATATAAAGTAGTCTCTCTCCAGTAGCCAAAAACACTTTCCGGTAGCCAACCTCCAGGAAATGCTTTCCAGTACCCAACGCGTTTCAGGTTCAAAGTCCTTTCATCAGGGGTATTTATATAGGAGAATTTAAATTCTAATGAGTAACAAAAAAATAAAGTAAAACATAACATAGTTTGTAGTGCAAGACATCATTTTGACAGACATTAATGAGCGTAGTATACCCCATCTTCAGATAACCTACCGAGAAATGGTGAATGGCACCGCAATCAAACACTCAGAGTATTCAGACAAGACTAAAGTTAGCAATGTCAGTGGATGGCTTATGTGGTTGTCTAGTTCAACCTATAGATTTGAAGTATCATGGCCCACAGGAAAGGAATGTGTCAGTGGTCCTTCAGACAGGGGAATGTTCAGCTGGGAACGATGGCTAGGAAGGAGAAAAAACAAACACAGAAATAGAGAATGGGGGGGGGGGGGTAAAACTAGACTGCCAAACCCTACCAAAAAAGCTAATGCCATTGCTTAGATAAAACTGATGTATAGCCTAGAGGTCCACAAGCAGCAACGAGGCTAAGGGACATTGTATGCAATCCCAGTCATGGGTACAACCTAAGCTATTTACCTTAAAGCTCATCTGGCAATCTCACAGAGGGGGGTCAAATAGGACTTTGGTCAGGGTCCTGTGTCAGTGAAGACAATATATTGAAATACTGTTTGCCGTTCCTTAATCTGTAAGTACAATGGAACATCCTGGTGCCATGACAATACCAATAATGCTGCTTATTTAAAGCGGAGTTCCACCGATTTTTTTTTTTTTTTTTTTATTTTTTTTTTTTTTTTACAATCAGCAGCTGCAAATAATGCAGCAGCTGACTTTTAAAATATGGACACTTACCTGTCCAGGGCACCCGCGATGTCGGCACCCGAAGCCGATCTGGCTCTCGGATGGAGGCACCGCCATCTTCGGTAAGGGAATCAGGAAGTGAAGCCTTGTGGCTTCACAGCCTGGTTCCCTACTGCGCATGTGCGAGTCTCGCTGCGCAATTTCACTGGTCCCTGCTGTCTTCTGGGACCTGTGTGCCTCCCATAAGACAGCGGGGGGGGGGGGGCAGAGGAGGTGCTGGATATAGCATAGATATCCGCGGATACTGCAGCCATACCATGTTGTCCCTGTTTCTTCTCCATGTGGTATTGGTGAATGGTAAAGTAATCCTTCTTATTCTTTTTTTTTTTTTTTTCAACACAGGATGGCATTAGACCTAAGTTGGTTTATTATGTGGCTTCTCAGTGGCCCTGATTTTTCATTAGGAGTTACTGGGAGGTGTTCGTTCAACCTAGTTATGAGCTGGCCCAGTTTGCGTTGGCCGGTGTCATTGTCTATTGGTCCTTCCCTTTCCGAATCGACTATCCAGGTCCCGCGCATTCGCGATGAGCGCACAATCGCGATGCGTGGGCGTTCGGCACCATATATAAGATCCTTTCTTGCTGTACACACACTGCAGACTTTGCCAGATTGTATGGAGTGCCTTACGGACCCCCTATAGACAGGTATTTACTATTTATGTTCATCCCTGAAGGGTAGTTATCCCTAACAGGGAGTTTTTTTGTAAGCTCTGTGTTAAATAAGCAACATTATAGGTGTTGTCATGGCATGCTATGAATAAGCACCTGCTTTAACGGTGTGAAACGCGTCAGTGGTTTTATCTTTGCTGTATGGATCTATAATAATAAAGAAATCGTTCTTCATTGGAGTGCGGCCATTCAGACTTTTCTGTTTTGTTCTTGCATATGGTTGCATATTGAGCCGCACCCACACCTGAAGGGGGGAGAGATCATTGGAAACAGACACCTAGAGCGGGTTCTCTTTGTTTATGTTATGTTTTACTTTATTTTTTTGTTACTCATTAGAATTTAAATTCTCCTATATAAATACCCCTGATGAAAGGACTTTGAACCTGAAACGCGTTGGGTATTGGAAAGTGTTTTCGGCTACTGGAGAGAGACTACTTTTATATAACTTTATATATGTACTCTTTGTATTCTATTGCAAGATATTATATTATGTATGTTCATATCTGATGTTTATGTTTGTTTTATCAATCATAGTGTGATGATTTTTTTAGCTCATATTTGTAATAAAATGACTTTTTACATATTCCATTAGTGTTGTTGCCAATTTAAAGTCCCAATTGGGGGTATTCAATTCTCTCTATACAGGGATGTGGCAAACTCACAATTTTTTTTTTATATTGTAAAAACATTTATCTCTTAAAAAAAAAAGTAGCAACAACGAACGGGGGGTGGGAGATTCCCCCCCCCCCCCCCCCCCGATTGCTGTCACTAGAGGCAGCAGAGTGGGGAGACGCTCCAGGAGTGGCAACATGTTACATGTTCCCAAAGTTGAACGAATGAATGTATCCTTTAACACTGATTTTACTGGTGTGTGTGTGTGTGTGTGTGTGTGTGTGTGTGTGTGTATATATATATATATATATATATATATATATATATATATATATATATATATATATATATATATATATATATATATATATATATATATATATATATATATATATATATATATATGTATATGTGTATATATAGCATCTCACAAAGTGCGTACACCCCTCACATTTTTGTAAATATTTTATTATATCTTTTCATGTGACAACACTGAAGAAATGACACTTTGCTACAATGTAAAGTAGTGAGTGTACAGCTTGTATAACAATGTCAATTTGCTGTCCCCTCAAAATAACTCAACACACAGCCATTAGTGTCTAAACCGCTGACAACAAAAGTGAGTACACCCCTAAGTGAAAATGTCCAAATTGGGCCCAAAGTGTCAATGTTTTGTGTGGCCAAGATTATTATCCAGCACTGCCTTAACCCTCTTGGGCATGGAGTTCACCAGAGCTTCACAGGTTGCCACTAGAGTCCTCTTTCACTCCTCCATGACGACATCAAGGATTGGTGGATGTTAGAGATCTTGCGCTCCTCCACCTTCCGTTTGAGGATGCCCCACAGATGCTCAATAGGGTTTAGTTCTGGAGAAATGCTTGGCCAGTGTCATGGTTATGCAATAGAGTTTGTTTGTCAGCTTACCTGTCTCCATGTGTTCATCTCTAGAGACCAGCTGACCCTCACCTGACTGCTTTTGTAAACGCTCCTCTAGCATGGCTCCACCCCAGCTCCTATCAGGAAACCCTATATTAACCTGTGCACTGCAAGCCAGCAGTGCTGATCAACCATTGTGTGTTAGCTTTCGTGTGTACTTGCTGTGTTTCTTACGTCTGATTCCAGTTACCGACTTTGGCCTGTTCTTAACTATCCCTGTCTGCTCGTGACCCTGACTTTTGGCGTGTCCCCGACCATCCCTGTTTGCCTGTGACCCTGAACCTTGGCGTGAACTCTGTTGTCCTTGTCTGCTTGTGGCCCCGACCTTGGCCTGTCCCTTACTTTCCTTGTTGTTCCAGCCTGCTGCCTCCTTCCTCTTCTCCTGTAGTCTACCGTGAGCGTGAGCTGTGAGACCCTGGGGGCCGCGACCTGGAGCCAGACTGCAGCGCAGTCCATCCTCACCACTGGAGGCTCTGGGGAACACCTGCTGGCTCTTAGACACCGCGCCCTGGGGAATCTATGCTCTAGCTCCTAGTGGGATCTGTGTCAGTGATCCAGTAGACCTGCTTCCTGAACCTCCCAGGGTTCAATCCGCAGCAGTCAGTCCTAGGGTCCACTACCTAGCAGTGCACTTCTGACTCCTACAGAGTGCATCTGTCACCTAGCCTCAAGGTGACCTGACAGCCAGTCCATCACCTTTACCCTCAGTACGTCTTGGAGGTGTGTTTGAGTTTGTTATTATGTTGGAATACTGCCCTGCGGCCTAGTCTCAGAATGGAGGGGATCATGCTCTGCTTCAGTATGTCACAGTACATGTTGGCATTCATGGTTCCCTCAATGAACTGTAGCTCCCCAGTGCAGGCAGCACTCGCGCAGCCCAAGACCAGGACACTCTCACCACCATGCTTGACTGTAGGCAAGAAAAACTTGTCCTTGTACTCCTCACCTGGTTGCCACCACACACGCTTGACACCATATGAACCAAATAAGTTTATTTTGGTCTTATCAGACCACAGGACATGGTTCCAGTAATCCATGTCCTTAGTCTGCTTGTCTTCAGCAAACTGTTTGCAGGCTTTCTTGTGCATCATCTTTAGAAGAGGCTTCCTTCTGGGATGACAGCCATGCAGACCAATTTGATGCAGTGTGCGGCATATGGTCTGAGCACTGTCAGGCTGAACCCCCACCCCTTCAACCTCTGCAGCACTCATACGTCTATTTCCCAAAGAAAACCTCTGGATATGACGCTAAGCACGTGCACTCAACTTCTTTGGTAGGCCTGTTCTAAGTGGAACCTGTCCTGTCAAACCGCTGTATGGTCTTGGCCACCGTGCTGCAGCTCAGTTTCAGGGTCTTGGCAATCTTCTTATAGCCTAGGCCATCTTTATGTAGAGCAACAATTCTTTTTTTTAGATCTTCAGAGAGTTCTTTGCCAAGAGGTGCCATGTGACCCGAGCAAAACACTAACGAGTCACATGACACCGGGGAAGGGAAAATGGCTGATTGGTCCCAATTTGGCCATTTTCAGTTAGGGGTGTACTTACTTTTGTTGCCAGCGGTTTAGACATCAATGGCTGTGTGTTGAGTTTTTTTGAGGGAACAGCAAATTGACAATCTTATACAAGCTGTACACTCACTACTTTACATTGTAGCAAAAGTGTAATTTCTTCAGTGTTGTCACATGAAAAGATGTAATAAAATATTTACAAAAATGTGGGGGGTGTACTATATGTGTTTGTTTGTGTGTGTGTGTGTGTTCTCATTACTTATTGAATTAAAATAAAATATTTGCATTGTTGCGAAGCTGTAACTTTCCCATTGTTGGTATATTTCCTGTTCACAGCCCAAAAGCAGATCATGCGTCAGGCATGGCATCACTGGATTATCTATGTGCATATCTGCAGAACCAAGCATCACATGCTCTCAGAAGCTCTGGAGTTCAGACAAAATGGAGACCTACGGTGAGTTGACAGTAACTTTAGAGTACCTAGTATTTACTACTCTTACTATACAAACTGTCAGACTAATCAACAATATGTTTATTCTTTTTACCAGCAATGCTTGGCACATGTGGGTCGTCCAGTTCCAACGCAGACAAAGAATCCACGAAATGGAGAATCTGTCCTTAAAACACTGGGCTGTGAGCCTGCAAATGAGGGTATGTCAGACTGTATGAATATAACTTTCTCATTTAAAATCACTTTCGTGTCTATACTTCTTACGTTAATGAAATAAATTGTTAGACATTTTTGTCTCCAGGCACATGCATTTCTGTTACACCTTACCACGTTTGTAGATAACAAAACTGTATTAGAGTCTTTGATGTTTGTGGAAATATTGGCTACCTTTCTGTGTTTTGCATAAATCTTTCATGTTCTGATTTTCTCACTTCCCAGATAATGATACGCTAGAGTAGTGGTTCTCAAACCCTGTCTTCTGGACCTACTAACAGGCCAGATTTTAGGTATCACCTTGGAGATGCAGACTAGAGTACTTCAAACACTGAGCAAATGATATCACCTGTGATGTATTTCAGTTATCTTGCAAACCTGGCCTGTTAGTGGGTCCTGAGGACAGGAGTTGAGAACCACTGCGCTAGAGGTTAGATTACATGTCAATGTGAATGCAAAAGAAATTGCAGAGGCATGCTTTTTGGCAAAACGGTTTAGGGGACTTGCAGTCAAACAGTAAACCTGAACTGACAAGTAATCATACCTTTTTGGCAGAAGAACAGGTGACTAATGTTACTTTCTACACTAGACTGTATTTTCTCAAGTGCTCTCAACATTTTAAAGCCTAGTTCCAGGTAAAACTGTGTCCCATCACATCCTTTCCTATTAACAGGTGCCCACAGGCAAGTCGGTAAGATGAGATCTGTCCTGGATACAGTCGAGGTGCGCATCTTCACTGGTCTCACGATTCGATTCCGATTATCTGGTATTCGATTCTGTGATGCATCACGATTATCGACGAGCTCCCACCTCCGCTTAGGCTGCCAAGGCGGCCCTTGCTTACTGCAATCTTCTGGGACACATCACAGGTCCCAGAAGATTGCCCAGCTATGCAGGACAGCGCAGTGAGACATGCGCACCCGGCTGTGAAGCTGCAAGCTGTCACAGCCAGATGCCCACAGTAGTATTGCCAGCGCCATGGACAGTCGGGGTAGAGAAGGGAGGGTTTGGGTGGCCACGTCACTGGATTGTGGGACAGGTGAGTGTCTTTTTATTAAAAGTCAGAAGATATACTTTTTTTGTGGCTGCTGACTTTTAATAAACAAAAATTTACTGGGACTCTGCTTTGAATTAAAAATAACCTCACTCCCTTTAAAAAGTGCACTAATCCAGTGCACTACAGGGTACAGGCATTCACACACACTGCTGCTGGGAGGTCAGGAGGGGTTAGAATCCGCAGCTGACAAACAGCCCTGTGTGGTTCCCTGTACTGTCTCTGTGCTGACAGTTCTCACAGCTTCCCCATTTGCACCTTCAGCACACTAGGAGTTAACACAGTGGAATGTGCAAAGGGGAAGCCAGGGAACTGTCAGCACAAAGCATGTACGAGATGTAAGTAGAGTACAAACACATTTGTACTCTACTTACTGTTGTTAAAATAACTGTGTTAATAAATCCTGAGTTACAATCAATGAAGTGCCCCGCTGTATATGCTTTTTAAAAAATATGGAGCTTCATACCTTATTTCTCAGTGTGTGTGTGTGTGTACATGCCGCTCATGTGACTGCCCGGCCCGCCTCTCCCCTCTCACGCCTCGCATCTCTCCTGACGTCAGCGGAGAATTCTCAGCCCCGCCCGCTGACTGTAGCTATCAGATCAGAAGAGAGGCAGGCGGGGCTGAGAATTCCCTGCTGACGTCAGGTGAGACATGATGGAAAGAGGTGGGCTGTGCAGTCACATGAGCGGCATGTACACACACACACTGAGAAATTAGGTGTAAAGCTCCATATTTTTTAAAAAGCACATACAGCAGGGCACTTAATTGATTATAACACGGGATTTATTAAAACAGTTATTTTAACAACTATACACTCGGAGCGCTCTCCCGGGCGGGGCAAGTGGCGATGACGTCACCCGGCAATCGATTTTTCCGGTTGTATGCATCTATGCCGCATCGGGGACACACGAATCGTGATTCATCGATGCAGTGATTAATTTCAGCACCCCTAGGATACAGACAGCATCAAAACCCTTACTTTTTAATATTATAAAGAAAGGGTAGAACCTATTACCCATCCCAGTCTCACTTCGTCTATGCCTCCCATTTG
Organism: Lithobates septentrionalis; assembly: GCA_037952835.1. Lineage (NCBI taxonomy): Eukaryota > Metazoa > Chordata > Amphibia > Anura > Ranidae > Lithobates > Lithobates septentrionalis. Next base: position 2,081,387 of record JBBDGP010001186.1, read on the forward strand.
CTGCAGCTTCTTCCTCGCCTGTTGTGTAGAATAAAGGTGGAGGGCATTCCGATAATTCTGATCGCACCCACTTGGCCAAGAAAGACGTGGTATGCATACAGCATAAACCTCTTTTCAGATGAGCCGTGGGCTCTACCAGATTGCCCAGGTTTGCTGTTGCATAGTCCAGCCTTTCATCAAGCTTTACAGTCACTGGTTTTAATGGCATGACAGTTGAAGCCCAGGTCCTGAGGGAGTTTCTGACTTTGTAATCAGTACCCTTCTCAAGGCTAGAAAGTCAACCTTCAGCAAGGTGTACCATCACACATGGAAGGTTTATTTATAAGTTTCATTCCCGATGTATGTCGTGGACACATTGTGGCCTTTCTGCCATCCTGGTGTGAAGATGTATCTGGCTTTAAGTTCCATCAGGGGACAGATCTCTGCCTTAGACATACTGTTTCCAATACCCATCTTCATAAATAAAAGGCTTGATGCAGGGTGTCGCACAGATTGTTCTGCCTGTGTGGCCCCTGGTCTTGTCTGTTTTGCAGACTTCTTCCTTTAAACCACTCTGAGAGATTCCCTTGTTGCTTCTTGCTGCTGGTCTTTTTGCTGTGTTGTCTATCCCTTGCGTCCAATGCTTTGAGACATCCCAAGTAGTCATGAATATTGACTCCTTTGTATCCTGTAATGTCTGAGTTAAGAAATTAGGATTTTGGTTTACCTGTAAAATCTTTTTTTCTTTAAGTACATCACAGGACACAGAGATAGTATAAAATACCAGTGCTTTGTAGATTTTGCATCTCACACTGTCAACAGGGTTCATTTTACGCTATGCCCTCTTAAAAGGTTATCATCTGCCCTGCTTTAATGATATCTGACCCCTGATTTTAAAGTTAAAGTATCAAGCTCAAAGTAACATATGGGATAGAATATAATTAATTATTAATTATAAGAAAATCTGTCATATCATCCCAGCACGTAAAGTTATCAAGTGTAACTTTTCCTTTGCATGCTACTATACTACTGGTTTATTTTAAAACTGAATGCTCAGAATTTTCTGTGAGCCCAACTGTGATATGCTCTCTTTAAGAACAGTAAAACGGTGAGATTTCATTTTCTTTATCATACATCACAGGACGCAGAGCCATAGTAGTTACTATGTGGGTTATATAGGCCACCTTTAGGTGATGGACACTGGCACACCCTAAGACAGGAAGTTCACTCCCTATATAACCCCTCCCATTACTGGGAGTACCTCCGCTTTTTCGCCAGTTTCTTAGGTGTTGGTCACGAGTAAAGATGTGCTATGCTGAGCTCCACTGGAGTAATCCTTTGCTGGGGCAAGCTATGCAGCCGGATCCATACAAATTGTCTTTTCAAGCCAAAGTGAATGGTACCTGGGGCCTCGTGGCAGAAGAAACAAGGTTTAGCCCATAACGCTTCTCTTGTTTGAGAGCTGGACCCCGGGATCCAGCGCTTTGGTTTTTTCAGCCATAAAGCTTCCTGGCAGGGTGCTTTACGGGTCCAAGGGTGTGGATCCCGCGATTAAAAAGGGGCCCGGTCCTTGAAGGTTTTTTTAACGGAGCCCTCCATGAAGGGTGAAGATTGGGTCTGTCTGGTTTTACCACAAAATCCCTACAGCAGGTTAAGGTAAGTGGAGATTCCTAAGGAATTTAAAATTTTCTTATGGATTGTCTCCTTTAAAAGTAAATGTCATGCCTAAAGTCACCACTGGGGGCTGTATAGAGTACGTACCTTGTTCATGCTTCCATTTCTTGCTCTGTGTCCGCAGAAGCTGCAGGCTTCCTCCGGGCTAAGCGGTCCCAAGCCTCGGTAAGTTGATGGAAGGGGATTTTTTTCTAAAAACACCCCCTACCTGGGCAGAAGTGCTCCCCTCTCCCGGATAGGTAGGGGAAGCCCAGAGAGATCGGTGGATGCCGCTCCGCTCTATCACCGCCTCAGCAGTGGGTGCATTTTCGGCGGTTCTCCATCTACTCTCCTCGCCACCACCACACACGCCAATCCCGTCGGATCGGAGGCCCGCTCTTGCGCGGGAAAACTTTTTTTTTAAATGAAGTGGGGCGCGGGAGGAAGATGGAGGGGCGTGGCTTAGCGCGTCGTTGGCGTGCACAACGTCCAGCGCGTGACTGCATGATAAAAAGTGCCATCTGCAGGCTGACGGAGGGACACAAGAGCAGAGGGGGGCATGTAAGTGGTGACACAGGCATTTTCTAGGCACATTTACTGAGCATCAGGGGCTGAGCATTAATAGCAGCGGCAGTTGCTGGACTGTTTGCTCAAGCAGTGGATGCAATTTCTTCTGGTAGTACCTCTGCTTTGTGCATCGGGTTATGGTCAGAAGGGGAGGTAGAAACAGCCCAAAAAAGGGCACAAAAGGGTCTCCCTTAGGCTCTAACCCTAGTCTCATCTTTACAATGTCATCCTCCCCTTGAGAGATCTGGGGTGGCTGGTCAAAGTGAGCCATCGGGGCCGTCAAATGTTGCAACAAACTGCAGCCCCTGTTTATATTACGGAGGAAGTTTTTTCCTCAGCTATTATGGGACTGGAAGAAAGGTTAGCGGCTTTAATCGCATCTTCCCAAAGTGGGACAAAACGCAACAGGCCCTCTTTCACTACCCAGGACCCTCAAACAGAGGAACTGGGGGAGGAGAAGATTAATTCCTCTCAGGGGACAGTGAAGAGGCTGATGACTCCTCTTCTGAGGGGTCAATCACAGAAGGACCTCCTTCAGCTTCACAATCTGAAAGATTGATGGTGCAATCTCTTACTGAAATGGTCCGCTCCACATTTATGCTACCCTTAACTGAGTCGGTTGGTAAGCCCACTTCTTGTTTGGGTTCACTAAAGCCTCCTCAAGCCTCCTGCATGCTTTTCCTGTCCATTCAATGCTGGAACAGCTTATGTATTCTGAGTGGGATCACCCAGATAAGCATTTTTTTTCCTCCTAAAAGTTTTTCAACACTATCCTATGGAGGAAAAATTCACTAAGAAATGGGAGATACCAACATTTGAACGCTGCTATATCCTCTGTGAATAAAAGTTTGACTTGTCCAGTAGACAATGCTCAAATGCTTAGGGATCCAACGGATAAGAAATTGGAATTCCTGTTAAACACATTTTCTTTGGCAGGTTCAGTGACTCAACCTGCTGTGGCAGCAAATGGTGTATGTCAATCCTTGAGAAACCAGTTTAAACAGGTGCTCAAGGTTATCCCTGATCAGCAGGCCCAGGATTTAGCCAAGCTACCAGAGGCTTTATGTTTTGCAATAGACGCTATGAGAGATTCTATTCTTCAGGCTTGCGCCTTATGCTTGGGCTGGTGCATATGCGTAGAATACTATGGTTGAAAAATTGGTCAGCCGAAGCACAATGCAAAAAGCTCCTGGCTTTTTTTCCTTTCCGCGGTGAACGGCTGTTTGGGGATGATTTGGATAAATACATCCAAAAAATTTCTAGTGGAAAGAGTACCCTTTTGCCAGTTAAGAAAAGGTTCATTTAAACAAGCTCCTTCTCCAGTGCCAGGGGCATCAGCCTCCAGGCAGACATGATAGCCTCCGCCGTCAGGTTCAAGAGATAAACCTCAGGGTCAACCCCAGGAACAGAAGAAGTCCTGGGGGAGGAAACCTACAAAACAAAATACTAAAGCCTCCTTATGAAGGGGCACCCCCGCTCGCTCGAGTGGGGGGGAAGACTTTCTGCCGTTCTCAAGGGTCTGGCAGGAAGAGTGTCGAGACAGATGGGTGGCTTCCTCAATAGCTTTAGGGTACAAACTAGAGTTCCGAAAGTTCCCGTCACCTTGTTTTCTCAGATCAAACGTTCCCAAGGATCCAGAGAAAAAGAAGTCTCTCTTTCAAGCATTGGGACCGTCTTTTGTCTCAAAAAGTGATCATGGTGGTCCCCATGGAAGAGCAAGGGTTGGGGTTTTATTCAAACCTTTTCACGGTGCCAAAACCAAATGGAGATGTCAGACCCATTGTAGATCTCAAAGATCTAAACCGGTCCCTGAATGGTGACTTCATTCGACGTGGTTCTTTATGCTCAATTTCATTCGAAGCTGCTGCAAAACAGTATCCTATCGGCTTGGAACAAGAAGGTCCAAGCTCTAGATTTCCCAGTGTGTCTGTCTCCAAAGGTGCGCTGGAGCCTCAGTTGGTGGTTGATAACCAAGAATCTGCAAAAGGAAAAATCCTTCCTACCAGTTACCTGAAAGGTGGTAACAGATGCCAGCCATTCAGATTGGGGAGCAGTCCTGGAAGAGGCGACTGTCCAAGGAATCAGAAATCACCTTGCCCATCAACTTTCTAGAGATTCGGACAACGTGCTTGGCCCTGAGGGGCCTGGACGTTCAGGTTATGGAATTGTCCTGTCAGGATCCAATCCGACAATGCCACAGCAGTGGCATATATCAACCACCAAGGGGGCACAAGAAGTCTTTCGGCCCAGAGAGAGGGGAATCATATCCTAACTTGGGCAGAAAACCATGTACCTTGCCTATCGGCAGTCTTCATTCCAGGAATAGAAAATTGGCAGGCGGACTACTTGAGTCGCCAGCAGTTGTTCCCGGGAGAATGGTCCCTTCACCCCGATATCTTCCTGACAATGTGTGTGTCGAAGATGGGGGATCCCGGACGTAGACCTGTTTGCGTCCAGGTTCAACAAGAAGATCTGAAGCTGGCCTTGAGTACTATCAAAGGCCAGGTAAGGTATTGTTTCAACATCTACTTGCTTCGTATTCTTTGGTCTATAACTTTATACAGGGGGTAACGTGCCTTAATCCACCTATTAGGTCACCCCTGAACCCTTGGGACCTGAATTTAATTCTGTTGGCATTACAGAAACAACCTTTTTAGCCGATACTACATATTCCCTTGGTCCTTTTGACAAGGAAACTCGTTTTTCTGGTAGCCATATCTTCTGCAAGAAGGGTATCGGAGTTGGCTGCTCTTTCTTGTAAAGAGCCATTTTTAATTATTCACAAGGATTGAGTAGTATTGCGTCCTCATCCTAACTTTCTACCGAAGGTAGTGTCAGGTGTTCATCTAAACCAGGATATTGTTCTACCTACGTTTTTTCCAGAACCTGGTTCTACGGAAAAGTTGCTACGTTCTCTTGATGTGGTGAGAGCAGTCAAAGTCTACTTGAAGGCAACTGCTCAGATTCAAAAAACGGATATTTTGTTTGTGTTGCCTAAAGGTCCTAAAAAAAAGGACAGGCAGCATCAAGATCTACTATTTAATATATAAGTGAATTTGGCAAGTAATTGTTCAAGCTTATGAGCTTATAGCTTATGAAGAGGAAGATTCCACCCTTTCAAATCAAAGCGCACTCCACCAGGGCTGTTAGTGCTTCATGGACAGTGCATCACCAAGCCTCTATGGCTCAAATCTGCAAGGCCGCAACTTTGTTTTCAGTCCATTAGGGGTGAAATTAATCGATGCATCGCAATTCAGGTGTCCCCGATGCGGCATCGATGCATGCGACCATAAAAATCGATTGCCGGGGACGTCATTGCCCCACCCCTCCCGGGAGAGCTCTCCGAGCATATCCCGTTGTGTACAATGCCTGCCTCTCTCCTCTCACTTCCAGCTCTCCTCTCACGTCTCTCCTGACGTCAGCAGAGAATTCTCAGCCCCGCCCGCTGATTGTCGTTATCAAATAAGAGAGGCGGGCGGGGCTGAGAATTCCCCGCTGACGTCAGGAGAGACGTGAGAGCAGAGGGCCGGGCAGTCACATCGGAGGTGCCTATGCTCGTGGCCGACAGTCGCAATGACCGCCGGCCATGAGCGATCGCAGGCACGAGAGGCAGAACAGGGACGTGTGTGTGTAAACACACAAACCCCTGTTCTGTTCTGTGAGGAGAGACAGATCGTGTGTTCCTAATAGCTAGGAACCACGATCTGTCATTTCCTCTAGTCAGTCCCCTCCCCCTACAGTTAGAAACACACACAGGGAACACAGTTAACTCCTTGATCACCCCCTAGTGTTAACCCCTTCCCTGCCAGTGACATTTTTACAGTAATCAATGCATTTTTATAGCACTGATCGCTGTATAAATGCCAATGGTCCCAAAAAAGTGTCCGATGTGTCCGCCATAATGTCGCAGTCACGATAAAAATTGCAGTTCGCCGCCATTACTAGAAAAAAAAAAATAAAATAAAAATGCTATAAATCTATAACATTTGTGCAAACCAATCAATATACGCTTATTGCGATTTTTTTTTTTTTTTTTTTTTGTTGTTTTCTTACCAAAAATATGTAGAAGAATACATATCGGCCTAAACTGAGAAAAAAATTGCTTTTTTTAAAAAAAGTACAAAATATTGTGTTTTTTTTTTTTTAAGTTGTTGCTCTATTTTTTGTTTATAGCCCAAAAAATAAAAACTGCAGAGGATCAAATGCCACCAAAAGAAAGCTCTATTTGTGGGAAAAAAAAGGACGTCAATTTTGTTTGGGTACAATGTCGCACGACCGCGCAATCAGTTAAAGTACGCAGTGCCGAATCACAAAATATGGCATGGTCATTCAGCAGCCAAATCTTTCAGGGCTGAAGTGGTTAAGGGAGTGAGGTTATTTTTAATTAAAAGCGGAGTTCCAGTAAATATTTTGTTTATTAAAAGTCAGCAGCTACAAAAACAGTGTATCTTCTGACTTTTAATAAAAAGGCACTCACCTGTCCCACAATCCAGCGACGTGGCCACCCAAACCCTCCCTTCTCTCCCCCGCCTGTCCACGGCGCTGGCAATACTACTGTGGGCATCCGGCTGTGACAGCTTGCAGCTTCACAGCGGGTGCGCATGTCTCACTGCACTGTCCTGAATGGCCGGGCAATCTTTTGGGACCATGTGTCCCAGAAGATTGCAGGGTGGAAGGGCCGCCTAGGCGACCTAAGCGGAAGTAGGAGTTCGTCGGTAATCTTGATAAATCGCGGAATCGAATCATTGACCATATAATCGTAATCTCTGAATCGTGAGACCAGTGAAGATGCGCACCTCTACAGTCCATACATTTACCAGATTCTATCAGATGGATGTAAAAAGGCATGAGGATATCGTCTTTGGGCGCAGTGTGCTGCAGGCAGCAGTATAGGTCCTCTGGTCACATGGCGTCCTACTTTTGTTGTGTCTCCCTCCCCTCAGTTAGTATTGCTGTGGGACATCCCACATAGTAATTACTATGGCTCTGTGTCCCGTGATGTACGATAAAGAAAATAGGATTTTTATAACAGCTTACCTGTAAAATCCTTTTCTTGGAGTACATCACGGCACACAGATGTCCCTCCCCTCTTGTGATACACGTGTATTGCTTTGCTACAAAAACTGAGGTACTCCCAGTAATGGGAGGGGTTATATAGAGAGTGAAATTCCTGTCTTAGGGTGTGCCAGTGTCTATCACCTAAAGTTGCCTATATAACCCACATAGTAACTACTATGGCTCTGTGTCCCGTGATGTACTTCAAGAAAAGGATTTTACAGGTAAGCTGTTGTAAAAATTCTATTTTATGTTTTTGTTTTGTTTTTTTGTTTTTATTATCTTTTATGGTATTAAAACTTGTTAGCAAAATCGACTTTATGTAACCATTTTGTGCACTTTTGCCTTGGTCTCTAATTCCCTCCCCCCAACTTCCATGTTTTGGTGTCTTCCTGTTTGAAGGTTTGGCTTCAGTGGAGAGAATTATACCTTTACACTCAGGAGGAGAAGCACAAAGAGCATAAGGCATTGATGCACTTTCGGTACTGCCAGCTGAAGACCTCAATAAGATCCTGGCTTCTATACATGTATTATCGTAGACAAAAGAGGCAACAGCATAGTAAGATAAATATGTGTTTTGGTAAAAAAATGTATAATTGTTTGTATTTTGAACATATTATTTATTTTTATTTTTTTACATTTTTTTTAGTCTAATGCCCGTTTCACACAGGCGTTCCGTTTTGGCTATTTTTCATCCATCCGTTGATGGATGAAAAATGGACATTAATGCATCCTTATGAAATCATCCATTTACATAAGTTTACATCGACTTCCGTCAACATCCGTTTTTTGGAACAGAACAAAGCCCTATTTTTCTTCCGTTAATAAAAACGTAACGAACAATAAATGGATGTAAACTGGCAAACGGTCCATTTTGCTTTTTGTTTTTGCATTAGTAGTGGGTGTTAAAAAAACGTATGTAAAACTGATGTAAACTGATCCGTTTTTTTCTTTGAAAACGTGACTGAACTAGTGAAACAAACAGAACACTCGTGTAAAATGACACTCATTTATGGCAGCTAAAAAAGCACCAGTCTGTCATCTAAATCCTGCCACTTATATAAGATCATTTGTGTCTTTTACAGTACTGGCTATGCATTTTTGTCATGAGAACCGGATACGGCAATATTTCTCAGTCTGGGTCCACGTCTTTGATGAAGTGAAAAAGATGCAGGCCATCCAGGAACACTGCGATTTCCTGGCTCGTCGATGTGTTCTTAGAAGAGCTTTTACTCACTGGAAGCATTGTATCCATTTATGTCTTGAGAGAGTGCATATACAGTATGTTTTAATTGATATGAGCCTAATAGGATTTTCTTTCCTACGACCATGGGTTGCAGAAAAGAAAATTGCTTGATTTTTTTTTTTCCCCCATCAACACAGTCAGTGTTGATAGAGGAATCCCTCCCGCAGCACATTTTTGTTCTGCCATTAGGGAGCCTTCCCTGCCAGCAGAACACAATGATTATGGTTACCGGCAGTAATTGCATGCAAAAAATCTGACAGGCTGGTTGTAGTGAAGTCGATCAAGGGATCGACTTCACTACAACCAGCCTGCCCATAGATGGATCTAATCTCGGCTGGTCCCTGCTGAGATTAGGTCCATCTATGGCTGGCTTTAAACATATGATTTCTATCTTCATTTATTTCAATAGAAAACAAAAAATGTAGACTTATGCCCCGTACACACGGTCGGATTTTCCGATGGAAAATATCCGATCGGAGCGTGTTGTCGGAAATTCCGACCGTGTGTGGGCTCCATCGGACATTTTCCATCGGACTTTCCGACACACAAAGTTTGAGAGCAGGATATAAAATTTTCCGACAACAAAATCCGTTGTCGGAAATTCTGATCGTGTGTACACAAATCCGACGGACAAAGTGCCACGCATGCTCAGAATAAATAAAGAGATGAAAGCTATTGGCCACTGCCCCGTTTATAGTCCCGACGTACGTGTTTTACGTCACCGCGCTTAGAACGATCGGATTTCCCGACAACTTTGTGTGACCGTGTGTATGCAAGACAAGTTTGAGCCAACATCCGTCGGAAAAAATCCTAGGATTTTGTTGTCGGAATGTCCGAACAAAGTCCGATCGTGTGTACAGGGCATTAGAGGTACACTCTAGTTAAAACTGAAAACTAAGCCTTGGAATGCAGGAAAAGTACTTTCGTTTTTTTTTTATCCACAATAAGCCACTTTGATTAATTTCATTAGTAATCGGGTCATATCAGAACATACTTGCTTCTCAAACTTGTAGATTCCTTGCTGCCCCTCACATGCAGTTTAAAAAAAAACTAATGAGATTTTAATCCTGTTTTGGAAAAACAAATGTGATAGGTGATGCAGAGAGAGTTACATGGCACAGGCTATCAGGTATTCTGGTTCCTCTTCTCCCTCTAGTCAGTCTGTAATGGGGCGTACACACAGTCGGACTTTTCAGCTACAAAAGTCCAACGGACGCTGACGGACTAAAGCTGGCTGGTAATCCGATCGTGTGTGGGCTTCTCCGGACTTTCAACTGACTTTTTCAGCCTCAAATCCGACGGACTTTAGATTTGAAACATGCTTCAAATCTTTCCGACGGACTCGAGTCCGGTCGAAAAATCCGCTCGTCTGTATGCTAGTCCGACGGACAAAAACCCACGCTAGGGCAGCTATTGGCTACTGGCTATGAACTTCCTTATTTTTGTCTGGTGTACGTCATCACGTAAGAATTTGACGGACTTTTGTGTGATTGTGTGTAGGCAAGTCTGTTCGTTAGAAAGTCCGCCAAAAGTCCGTCGAAAGTCTGTCGGACAGGCTGTCGGACTTTTGTAGCGGAAAAGTCCGACCGTGTGTACGCCCCATAAGGTCTATAAAATGGTCAGTTAAACCTTGGAGTAGTGGATTACAAAAAAAAACATTTTAATGTTAACTAAATGTTCTGATTTTAGCACAGTGCCTTGTTTACTTCATAGCATCAGTAGTTCAGTGATTGCTTTACTTCTTGCCTTGAATTGCTCCCTAATGATTTAAGAAAGTCTATCATTAATCAGATAAAGGAATTATGCCCTGTTCACACGGAGAGATTATCTCCGTTCCCTGCACATGTCTGTCTTTTACTGGCACAGGGATTCACAGGTGCTGCGTGCTTCCCATTGCTGACATCACATTTTAGTTTATTGGGATGCACGAGTGCATGGGCAGAGCTGCCTTGTTCCTGTATGACATGTGGGTACAGGTCCCTGAACTCTACCTGTATGTGTATGGACGCAGACGTGTTTTCCAATAGACTAAAATGGCAGGACAGCACGGGAATGCATGCAGGACCCGGGCATCTCTGTGCCGGTAAATGATGTACCTGCAAGATTTACCACCATATGTGGAACTGTGCTCATCAAATTATAGCAGAAATCGAAGCTAAAAAGTATTGTCCAAATACAAAAGGCATGTGCTTTCTTTTTTAATCTTGGTGTCATTTGTGCATTTCTTCCAGATCAGTGCAGGAATCCATCGTGAAACCACTCACTTTTACAACTGTACGTTGCCTCTGTGCAGATGTTTTCTTGTAATAAAGATGAGTCACTGCTGCATTCTCTCAAGTTTGGTACCTACGGCCCTGCATCCTTCTGGGATGCATGATAAAAAAATTAGAGTATGAGAATGAGGTGATCATGTCACTACTGTGCTGGTAATTGTTCCCTTTCTAAGGTATCCTAGGAGGCTGAGGACAGAGTTCCCAACACTATGGCAACACCTAATGTGTAAGACATGGCATCAGATTTGGGGCCACCTCTCATGGGGCCGGCTACAAGAACCAGGAAGTGTCAACTAACTCCCAAAGTGAAAGGACTATTTTTTTTTTTTTGGGGGGGGGGGGGGGGGGTTACCAAGCAAAAAATGTAAGTGAAAGTTCCCTTAAATATTAGGACAATAGCTCCAAAGTCTGAATTGAGTGCTAAATGAAGTGTGATTATAAATATAAATTACTATGTGTTTCATTCTCAGTTTTAAAATCAATACAGTACAAACATATTTTACAGTTCCTTAATTAAGAACAGACATGCTGATTGCCTCTGAAGAAGTACATTTGCTAAAACTGGCCCAGGACCATTATAGATTACACCTAATGGTATTTGTTATCTATTTTTTTCTGTGCAATGTGTCTTTTTAAATGTTTTGTTCTTGTACAGTAGGATTTTATTTATGTTGCAAAATCTTTATATGTGTATTGCAGGATATTGGTTTTTGTGCTCTAAAGAAAAACGTATCCATTGTACACACTTCACAGAAGAGAAAGGAGCAAGCTAGCCATCAATACCAAAGTTGGGTAAGCAATCTAAATGAATAGCTTGTTAACCAATCAGAATTTAGCCTGCCTTTCTCTGTGATTTCTGTATTTAACATGTTTTATTGTAGAATACCCAATAAGTAGAACTTAATATGTGGTTATATAAATTCACAATATATGCTAAAAAAAAAAAAACACACATAAAATGCACACTACCTAGCGCTTATGCAACATTGGTTAAGTCAGCTACTTAAAAACAATGGTACCTGTCATAAATACAAATGTCACAATAATCATAGCAGCCCTCAATACTCTAAAAGTTCAAATTCCTCCGCCAAAATGGTGATGATAAAAAAGCAGTCAGTAAGATGTTTCCTCTGGGTATAATATTTCAGTCCTCTACCTTTTAATATGTTAAATACCCTTTGTGCTCAGGGGACTTAAACCCCTTAGGACACCACACTCACTGCAAATTAATACCTGTCCCTGAATGATAGACAAATAGAGTAGCACTTTTATTTAAACCTCCATTCGGGTGGATCCATCCAACATCCTCCTTCCCCACACTGGTCACTCTATAGCCCTAAAACTCGAAACAAGGAAACAAAGCAACACTCATAGTGTAATCCTGTTTAACGCATTTATTGCTTGCTTCTTCCCTTTAGAATTTACTCACAAACATATAAAAGGTTGACCGCTTTCTCAAAATCATTCAAATGCCATGCTTCCGCTGTCTCAGGATGACATACAGTGTCTCACCACTCTGTCAGGCTCAGTATCACTTCCGATCAATGGGCTGACATAACTTATTTTACGCCGTTTAGCCAAACCCTTGATGTTTCATCCTTACGACCTCTTCTGAGATAATCAATTATTTCAACTAATATGTGGTTGGTTTCTCACTGGATTCTTTCAATCAGATTATTAAAAAAGAAAATTGCTTTAAAAAAATATTGTAATGAGGAAGCACAAAGGCTGTCATTACTGACTTCTCCTAAAATTACTTATTTTCTTGGCCTTATCCTGTAAACTGCCAAGCAAGTGGTTTCCTAGTCCCTGCTTGTTCAGGGTCATTTTCTCAGTGTTGAAGTCAAAGAGCCAGGCAGATGACATTTTCAGCAACCGTAGTGTCCATATTACTCTCAGTACAGGTATTTAAATCCTAACATTACAGTTTCTGTATATATTTTCTTGCTGCGCAGTTGCTGCGTAGGTTCTGGACTCTTTGGCAGTATCGTCTGGAGCAGAAGGAGGAGGAGAGGCTTGGCTCCCTTACTGTGGCAGCACATTCTCACTGCAGGTATAAAATACAATGGTTCTCAGCAGTAGAAATGTGTGCTTATCCTGCATTTCCACACCATCTCATTCTTTTGTTTCAGATTGCTGTTGTTGCAGAAATACTTTAGTGCCTGGGTCCAGTACATTCCGTTGTGCAAGTTCAAAAAGGTATTTAAGCTTGATAGCTGTCGCCTTGTATAATAAAATATACTGTAAGGTATCTTGTTAATAAAGGGGGACTGAACGCTGGAAGCTGTTCCAAAGAAAATCAGGCAGAGGGCAAATGACTGTTCACCAATATTTAAGGTGTCATTGCAGCTGATCTTTCTTCATTACTAACTTGTTACAACTTCTCTGCACTGTAACTGTGTAAAGTGACAATTTTGGTGGGGGCAAGGCTTTGCTTCCTCATGTCCGATCCTCCAGCAAGGGGAACAATGAGTATTACAGTAGGGATATCATCAAATTTCACTTGAATTCTAAAACCAACAGTAAGCAGTGCCTTCAATTATTTCACACTGCATATTTACAGTACAGCTATGCGATTATAGGCACAAGAGTGCACATACCAGAATGCACACAGCTATCTTCACTCTTTTTAGTTAATTTACATTTATTAATTGCAATTGGACAATGTACAGGTAGATTGAGATTTTGTAGGTGCTCCAAAATATTGACACAATTAAAACTTACAAAATTATTTCCATTAAAATATTTGATAAAATAAATAAACATAATATTGATATTATCAAATATTTTAATGGAAATCATAATAATTTTGTACATTTTAATTGTGTCAATATTTTGGAGCACCTAAAAAATCCCAATCTACCTTTACATTGTCTATTTGAAATTTAGGGTTGTGGTGCATGGTTTGAGCCATCCTCTATCCCATAAATAGAGTACATGATTGTAATTATCAGAAACATCATGTACTCAGACTAGGGTTGCAGTGATATCGGTATCTGTGCTGATACTAAGCATTTGTACGAGTACTTGTGCAAATGCTCCGATACCTGAAACTGATACTTTTTGCGGTGCGATTTGAGCCCATACAAAATAAATCACACGGGAACGGTGCTGGAAACTGAATGCGATTCAGACAGGAATCGCACGGCATTCCTGTTCAAATCACATGCGATTCTTTGCAGTGCGATTTGAGCCCATTTTTTTTGTATGGGCTCAAATCGCACTGAAAAAGTATCGATAATTTTGAATCAGCAATACTTGAGCACAAGTATCGGTACTAGTACTCGCTGATAAAAAAAAAAGCGGTATTATTGCAACCCTAACTCAGTCCATATTAGCTTTCAAAGGTGACATATGTTTGAGGGGTTAGCACTGAAAAAAAAGGGCTAAGTATGACTACTGCTGCTATTGCTTCACTCAGATTCCCTTTTATATATTTTTTTCTAGGTGCTGGTCACCACAGCAGAGAGCCATTATGCCAAGTGCCTATTACCTCGCTACTTCGATGCATGGAGGACATGTGCATACCTGCAGCATAAGGGCAGAGAAATGGAAGCTCAAGCCATTGCGTTTCACAGGTATACAACATGAATGTTCTATCTTATTCCATTGTAGTGGCTGTATTTGAATTGACTTGTGTGTCCAGTGTGCAGAACAAGGCACGTGTATGTTGGTGTGGTCAGATCATTTTTTGAATGGATAAGCAAAACTGTCCAAATAGAGCCAAGTTATTGCTCAATTGTTTATTTGAAACGTGGTGTTTTTCAAAGTGATTTCTAAGCAAAATAAAGTATGGAGACAGAGCTGGGCGTTTTTAGTTTGTGGTGCACAGTTAAGTTCCACTTTTTAGGGCCCTTTCACACTGGGGCGGCGTCGGCGGTAAAGCGCCGCTATTGTAAGCAGCGCTTTACCGTCGGTATGCGGCCGCTAGTGGGGGGTTTTACCCCCCCGCTAGCGGCTGAGAAAGGGTTAAAAACCACCGCAAAGCGCCTCTGCAGAGGCGCTTTGCCGGCGGTATAGCCGCGCTGTCCCATTGATTTCAATGGGCAGGATCGGTGAAGGAGCGGTATACACTCCGCTCCTTCACCGCTCCAAAGATGCTGCTAGCAGGACTTTTTTTCCCGTCCTGCTAGCGCACCGCTCCAGTGTGAAAGCCCTCAGGGCTTTCACACTGGAGACAAAGCAGCGGCACTTTCGGGTCGGTTTGCAGGCGCCTGCAAACCGCCCCAGTGTGAAAGGGCCCTAAAATGCTAATTTCCTGCCAATCTCACTACTTTTAGTCATAAAACCAGGATGTTTATAAATATTTTTTCTTTTTAATCGCATAGGTCTTGTGTACAAAGGAGAGTGCTTTCTACCTGGTGTGAGAAACTGAATCATCAGAGGGAGGCTCGCTTGGCTGAGAGAATGGTCAGCAGTGCTTTCTGTGAACATATCCTGGACATTTTTGTACATTTAGAAGTAGGCCACTTTTCACCCTTGTGCTCTTAATTCTAGGCTATATTGCACTATAACTGGCGGCTGCTGGAGCAGTATTGGGGCTCATGGAAAAGGCACCTGACAGCTGTTCAGGCAGAACACGAGTTGGATGTCTTGGCCTCTGAACACTCCTGGAGACGGCAGCTAATGCACGCGTTACACACATGGAAGAAATATGTACAAGAAATCAAAGCAGAGTAAGAAAATAAATACTAGCTAATGTGTTTTCCATCTTAACTTTTAGATTAAATCAGACTTTATAAACATCCTGTCTGTAAATTGTCAAGTTTTAGGCGCCTTTCACACGGGCGGCTGTTCTGCCGCAGTTAAAAGCATATAATATGTTCTGTGAAATTCAAGACTCCAGACACTGCGATCAGCTGCATTTGTACAGTGCGTTTACGTGCGGCTGCTTTTGGAACATTCTTGCCATTTCTGATGTGCTTCCTGTTGCTTTTCTTTCCTTGTTGGCGCTGCTATCCGCAAGAGAAATAGTTACACTGCGATTACCTGCAGTTATGTGCAGATAGCTGCGCTAAATTGCTCCTGGACGCAGTCAATTCTATTTTTTCTATCCACACGGAACCGCATGTAACGAAATCGCAGCTAAACGCAGTGTGTGAATGGGGCCATAGGAAAGCATTGTGTGCTTTTAGCTGCGGTAGAAAACTAGAAAATCCGCAGTAGGGCTGCAACTAACTATTATTTTCATAATCGATTAGTTGGCCGATTGTTGTTTCGATTAATCGGATAATAAACTTAAAAAAAAGTGTGGTGTATAATTTAATATGTAAACTTTAAAAAAAGGCAATTTATTCTTCAAAATCTATATGCAGTGGTAAATATAAATAATCAACTATATGATTAGGGAGCAAAATCTCTAATCCACTCTGAGAATAACAGAGAGGAGATATACTGTATATACTACTGGAGGTTGAATCTGGTAAATATCATCAGACTCAGAGATCACATTTTTTATTTAGACCCCATTCACACTGGGGCACATGTAATGTGCCCTGCCTCCTTGAAATGTGCCCTGCCCCCTTGAAATGTGCCCTGCTCCCATGTATGGTGCCCTGCCTCCTTGAAATGTGCTCTGCTCCCACGTAATGTGCCCTGCCTCCTTGAAATGTGCCCTGCTCCCATGTATGGTGCCCTGCCTCCTTGAAATGTGCCCTGCTCCCACGTAATGTGCCCTGCTCCCACGTAATGTGCCCTGCTCCCACGTAATGTGGCTTGCCTCCTTGAAATGTGCCCTGCTCCCACGTAATGTGGCTTGCCTCCATGTAAAAGTTTACTTTAAATGCAATAGTAATGCCTTCTATTACCTCCAGTCTATCAGCCTCCACCTTCTCTGGGTTCAGATGCTGATCTTCCCTGCACAGTCTTTAACCACTTGACGACCGCCTCACGCCGATGTACGTCGGCAAAGTGGCACGGACAGGCAAAATCACGTACATGGTACGTGATTTGCCTTCCGCGGGTGGGGGGTCCGATCGGACCCCCCCCGGTGCCCGAGGCGGTCGTCTTTTGTCCAGCGGCGATCAGAGGTGAGGGGGAGACCATCCGTTCGTGGCCCCCCCCCCCTCGCGATCGCCGCCGGCCAATCTAATCATTCCTTTGCTGCTGTATGCTAAACAGCAGCAAAGGAAATGATGTCATCTCTCCTCGGCTCGGTAATTTCCGTTCCGCCCCGAGGAGAGAAGACAGGTATGTGAGTGCACAACACACTACACACTCAGTAGAACATGCCAGGCACACTAAACACCCCAATCCCCCCCCCCCCGATCACCCCCCCCCCCCTGTCACAAACTGACACCAGCAGTTTTTTTTTTTTTTGTTTTTTGTTTTTTTTCTGATTACTGCATAGTGTCAGTTTGTGACAGTTACAGTGTTGGGACAGTTACTGTTACCCCCCTTTAGGTCTAGGGTACCCCCCTAACCCCCCCTAATAAAGTTTTAACCCCTTGATCACCCCCTGTCACCAGTGTCACTAAGCGATCATTTTTCTGATCACTGTATTAGTGTCGCTGGTGACCCTAGTTAGGGAGGTAAATATTTAGGTTCGCCGTCAGCGTTTTATAGCGTCAGGGACCCCCATATACTACCTAATAAATGTTTTAACCCCTTGATGGCCCCCTAGTTAACCCTTTCACCACTGATCACCATATAACCGTTGCGGGTGACGCTGGTTAGTTCGTTTATTTTTTATAGTGTCAGGGCCCCCGCCGTTTATTACCTAATAAAGGTTTAGCCCCCTGATCGCCCGGCGGTGATATGCGTCGCCCCAGGCAGCGTCAGATTAGCGCCAGTACCGCTAACACCCACGCACGCAGCATACACCTCCCTTAGTGGTATAGTATCTGAACGCATCAATATCTGATCCGATCAGATCTATACTAGCGTCCCCAACAGTTTAGGGTTCCCAAAAACGCAGTGTTAGCGGAATCAGCCCAGATACCTGCTAGCACCTGCGTTTTGCCCCTCCGCCCAGCCCACCCAAGTGCAGTATCGATCGATCACTGTCACTTACAAAAGACTAAACGCATAACTGCAGCGTTCGCAGAGTCAGGCCTGATCCCTGCGATCGCTAACAGTTTTTTTGGTAGTATTTTGGTGAACTGGCAAGCACCAGCCCCAGGCAGCGTCAGGTTAGCGCCAGTACCGCTAACACCCACGCACGCACTGTACACCACCCTTAGTGGTATAGTATCTGAACGGATCAATATCTGATCCGATCAGATCTATACTAGCATCCCCAGCAGTTTAGGGTTCTCACAAACGCAGTGTTAGTGGGATCAGCCCAGATACCTGCTAGCACCTGCGTTTTGCCCCTCCGCCCGGCCCAGCCCAGCCCACCCAAGTGCAGTATCGATCGATCACTGTCACTTACAAAAGACTAAAACGCATAACTGCAGCGTTCGCAGAGTCAGGCCTGATCCCTGCGATCGCTAACAGTTTTTTTGGTAGCGTTTTGGTGAACTGGCAAGCACCAGCGGCCTAGTACACCCCGGTCGTAGTCAAACCAGCACTGCAGTAACACTTGGTGACGTGGCGAGTCCCATAAGTGCAGTTCAAGCTGGTGAGGTGGCAAGCACAAGTAGTGTCCCGCTGCCACCAAAAAGACAAACACAGGCCCGTCGTGCCCATAGTGCCCTTCCTGCTGCATTCGCCAATCCTAATTGGGAACCCACCGCTTCTGCAGCGCCCGTACTTCCCCCATTCACATCCCCAACCAAATGCAGTCGGCTGCATGAGAGGCATTTTCTTTATGTCCTCCCGAGTACCCCTACCCAGCGAACCCCCCCAAAAAAGATATTGTGTCTGCAGCAAGCGCGGATATAGGCGTGACACCCGCTATTATTGTCCCTCCTGTCCTGACAATCCTGGTCTTTGCATTGGTGAATGTTTTGAACGCTACTATGCACTAGTTGAGTATTAGCGTAGGATACAGCATTCCACAGACTAGGCACACTTTCACAGGGTCTCCCAAGATGCCATCGCATTTTGAGAGACCCGAACCTGGAACCGGTTACAGTTATAAAAGTTAGTTACAAAAAAAGTGTAAAAAAAAAAAATATATAAAATAAAAAAAAATAGTTGTCGTTTTATTGTTCTCTCTCTCTCTATTCTCTCTATTGTTCTGCTCTTTTTTACCGTATTCTATTCTGCAATGTTTTATTGTTATTATGTTTTATCATGTTTGCTTTTCAGGTATGCAATTTTTTATACTTTACCGTTTACTGTGCTTTATTGTTAACCATTTTTTTGTCTTCAGGTACGCCTTTCACAACTTTGAGTGGTTATACCAGAATGATGCCTGCAGGTTTAGGTATCATCTTGGTATCATTCTTTTCAGCCAGCTGTCGGCTTTCATGTAAAAGCAATCCTAGTGGCTAATTAGCCTCTAGACTGCTTTTACAAGCCGTGGGAGGGAATGCCCCCCCCCCCCCACCGTCTTCCGTGTTTTTCTCTGGCTCTCCTGTCTCAACAGGGAACCTGAAAATGCAGCCGGTGATTCAGCCAGCTGACCATAGAGCTGATCAGAGACCAGAGTGGCTCCAAACATCTCTATGGCCTAAGAAACCGGAAGCTACGAGCATTTTATGACTTAAATTTCGCCGGATGTAAATAGCGCCATTGGGAAATTGGGGAAGCATTTTATCTCACCGATCTTGGTGTGGTCAGATGCTTTGAGGGCAGAGGAGAGATCTAGGGTCTAATAGACCCCAATTTTTTCAAAAAAGAGTACCTGTCACTACCTATTGCTATCATAGGGGATATTTACATTCCCCGAGATAACAATAAAAATGATTAAAAAAAAATAAAAATGAAAGGAACAGTTTAAAAATAAGATAAAAAAGCAAAAAAATAATAAAGAAAAAAAAAGCACCCCTGTCGCCCCCTGCTCTCGTGCTAAGGCGAACGCAAGCGGCGGTCTGTCGTCAAACGTAAACAGCAATTGCACCATGCATGTGAGGTATCACCGCGAAGGTTAGATCGAGGGCAGTAATTTTTGCAGTAGACCTCCTCTGTAAATCTAAAGTGGTAACCTGTAAAGGCTTTTAAAGGCTTTTAAAAATGTATTTATTTTGTTGCCACTGCACGTTTGTGCGCAATTGTAAAGCATGTCATGTTTGGTATCCATGTACTCGGCCTAAGATCATCTTTTTTATTTCATCAAACATTTGGGCAATATAGTGTGTTTTAGTGCATTAAAATTTCAAAAAGTGTGTTTTTTCCCCAAAAAATGCGTTTGAAAAATCGCTGCGCAAATACTGTGTGAAAAAAAAAAATGAAACACCCACCATTTTAATCTGTAGGGCATTTGCTTTAAAAAAATATATAATGTTTGGGGGTTCAAAGTAATTTTCTTGCAAAAAAAAAAAACTTTTTCATGTAAACAATAAGTGTCAGAAAGGGCTTTGTCTTCAAGTGGTTAGAAGAGTGGGTGATGTGTGACATAAGCTTCTAAATGTTGTGCATAAAATGCCAGGACAGTTCAAAACCCCCCCAAATGACCCCATTTTGGAAAGTAGACACCCCAAGCTATTTGCTGAGAGGCATGTTGAGTCCATGGAATATTTTATATTGCAACACAAGTTGCGGGAAAGAGACAGATTTTTTATTTTTTTTGCACAAAATTGTCACTAAATGATATATTGCTCAAACATGCCATGGGAATATGTGAAATTACACCCCAAAATACATTCTGCTGCTTCTCCTGAGTACGGGGATACCACATGTGTGAGACTTTTTGGGAGCCTAGCCGCGTACGGAACCCCGAAAACCAAGCACCGCCTTCAGGCTTTCTAAGGGCGTCAATTTTTGATTTCTCTCTTGACTGCTTATCACAGTTTCGGAGACCATGGAATGCCCAGGTGGCACAAAACCCCCCCAAATGACCCCATTTTGGAAAGTAGACACCCCAAGCTATTTGATGAGAGGTATAGTGAGTATTTTGCAGACCTCACTTTTTGTCACAAAGTTTTGAAAATTGAAAAAAGAAAAAAAAAAAAGTTTTTTCTTGTCTTTCTTCACTTTCAAAAACAAATGAGAGCTGCAAAATACTCACCATGCCTCTCAGCAAATAGCTTGGGGTGTCTACTTTCCAAAATGGGGTCATTTGGGGGGGTTTTGTGCCACCTGGGCATTCCATGGCCTCCGAAACTGTGATAGGCAGTGAAGAGTGAAATCAAAAATTTTCACCCTTAGAAATCCTGAAGGCGGTGATTGGTTTTCGGGGTCCCGTGCACGGCTAGGCTCCCAAAAAGTCCCACACATGTGGTATCCCCGTACTCAGGAGAAGTAGCTAAATGTATTTTGGGGTGCAATTCCACATATGCCCATGGCCTGTGTGAGCAATATATCATTTAGTGACAACTTTGTGCAAAAAAAAATAAAAAAAAATGTGTCACTTTCCCGCAACTTGTGTCAAAATATAAAATATTCCATGGACTCAATATGCCTCTCTGGAAATAGCTTGGGGTGTCTACTTTCCAAAATGGGGTCATTTGGGGGGGTTTTGTGCCACCTGGGCATTCCATGGCCTCTGAAACTGTGATAGGCAGTAAAGAGTGAAATCATAAATTTACACCCTTAGAAATCCTGAAGGCGGTGATTGGATTTCGGGGCCCCGTACGCGGCTAGGCTCCCAAAAAGTCCCACACATGTGGTATCCCCATATTCAGGAGAAGCAGCAGAATGTATTTTGGGGTGCAATTCCACATAGGCCCATGGCCTGTGTGAGCAATATATCATTTAGTGACAACTTTTTGTAAATAATTTTTTTTTTTTTTTTGTCATTATTCAATCACTTGGGACAAAAAAAATAAATATTCAATGGGTTCAACATGCCTCTCAGCAATTTCCTTGGGGTGTCTACTTTCCAAAATGGGGTCATTTGGGGGGGTTTTGTACTGCCCTGCCATTTTAGCACCTCAAGAAATGACATAGGCAGTCATAAACTAAAAGCTGTGTAAATTACAGAAAATGTACCCTAGTTTGTAGACGCTATAACTTTTGCGCAAACCAATAAATATACGCTTATTGACATTTTTTTTACCAAAGACATGTGGCCGAATACATTTTGGCCTAAATGTATGACTAAAATTGAGTTTATTGGATTTTTTTTATAACAAAAAGTAGAAAATATCATTTTTTTTCAAAATTTTCGGTCTTTTTCCATTTATAGCGCAAAAAATAAAAACCGCAGAGGTGATCAAATACCATCAAAAGAAAGCTCTATTTGTGGGAAGAAAAGGACGCAAATTTCGTTTGGGTACAGCATTGCATGACCGCGCAATTAGCAGTTAAAGCGACGCAGTGCCAAATTGGAAAAAGACCTCTGGTCCTTAGGCAGCATAATGGTCCGGGGCTCAAGTGGTTAAAGTAATTTTTTTTTTAAACAAACATGGTATACTTACCTGCTCTGTGTAATGGTTTTGCACAGAGCAGCGCCGATTCTTCTCTTCTGGGGTCCCCCACCGATGCCTCTGGCTCCTCCTGCATTTAGAGTGCCCCAATAGCAAGCTGCAAATTATAGTATAGTGTGCCCCTATAGCAAGGTAAAAAACTTCTGCTTTTAGACCCACTCACTTCCTGCCCAGGACTACATGTTCCATGAGGCATTGCTCCTCACACATTCACATTCACAAGTTCTCAGGCACTTCCTGACATGTATGGTGTACTGAGCTGTATGTGTGCTGCACTGTATTTCCTGATATGTAAACAAATAATGCATTCTGTATGCAGGCCAAATAATCGGCTGGCCGATTAATCGATTATGAAAATAGTTGACAACCATTTTCATAATCGATTAGTTGTCGATTTAATAGATTAGTTGTTTCAGCCCTAATCCGCAGCTAAAAGCACCATTCTATCCGTCCGTGTGAAAGGGGCCTTAAGGCTCTGTACGTTTTGTGTTACTGAATAAATCCACTATATTTTAGACATTATATAGGATTGCAGCATGCCTACTATTTCCAAAATATGTGAACATGCCATTTATGTCTTTTATCACCTTATTCTCTGATGAAATAATTTCACGAGTTAATTTAACTGTAGTTGTGATTCAGCCAGCTGTGCTCTTCTGTGGTTTTACTGTATAGTGCAACCCAGGGCTGTCTTTAGCGCAGGGCAAATAGGACAGCTGCCCAGGGCCCAATCACTTTTGGGGGGCCCAAAGCAGCTGCCAATTGAGCCTACGCTGCTGCCCGCCGGATTTCGGCCACTTGTTAGCTGCTCACTAGTCACTACTGTCAGGTGTAGATACAGAGAAGTGCTGCTTCTGTATTTTTTTTTTTAATTGGGAAATCCAACTTTATTGAACATAAATTCACCGATTTACAGTTAGCATTTGACATATCTTGATACAAGTATTCAGTCATATCTATTACAGACGCATGTGATTACATTCAGTTGTCTACTATGAAGAACAGTTAAAAAGAGGCCTTTAGCACTTGAAATGTATTCTTTCAAGGTTAAGCTCGTGTGAGTATCCCACGTTTGTCCGGTTCTGTATATCCTGTGTCGGATATAGCTCTACTATCCATACGGACAGTACTCGGTTTTGGATACCTTATGTACAGGTCTCTCCATCCTCTACCCATCTGTCCCAGACCTTCGAGTATTTTTGAGTACAGCCTCTGTGTATGTAAATCAATTTTTTGTAGGGAAGGGTATTATTGATATCCCTTTTCCAGCTTGCTAAACTTGGAGGTGTGGTTTGCATCCATGAGCGGGCTATAACTTTTCTGGATATGAATAAAGTTTCATATATGAAAGTAGTGTGAAACTTGTCTAAATCTGTATCAGGTAATAGCCCCAAGATACATAGTTTTGGGTCTAAAACAACCGGGGAGCCCATGTTATCATGCAAAAATTTTATCACCTGTCTCCAGTATTCTTGTATCGTAGGGCACTCCCATATCAGGTGGTAGAAGGTGCCTGGTCCATAAGTACATAAGGGGCATGTGGATCTATATGAAGGTTTGAATTTTGCCAGTCTTTGTGGTGTCAGATATGCTTGGTGGACTATATACAGCTGGGTGAGCCTGTCTGATAATTTGGGTGAGGACGTTTTTACATTCTCTAGCACTTCATCCCAGTCTGTATCATCAATGGCTCCCACATTTCTTTCCCATGTTGATTTGGCTTTCTGGATTACAGATAAAATCCCAGGTATGCGAATAGTGTAGTATAGCCCTGAGATTAGTTTTTGGGATCCTTCACCCAAAATTATTTCCAAAACCTGGGGGTGAGCAATGGAGCCTGTTAAGTGTCTGATTTGTGAGCGTAGAGCATGGCGAAGCTGCAGGTACCTGAACAATAAGTGATGTGGGATTGAGTATTCATCTTTTAAGGATTGGAAGGATTTGGGCCGCATATCAGTAATTACCTGATGTAGATATAATATCCCGTATCTGGCCCACACATTTGGGTCTGGTATATTTTTGAGTTCTGGCATATTATTATTAAGCCATAGGGGAGAAAAGGAGTGTATGTGTCCCATTTTTAGCCTTTTCAGAGTTATTTCCCATATTTTTTGATGGTGTGAGAGCATTCCTCCATTGAATCTGGGGGTTTTTTTGCGTACCTGTCCCCCTCTAAATATGGCTTGCAGGGGGGTCGACAGTGGGCTTCTTGGATCTTCGCATACTAACATTTTGTAACGCTGCATTTCAGACTTGTTGAAATAGTGTAAATGAGATAGTTGAGCCGCAATGTAATATTCCTGTAAGTCTGGCAGTGCGGTTCCCCCCATAGATGTGGGATTTTTAAGGACATGCCAGGCCAATTTATGCCGTCCATGTCCCCAAACAAATGATTTAAGGATAGCCTCCATTTTCTTAAAAATCTTAAGAGGGATATATAGGGGAGCGTGCCATACTATATATAAGATTTTAGGAAGTAAAATCATCTTGATGATGTTTATCCGTCCCATTACTCCCAGGGGCAATCTGGACCAGGCCTGTGTCTTGGTTTTGATTAGGGAGAACAATGGCTCCACATTGTTAGTTATGTAGTCCTCTAAATCCCGTGTAACCATTACCCCTAGGTATTTAATCGTATTTACTCTAGTTAAGGGGAGTTCCGGGCATGTATACGGGGGTGGAGAATGATCTATGGGGAGTATCTGGGATTTATCCCAATTTATGCGCAGACCCGAATAGGTTCCCATCTTTTCAATAATACCTAACGCAGTTTGGAGTGATGTACTCTGGTCTGCTAGATATAGGATAGTGTCGTCTGCGTATAAGCCTATTTTTTCGGTGTAATTGTCTATACGTAACCCATCAATACCTGGTTCCGCTCGAATAGCAATCGCCAGCGGTTCGGCTGCCAATGCATACAAAAGAGGGGAGAGGGGACACCCCTGACGTGTACCCCTTTCCAGGGGGAACTGGTCTGATAGCCACCCATTTACGAGTACTCTTGCTTTTGGTGTTTGATATAAAATTTGCACCCATTTAAGGAAACGAGGGCCAAAACCAAATTCTTTTAAACATTCCCATAAAAACGACCATTCTACTGAGTCAAAGGCCTTGGCTGTATCCAAGGCCACCACCACCCTGGATCCGTGATTGTTATGTTGGGCTTGTAGGTTCATGAATAACCTCCTGATATTCATGGCCGTATTTTTGCCCGGCATGAAACCAGTTTGGTCAGGGTGAATTAGGGTTAAAATTACTTTATTGAGGCGTGAGGCTAGTATCTTGGCTAATAGTTTGATGTCCACCTGGAGCAGGGAAATGGGTCTATATGACTCGGGGAATCGAGTGTCTTTCCCTGCCTTAGGTAGGACTATTATTTGTGCTTCTTGCATAGATGGGGGGAGTATTCCCGTTTTAAAAATATTGTGGTATAGTTGTTGGAGCTTAGGAATGAGTATCTCTGAAAAGGTGTCATAGAATTCTAAAGGTAGACCATCTGACCCGGGTGCCTTGGATTTAGATAGATGGGAAATTGCTTCCGCTATGTCTTCCTGTGTTATAGGAGCTTCAAGCATCTCAACTTGCTCCATGTTGAGTCTGGGGAACCGTATTGTGTGCAAATAGGCCTGTATGTCCTGCTGGGAGTAAATATTCTGGGATTTGTATAGTTCACCATAGAACGACTGAAACCTGGCCGCTACTTGGGGGGGATCCGTGATGCTGTCTCCTTGTGGTGCACTCAGGGACACTATTACTGGGGGTTTGTCATTTAGATGTGCCAAATACGCTAGGAGTTTACCAGCCTGTTCGCCATGCTCAAACACCCGCTGTTTGCAGAAAAAAATTTGTTGTCTAGCTTTTTCTATATGCATGTGGTTAACTACTCTGGTTTGTAATTTAACTCTTTGAAGATTTACGGAGTTAGGGTCTGATGAGTATTCTCTTTCAAGTTCTGTCAGTTTGTCAGTTGCCAGTTGTAAGATAAGTTTGGAGGATGTTTTAAATCTATTTATCCTGAGGGACAATAATTTACGTGCGTGTGCTTTAAATGAGTCCCATTCTGCGGCTAATGTGTCTCTGTTACATTTATCATTGAGTATGTGTTGTAGTTCTAACGCAAGGCCCTCTATGTTTGGTAGTACTGTGAGCCAGAAGGGGTTAAGTCGCCACGGGGAAGTGGGGGCAGATTTTAGCAGAGATACCGTTATCCAGCATGGTGCGTGATCAGATAAAGCTCTAGGCGCGATTCCAGAGCCTGTAACCTTTGGTAATAAAGTATTGGTTACTAGTACATAGTCTATCCGTGACATTGTATGATGACCCACTGAATGACAAGTGTATGCCCTTGTGGATGGATTGTGCCACCTCCAAACATCCGTAATGGCGAATTCTGTCAGCAGCCGGCTTAATCTAGTGTGTTGTGATGAACCCCTGGGGGAACCCTCTTGTGATGGCCTGTCTAATGCTGGATTCATAACCATGTTGAAGTCTCCCATCCACACGGCTGGGGTCGACGGGTTCTTGGCTAAAAATGCCAATCCCTTCATGACCACCTCTGACGCGAATGGGGGAGGTACATAGGTTGCCAGAATTAAGAGTGGGTTCCCTCCTATAAGTGTATTAAGAAACAAAAATCTTCCCTGCTGGTCTGATTCCAAAGATACCAACTCAAACTGAACTTTTTTGGCGATAATAATTGAAACTCCTCTAGACTGGTTGGTATGTATGCTATGATAGCTCCATCCCACCCATGGTTTTTTTAAAGCTGCCTGCAGATGCCCAGTAATGTGTGTTTCTACCAAGGCAGTAATATCAGCTTTTTGTGATTTCAGGTATTGCAGGACCGCAGTCCGCTTGACCCTATCTCGCAGGCCCCTTACATTCCAAATAACAAATTTAGTAGAGGTCATTTTATCAGAGAGTAAGCATTGTTATATCAGACCAGCAAGGTAAGAACATATGCACGTATAGATCTCCAATAATCCAGCTCTTCCTCTGTGTATCACATTTATCTGCATTTCTATTCATAGTATATGTGCTAATATAACCATAGAATACAGCCAATTTACATTTCCCAAAACTAAAACAACAAAGTTGAACCCATCCCTTCCCTCCCGGCTGCACGCCTCCCCAACTTGGCGTGAGCATATTTCCCCGAACCTTCAGAACAAAAATTAACATCCAGCTATTTAAACCAGCTGGAGGCACAAATCTTAGCGCATCCACTAATCGTGGTCTGCTTTTCATAACCATTTCCTTGGGGGCGAAAATCAAAAAAGAGTTTCCCACTGACAGTCACGAAGCAAGGTGACAAGAGGGGGAGCGAAGTTATTACCATGCTCTCCCCACGGCACCTCCATGTGAATCCGAACTATGACTGTGTCAGGATTTCCTCTTGTTCCGAGACTACAGGGAAAGGTTTGAGGCTTGTGTTCAGGCCATACTTAGATCCTTGAATGTATTCCGCCAGGTTGCAGTTTGGATTAAGGGACAGGAGGGAAGAGGAGTGTTGCAGGTTCAAAGTACTGTCCATATTGAGTACGTATAGTGTAGTAGTGCTGGTGATGAAATACTACCCAGAGGAGATCAATATATGAAGGACAGGATTAGGTGAGGGGGAAGCACTTCACTCTGCCCTGCATGTCATTATTAGGATATACACAACAATGGTTCTCCTCCTCACCTCCCAACGTCTAGCAAGAAAGTCTGACCATCTGTCTAATCTTCACTGTTAAAGCGGTTGTTATGCTGGACGGCCTCTTCGGTCTAGCCATGCTGCTACAGCCTCAGGATCCTCAAAGAACTGTGCGCGTCCATCTTCTTCCACCCGCAGCCTGGCGGGAAAAAGCATAGCATACTTAAGGTGCAATGTACGCAGGCGTCGCTTTACATCTTGAAATTGCGCTCTTTTCTTCTGTACTGCGTTGGAAAAATCTGGGAATACTGCAACATGAGTATTTCCTAGCTGTATATTTCCCCTTTCCCTCGATAAGCGGAGAACCTTATCTCTGTCACGAAAGTTCAAGAATTTTGCAATAAATGTACGAGGCGGCGCTCCAGGCGGGGGGGGTCTTGCTGGGATGCGGTGAGCCCCCTCCACCGCAAACATCATAGAAAAGGCTTCTCTACCATATTGTGTAGTAAGGAGAGATTCTAAGAATGTGACCGGGTCCGTGCCTTCCTCCTTTTCCGGTATGCCTATGAACCGGAGGTTGCATCTCCTAATGCGATTTTCGAGGTCATCTTGGTGAGATTGCAGCTGTTGAATTTGCCTCAGCATGTCTTCTTGAGCGTGTTGCACAGGGTATAGAGTGTCCTCCATTGTTCCGACCCGGGTTTCCACCTCCGTTACTCTATCCCTCACTTTAGATAGATCTTGCCTGAGCAGGGATATATCTATCTTTACTTCATCTATTTTAGCTGTTAAAGTTCCCTGGAGAGTCGCTATGGCATCAAGTACTTTAACTGTGCCGTCAGCATGAGGATCTGTGTCTGTACCTGAGCCGGCGCCATCTTCGGTCTGCATCTCCTTTTCAAGTCGGCGATATTGTGCCAGCTTGTCGGCCGCTCCGGTTGTCTTTTTCGGTGGTGACATTTCCCCACACCCGCCTGGATCACAGGTGGGTAGATTGGAACTTTGTTTGCCTCGGATATTAGCACAGGATCTGTGTTAGGAGTGCCGGGAGAAGGAGCTCTCTCTTCTCACGTCCTACTCCATGAGCTGCCAGGCCACGCCCCCCCGCTGCTTCTGTATTTACAAGTGACAGCGCTCCTCTGTCTGCCGGTGGCCGCTCCGATTCTTCTCTGCTCTGCGCATCTCTGTATGAGAGCGAGGAGAGGGGGCGGGGAATGTACACAAGCAGAAGCTCCTTGTGAAGCAGCCTGCACGGACAGACATCATGTAAGTTTAGTTGATCTTCTGTAGCTGCACTCTGACTATGATGTTTTTTTAGATGCTAGGAGAGGATTTGGGGAGGGAGAAAATCTCTACACTGGAGTGGGGGGGACAGGGGGTTGAGCTCTGAACTGGAATCTGGGGGGGGGGGAGCTTTGTGCTTAGTGGGATGGAGAACTTGGATGTACACCCCTCAGCCCTGCACTCCATACAAAGTTTACCCCTCAACCCCGCATTCCATATGTAGTGCACCCCTCAACCCCGCATTCCATACGTAGCGCACCCCTCAACCCCGCATTCCATACGTAGCGCACCCCTCAACCCTGCATTCCATATGTAGCACACCCCTCAACCCCGCATTCCACATGTAGCACACCCCTCAACCCCGCATTCCACATGTAGCACACCCCTCAACCTCGCATTCCATATGTAGCGCACCCCTCAACCTCGCATTCCATATGTAGCGCACCCCTCAACCTCGTATTCCATATGTAGCGCACCCCTCAACCCCGCATTCCATACGTAACACACCCCTCAACCCCGCATTCCATATGTAGCGCACCCCTCAAACCCGCATTCCATATGTAGCGCACTCCTTAACTCCGCATTACAATCGTAGCGTACCCCTCAAACCCGCATTCCATATGTAGCGTACCCCTTAACCCCGCATTACATACGTATCGCACCCCTCAAACCCACATTCCATATGTAGCGCACCCCTTAATTCCGCATTCCATATGTAGCACACCTCTCAACCTCGCATTCCATACGTAGCGCACCCATCAACCCTGCACAAATTTTAGCCCACAACCGTGCACTCTGTACGTAGCTCAACCCAGCACTCTGTATGTAGCTCACTCCTCAACCATGCACTCTGTACATAGCGCACTCTTCAACCCTGTATGCGATGTAGTGCACTCCAGAACCCTGCAGTATGTATATGATGCACTCCTAAAATCCTGGTTTATAACAATGCCTCACTGTTAGTGCAGTTTAGCCACACTCACAATTTGATGCAGAGGTAATGATGTGCAGTAACCTCTAGCAACCAATCGGTGAACAGTAATAATCTGCTATAATCTCTATCAACCAGTCAGTGATCAATAATGTTGTGCAGTATCCTCTAGCAACCAATCAGCAGTAATGATGTACAGTAACCTATAAATCGGTGAATGGTAATGATGCGCTGTAACCTCTAGCAACCAATCAGTGAGCGGTAAGGATTTCCAGTAACCTCTAGCAACCAATCAGCAAGCAGAAATAATGTGTTTTAGCTTCTAGCAACCAATCAGTGAGTGGCAATGATATGCTGCAAGCTCTGGCAACCAATCGCAATTGCTGCCTGATCAGCTGCAGTAAACTGATTTTGAGTCTAGCTGCTATTTAATGTATATTTCAGAATTGGGGGGGGGGGGTGCCCTAAGAAAATGTTTGCCCAGGGTCCAATCAATATTAAAGACAGCCCTGGTGCAACCTACAGCAATTTGACAAGAGGTGCCTGCTGTTATATACTGTTTCATCACCACTGCACAACCTACTTTTTGTAGTAACATCCACTGTTTTTGGTATATACACTCAAATGATATGCTCTGATTCCTGGATTTTTTTTTAAGGAAGCCATAAAAATACCAACTGCCAAAGTACAGATGGTACAAAGAACATTCTAACCCTTAAAGCCTATCTAGGTTTCATTTTACTTTAAAATAAATATTTGTTTTGGCAAAGCTGACCCAATCAAACTACATCCTTCACTTAGAAATGCTGCTGCTGTTAGCTTCACTAACAAATTTACCCACTGGGAGCACTGTATAATCTGTATGTAGAATAAACTACATATATTATACAGTGCTGTGTTTTGGCAGCAGTACAGGGACTTCCCATCCACTGCTGAAACAAAATCAAGAGCTTCTCAGCCATTCACAGGAAGCTTTGTATTTTTATGAATAAATACAAGGCTTGCCCCCTCATTGATTGAGGTGGAAAGGCAGGTAGATGATGTCACAATCTCCATCTGAGCTAATTAGAGAAAGCCTTGTATTCGATTTTGTCCAGGTTGACATATAGCCTGAACACCAGAAGATCCACATCTGGAGTTTCCCCATCTCTGACAAAAGGCTTTGAACACCTCCCAGGTGTAGGGCCCACTCACCTGAGCTAAGTTGCTGACGACCGAGGAAGTCAGCCTGCCAATTTTCCAAGCCAGAGATGTGTCGGAACATGCAGCTCTGTCCAAGATTATGAGCCTGAGTGCGTTTTTGTTCCACTTATACTTGTTCCTCCCCAACACTCTCATCCAGAAGTGAATTGAAGGATTTTCTAGAAACCTAAGGGACTGCATCTGAGATTGGAGGGAACGGCACTTGACCTATGATAAGAACACTTCGAACTGACCTTTGACCAGGACTAGGCCCAAGTATTCAAGAAGACCTTGCGTTGGGACCAAGTTGAATTTTTGGATGTTTGTTTAGTACCCTACCAAACCACTACATGTCCTTCACTGTCTGACATATATTTGACATCAAGTTCTGAGCTGACTGCTTTTGAAGAATCAGGTTTTCCAGGTACCCTACAATGGGGATACACAATCTGTGAGTTCGTCTTGGGCTCTTCGGCAACAAGCATCGCTTTCCCAGATTTGCAATGTTGCCTCCTTGGTTTTATGTTCACATGTTCTCTAAATTCTACCAGGTGGATGTTTCTGCCTCATCTGGTGCCACCTTGTAAGTACCCTTCCTCACTTCTGAGTGACTGCGCCGCGGCGCTGTCCCTCGGAAGTTAGGCCCCTCCTCCTTCCTCCACTGCCGGGTCAGTTAGAAAGCGCAGCGCACTTCGCGCATGCGCAGTAGGGAACCAGCTGTGAAGCCGAAAGGCTTCAAAGCTGGTTTCCCTTACCATAAATGATGGTGGCAGCACCCAAGAGCCGATCCAAAAATTGGCTTGGGTACCGACATTGCGGGAACCCTGGGCAGGTAAGTGTCCTAATAATTAAAAGTCAGCAACTATAGTATTTGTAGCTGCCGACCTATAATTTTTTTCATGGTGGGGGGCGGAACTCCTCTTTAAGTCCCTCAGGCAGTTTTTGAGCTGCAGGCAGTCCCCAGCTTTCTGTAGCTTACTTGGACCTGTTTGTGTTTCCTTGTTGTGTTGTCCACCTCTCAGTTGGACTGCGTTTGGACGTTCCAAAGGTTCCTGCATCCCTCAGATAAGAAAGAAAATGGGATTTAAATATTCGCTGTGAAATCAATTTCTTATTAGTCTCTTGAGTAATAAAGGTCCCATCCCTCTATGCTTTATGATTATGTTCCTGATACTGCTCTGCTACAAAACTCCAGCATTGTTGGTAATAGGAGGAGGAGGGGGTTATCTTGGGATGGCCTACCTCCCCTTTTCTTTTCTTTTTTGGGGCAGTGTCCAGTCTTCCAATAGGCCTTAGTTATAACCCAAAGATTAAAGACTTCATGTGTCCCCCAATGGACTCAGGAATGGAAAAAATAATTTTTACGGTGATTATTCCTTCCATGGAGCTAGCATAGCTGTCCCTATATATACACAGAAACCCCAAATTTTAAAACTATAAATAGCATCTTTAAAAAAAGTTTTTCATTTCTGACACATGTATGGCATAGTGTCTATAGTGCATATCCTATGAAGGCAGATGGGAAAACACAAGCAGAATGTAGCATAAGAAGAAACTAAAACAATGTAGCTATTGAAAGTAGGATCAGATCAGTGACTAGCTGTTATTGTGTAGGATCCTTTTCACAATGGTGTTCTTGTTTCCAAATCAGGAGATCCAAAGAGGCTGCAGCAATGAGTCATCACAGACAGCACTGTATAAAGACATGCTGGCATCACTGGAGATTGGTGAGCCTTTTATTGTATTCTTAGAGAGCATATCTTACTGGTCATGTCTTATTGGTTCACATAATAGAATGGCTTTTATTCAATCCTACTTTTACATTTTTGCAAGTTTATGCACTGCTTTTTCATATCCTTGTTTTTCTTGCTTAGATATAAAATCTTAATTTTCAAATTAAAAATGTAACCAAATAGAATATTAGGCTGTCTAATAAAAGGGCCAGCATTGTCTGTTCACTTTATGACTGTTTTTAACTAAAAGTCTATATGGGTGACCTATCAAGAGTTAGAGAAAAATGAACCTCCTTAATGTTTTTTTTGTTTTTACCTTAATGCTTTCTTTGCATTAAGGTAAAAAACCTTCTATTCTGTACGTGTCCCCTCTCACCCCTTACACTTACCTGATCTCAATAAAGCAATGTGCACAGGAGCAGTGGCTCATCTGGCTCTGCCCCTCCTCTCTGTACAGATTGATAGCAGCGGGAGCCATTGGATCCCACTGCTGCCAGTCAAATTCTGTGACCGGGGGGCAGGGCCAATCCACCCTGTCAATGGATGCAGCCAAGGCAGCTTGGGGCGAGCCCACACGAGTGCCCTTATAGGAAGCGACTTCCTATGGGGGCACTCGTCGAAGAGGAGGAGCCTGGAGCACCAACTGAGGACCCCAGAAGAAGAGGATTGGGGCTGCTCTCCAGTTCCAAATTTTAATATTTCCTTGGCTAAAAAAATGAGATATAGATACATTATTTTAACACTAATTAAATCATATTTTATTGAGGAACAAAAAAACATGAGAACAAACAATGCACCACTTGAACAATTCAAAAGTCTGCTGTTAGATCTCATTAGGGGACAGCTTCATCAGCTTATAAGTACAATTGAGGAAACCTTCTCAATACATTAAAGAAGCCTGTCCTGCATTTTTTTTTCCATTTCTGAAGAATAGCCGTAAGTCAGAGAAGGAGGGAAAAAAAGTTAAAAAGAGAGGTTATGTGGGGGAGAAAAAAAAGAAAGGGGGAAGGGGGTGGTCAAGCAAAGAGATGCGGTTTCTGTATAAACCAGCCATGCACTCCACATGGACCCGCAACTGTCCTGTCTTATTCTTGTCTTGAGTTAGCATTTACTCTATTTACAAAAGGTCATTCAAAGCTTCCAACCATTCCACCAAAGTAGGGATCGCATGTGGTTTAAAGATGATAGACAGGTTATCAAGAAGACCCTAAGGCCGGCCATAGATGGTACAGTACGAGTCTTGAACCTTGTGTGGGCAGGCTGATCAACTTGGATATAACCAGCCTGCCGAATTCACTTGCAATTTTCGCTAGCGGTTACTATAGCCACTAGCAATAATCACTATCTTCCCCTGGCAGGAATGGCTTCCCCCACTAAACCTTTCTTTCCTGTCAATGCAATACATCGGTTTGCAGATCGCAGTGCGAACTGTGAATTCGGACAGGAATTGGATCGCATGGGTGTGAACACCCATGTGATCCAATTCCTGTCCGAATTCACAGTTTGATTCCAGTGCAGATCCAATTCCTGTCCGAATTCACAGTTTGATTCCAGTGCAGACCAAAAAAGGGTCCTGCACCGTTTTGGTCCAAATGCGATGCAAATTCCAGCCATACAAACTGTATGGCTTAATTCGCATTGCACAGACATCGCATGTGATCTGCAGTGCAGTGGGAATCGCATGTGAGGTCTAAC
Source organism: Lithobates septentrionalis (assembly GCA_037952835.1). Lineage (NCBI taxonomy): Eukaryota > Metazoa > Chordata > Amphibia > Anura > Ranidae > Lithobates > Lithobates septentrionalis. The sequence goes on from JBBDGP010001186.1 coordinate 2,116,034, forward strand.
ATCGCTATAGTGTGAACCCAACCTTATTTGACATAATTAAACAAATATATTTAAAAATACAGGGGGTTAAAATGGCTAAGGGGCTGTCAAGGGCTGTCATTAAGAGAGCTTGACTATGCCCACCCTTTCCAGCCAGACCTGTCATTCATAGAAGCCGTACTACAGCTTCTATGAATGATATAGGATCTCTGAAAGAAGGGGATGGAGCTATCAATCATCCACCTATTCCCCATTCATAGATCCTGTGTCATTTATAGAAGATGTAGTATGGCTTCTATGAATGGGTGTGGCAGGCACCGGAAGGATATTGCAAAAGTGTGAACAAGATATGGTGAAAAATACTCCTGCGCTAGTGAGATCGTTTGCTGTAAAACAAAGGTAGTATTGTAGTCAGAGATAGGACTGGGGGAGATGATGGAGCGTGTCCCGCTGCCTTAGCTGACCAGGGGTGGTCTGGAAAGGACTGTTTAGTAGGAAGTGGGTGGAAGGCGCGTGATCAGACGCTTACATCAAGAAATGTATGGTTTATTTATGTAAAAGAATACAGACATATAGTCATATAGATATAAAATCATACAAATACTACATAATATTAAAAAAAAGGAAAAACAGGTAACAAAATAAGTACTAGGAAGTTAAAATTGGGGTGTGCCCATATTGAGGCAGGTATTTAAGAAAGGCTGACGCGTTTCGAGGAAAACCTCTTCATCAGAGCCAGGAGAACTGGAGCACAGTCTGTATGGGCCGGTAGGCCGACATGTGTACATGGGGAGAGGTGGTGTTGCTAGTAGGAGGATGTGTCCTGTGATGGACAATTGATTATTCCAAGTTCCATACCCAGGAGGAGGGAGGAGGTGTCCTTGAGGCAGCTGATGCCTGGATAGAAAGCGTCTTGCTGCCTAGGGATAGGAAAGGTCCTTTCCTATCCCTAGGCAGCAAGACGCTTTCTATCCAGGCATCAGCTGCCTCAAGGACACCTCCTCCTCCCCCCCCTTCTGCTGCCAGGATCACACGGCTCTCCACTCCAAAGGATCTTTACAGTTTGCAGCTGTGTCTACACACTTCTCCTGAGACAGGCACATCTGACAGTACAAAATATTTTACAGCGCACACATACAAGAATGACATTTCCTGCAGGGCTAGTTAAAAACACCTGAACACCTGAACATATTCAAAAAATAAGTGGGCTTAGCACTATATGACCATATAGTGTGACCAAACCCCCGTATTTTTTGAATATGTTCAGGTGTTCAGGTGTTTTTAACTAGCCCTGCAGGAAATGTCATTCTTGTATGTGTGCGCTGTAAAATATTTTGTACTGTTTATAGGTCTTACAGCAGCACCATCTTGAATTTAAATGCATTGTATGGTGTGCCCCCCAAATATGTTCTTGTAGGCACATCTGACAGCCTAACAGCACCGCAAAAAGAAAATACAATCTATTTACATCCATAGAACACCTGGGTATGGAACTTGGAATAATCAATTGTCCATCACAGGACACATCCTCCTACTAGCAACACCACCTCTCCCCATGTACACATGTCGGCCTACCGGCCCATACAGACTGTGCTCCAGTTCTCCTGGCTCTGATGAAGAGGTTTTCCTCGAAACGCGTCAGCCTTTCTTAAATACCTGCCTCAATATGGGCACACCCCAATTTTAACTTCCTAGTACTTATTTTGTTACCTGTTTTTCCTGTTTTTTAATATTATGTAGTATTTGTATGATTTTATATCTATATGACTATATGTCTGTATTCTTTTACATAAATAAACCATACATTTCTTGATGTAAGCGTCTGATCACGCGCCTTCCACCCACTTCCTACCGGAAGGATATGGCGATGGGGGTTGGAGTGGAGGACTAAGTGGATTACTAGTAAAAGAAGAAGAATCAATGCAACTGACACATCATACTTACTGTGAGGTTATGTCCTTGTGCTGATTATTCTATTTGTTTTGACTGCACTTAGGCTTCAACAAAAGCTGCTTTATAATTGATTGCTCACACCACGGAGATGATACATTTTCGGTTTTTATTGAAAATGACTGCTTGCCTATTTCTCTCTCAGAGCACCTTGGGTGGGAGTACCTGCAGACTACCTTCTCACAAACTATGCACTGATTAAACCTAAACATAAAACATTTCACTACCATCTCTCACAAATAATTTACCCAGCTTTCATTTTGTAAATCTCCAAACGCCCCCCCCCCCCCCACACACACACACACACACACACACATTTGTGGTTCTGTCCAGTGATGACAACAAATTACAACAGGTTTTGAGTATTGTGGAAATGAGTTTCAGCAATTTTAAGGTTGAAGCTTAATCTGCTTATATTTTGCCTTCCCTAGTACCTGCCTCTTCCCCTTCACCATCAACATACTACTAACATTTTCTCATAAAACATTTTTTATTTTTATTACGTACCTTGTTTTGGACCCAGTGATCATATCACTGGGTCTCTGAGCTTCTTAATGCAATACAGGCAGTTCATGGTGGAAGGGGGACCGACATGGTGCTGTACATATCTTCCTAAAAACCTCAGAGCAACAGCATGCCTCAGTACTCTTCTCAAGAACCCTCAGTTCTGATGCAAGCAGTGGGCTGCTGGTACTGGTGGAATTATACAAATATCAAAATGTCTTGATGGGTGGATATTAGTCCGGAGCAGAGGGTATTTATAGGAAGATCGCGTCTGCTTACATACTGCCCTAGGTAACACTCACATGTATTGCTAAGCCTCCATTGAAATCCAATTAATGGAAAAGGCAGGCCAGGGACAGTAATTTTGAGGAGGAAAGGGCTAAATTATTGTAGCCATCATACAGCCACTAAAAGAGGCGGGCTCTATCTGGCTTGCTACAGCTTCTAATGAACACAATGAGAAGTTCACAGTGTGCAGTACAATCAGCATAAGAAATTTTAGTACAGGAGAGGAGCGTGCGCTATTTTGTAAAACTGAAGGTATGGCTGGAGTTACCATTAAATCAGAAGTAAACCCATCGGCTGTAAACACTTATGCAAAGCACTGTATATTTTATAGTCAGTCATTCGCCCTTTCCCTGTATTTATTGAGGAAATCAAGCAATAAACTATATTAAATAATGGCAGTTTTCTGTGATGTGTCCCTTGTATGTAAAATGTGATTCCGAATGTAATTTGTTTGTTTTTTTGTGTGTGATTGACTAATAAATAAAATGAAAACCTGTTTGCCTGCAGTTTGTGTCTTACAGACTTAAAAAGCAACAGAGACAACTGTGTGCCCAGGACCACTACCAGCACTGGCTTCTGAAAAGAGTTCTAAATGCTTGGAAAGTAAGTTCGGTCACTGTGTGGGGTACCTCCCTTTGTTTTGTTTTTTTGTTAATCTGCGGTTAAGGTTTAAACGCTATTCAAAATTGAATATTAATAAATTCCAGCCCCAACTGTTTCTGTCTCATCTGTTTCTGCCTCATCTGTTTCTGCATCTGTTGCCTGGTGAAAAAAATTGTTACTCTGTAATTATTTTTTTTCCCCCTCCCCGCTGTGTGCCCTTGAATTTTAATTTAAGAGCATTGCAGCAGGCACCCTTCTTACTGCAGGCATCAAGTCTCTTAAAACAATCATTGACTGTCTTTGACGCACGTCACTGGTACTGTATTATCCACTTATACAGAAGCAGTAAAGGTTCAGTGTGCTCAGTTATGCAGTGTGATGTAGGCTGCAAACGCATGTAATACAGAGCATCTGGTTTACTGTCTTTTAATGTTCACATTTAGGTACATCTGTTATCTATTAGTTTAGATAGGCATGATGGAGAAAAATAGATAAAACAAGAGCAGACAGAATCTGGTGTAGTTCTGCATTGTGACCAATCGGCTTCTAACTTCAGCTTGTTTAGTTAACCCAGCATTTTTCAACCAGGGTGCCTTCAGGTAAGTCTTCAGGGGTTTCTTGGCAAAATTAGTAAACTGTGCTTAACAAATTGTATACAAGCCAAGCTGGTAGATCATGCCTGACTTTTATTTACACAAAGCCATAGGTTTTAATTGTGCACCCTTACAACCTTCCAGCAACCGCCTTCGTAACAAACAGTAAAGTCATTGGTTGATAAAAGCACAGGGTGCCTGCACATCATCCTTGTTTGCCCCTCCCCCACCTCTCTCCATCAGAACTGAGGTCACATTAGCTGATTGAGGGAGAAGGGAAACATTGGAGTACCAGCATGCTTTATAAGAATAAATCCCCTCTAACTTTGGGTGTCTTACATGTGTGAATGTTGCTGCATTCTGTAAATCTATTAGTTTCGTTTTTTACATTTACATGACAAAAGGTTGAGAAACACGGACGTAACCTATGAAAGTGAAAGCTAGATGCTGATTGGTTGCCATGTACTGCTGCTCAAAATTTTGACTGCTATAGTCTTTGTAAATTCCTGTCATGGTCTTCTAAATGAACGTAAGTGCCGGTTCACACTGGGACGACTTGTCAGGTGACCTAGCCGCCTGACAAGTAGCGTCCCGTTCTGTACAATGGACCCGTTCTAATCGGAGCGACGCAATTCGCTCCGACTTAGAAAAAGGTTCCTGTACGACTTTGGGGGCGACTTGCATTGACTTCTATACAGAAGTCGTTTTGCAAGTCGCCGCTCCTGTCGTGTCCAGGTCGCCTGAGGCAGTCACGTTGCAAGTCGTGCTGCCTCAGTGTGAACTGACACTTACTGTTCAGTGGGTTCTACTGCAGTGAGTTGCTGGCTGCACTTGACTCCTCCCACAGGCCAGTGTAGAACAAGATGGCAAGACCAACAATGGTTATGTGACTTTTTTTTAATTTCTTTACAATTTTAAAGTCTAACTCCAGGTTTACTATGACTTGTTTGTATCCTTCACTAACAGATGTGCTGTTGGAAATGCTGTTTAATTTTATGTAGCATCAGCTACATACAATGTACAGTGCTGTTTTTCGGCAACAGTTCAGGGGCTTCCTGTTCTGTTCCCGGGAACAAAACTGAGTTGAGCACTACTCAGCCACTCGCTCACAGGAAGCTTTGTGTTTTATGAATGAAAACAAGGCTTTCTCCAATTGGCTGGGGTGGAGATTGTGAAGTTATCTGCCCACCTTCCCACCTCAGACAATCAGAGGAAGCCTCGTATTCATTCATAAAATACAAAGCTTCCAGCAGTGCTCCCAGGAGGCAAATCTGTTAGTGAAGCAATTCGTTTGTTTGGACCAGCTTGGTCCAAATGAACTATTTAAAGTCATGGTTAACCTGGACTTGGCCATTTAGGTAGAAAACTTTAAATAAATGTTAAAAAAAGAGAAGAAAGCAAGAGGAGGGGTGTGTACGTTTTTAAACTACAATTCTGTTTTAAGTCTGAAAATCAGTGTTGCCAACTGTCTGTAAATTCACAGACCGTTGGTAAAAAATGCATGATTTTTACATCTGTCCGTGAATGTCCATTGTAGATATACAGTGTCCATAAACATGCCAAGCTTAGAGCTGCTCCACCTCTCTTCTGCTTCCTCAGCCAATGGGAGCAGCATTGTGCCCACCCCCTTCTCCAGCTTGCCTTGTTTGACTGCTAAGAGTTAGTGGTAAAGCGGCGCTAATATATACTTTTTAGACGCTGGCAGGTCGCTTTTAAACAACCCCCCCCCCCCAGCGTCCGAAATAAAGGGTTAAAAGCGCCGCTACCGAAGCGCTTTGTCAGCGTTCTCCATTGATTTCAATGGGCAGGAACAATGGAGGAGCGGTGTATACACCGCTCCTCCACTGCCCGAAAGATGCTGCTTGCAGGATTTTCAACGTCCTGCCAGCGCAGCACCCCAGTGTGAAAGCACTCGGGCTTTCACACTGCGGCTGCAGGGGAGGCATTTTACAGGCGCTATTTTTGCCTGAAAAACGCCTCCAGTGTGAAAGGGGTCTAACAGGAGGAGTCACAGCCTGCAATTGGGAACGGACTTCAAAAGGCAGATTCCTCAGCCCCTGCAATGATCCGCATAAAATCTTTTTTTTCTCTTACACATGGTCTAAAGAGGGACCGAAGCTGTTTCTACCAGCATGAAGATCTCGCGCTTGTCTCTACAGTGTGGGAAACAGAAGGTTAGCAGAATGGCACCAGAGGACAAGATACTTTTTTTAAATCCTTTCATGATCTATCATGACACCAGGAAGTCTTTTGGTAAAGATCCTCAGCAGGACAGACAAAGACACTGACTTTTCTGTCCCTGCCTCCCTCCTTCTGTTTGTTTTATCTTTTAATATAAACATTGCAGGTGTCACAATATAAGGTGACAGGATTGAAAAGGGGGATCTTGTCCTCTGGTACCATTCTGCTATTCATCTGTTTTCCCACACTGTAGAAATCAGCCTGGGATCTTGCACACCGACTGTCTGAGCCCATTCTGTTTAATTGCAGCTGAATTTCCTCTGTGCTGGCTTTCAAAGCTTAACCACTTCAGCCCCGGAAGATTTTACCTCCTTCCTGACCAGAGCACTTTTTACAATTTGGCACTGTGTTGCTTTAACTGACAATTGCGCGGTCATGCAATGCTGTACCCAAACGAAATTTGCACCCTTTTTTTCCCACAAATAGAGCTTTCTTTCGGTGGTATTTGATCACCTCGGCGGTTTTTATTTTTTGCGCTATAAACCAAAAAAGAGTGACAATTTTGACAAAAACATATATATTTTTTACTTTTTGCTATAAAAACAAATGTCTTCATCAGTTTAGGCCGATATATATTCCTCTACATATGGTAAAAAAAAATCGCAATAAGCGTAAATTGATTGGCTTGTGCAAAAGTTATAGCGTCTACAAACTATGGGAAAGATTTATGGCATTTTTATGGCTTTTTTTTTTTTTTTTTTTTTTTTTTTTTTTTTTTTTACTAGTAATTGCGGTGATCTGACAGATCGGACACTTTTGACACAATTTTGGGACCACTGACAATTATACAGCGATCAGTGCTATAAAAATGCACTGATTACTCTGTAAATGTCACTGGCAGGGAAGGGGTTAAATGTGTGTTCCCTCAGTGTGTTTTAACTGTATGGGGATAGGACTGAGTAGGAGAGGTGATATATCGCTGTTCCTACTTACTAGGAACAGACGATATGTCTCCTCTCCTCTAACAGCACAGGGATTTGTGTGTTTACACACACACATCACTGCGCACGCTGGAGCCATTCTGCCGCAGTATATCTGCGTGAGCCGGTTGGGAACCGGTTATACCCAGCAGTGATGCGGCGGCATATCCCCTCCCAGCTGCTTGTCAAATGCGTCTGAAAAGCGAACTGCCACGGATCACTTTTCAGAGAAGTGCCTATGACAGGGAGATTCAGGTTTAGTACCTGTTTTTTCGGTGGGAATCGGTTGCCTGCTCAAACAGGTATGTTTTTTTGTTTTTGTTTTGTTCTAAAATATGGTACAGGTTTTTTTTTTCTCCATCAACCACACTTTCTTACTGGTCTAGTTTTTCTTGCGGCTGGGATATGGTGATTTCCACCTGTTTTTGGTGGGTAGTTTTTTTTTTTTTTTCCTGGTACCGGTTTTTCCCTTAGCACTGTTCTCTGTCCTGGTCTGGAGCATGTGGCTAAACCTCTGTTTGATCCTGGTAGTTCCCATGTTTTGCATGGCCTTTTCTAATTGTAGCCTTGATTCAGACCCAAGCAAACCTATACAGACATGGGGGAGGATGTACACACGGCGTGCAGAAAGTGCCCTTTGCAAAAGACATCAGTAGTAATCACCGTGGCATTGTGCTTTGCCATAGACTCTTTTATTCTGAGTTGTAATTTGTTATATGTGCTTTAGATTATATTTCTTCTTTGCAGCTTTATCACAGAAATACAAAGGACATAATGCAGGCAGTGGTTATTAAAGAGAAGCTGTACAAAGAGGCCATCCTCAGGTGAGTAGTTCTTGTATGTTAACCGCTTCCATACTGGGCCTTTAGTGGAGATATCTGAATGATGTCTGCAGCTACAGGCATCATTCAGATATCTTTTTTTTTTTTTTCTGCACCGTAAAAACAATAATTTCGGCTGTACAGGCGGCGGGAGGGGACGAAATTTAAAGGGAAAGTGTAAAAAAAAAAAAAAAAAAAGCGTAGCCTATGGAGATTTTTAAGTACCGAAGTTTTATTTCAAGAGAGTGCGCAATTTTAAAGCGTGACATGTTAGGTATATATTTACTTGACGCAACATCATCTTTCACATTATACAAAAATTAGTCTAACTTTACTGTTTTGTTGTGTTTTTTTTTTTTTTTAATTCATGAAAGTGTTTTTTCTTTTTTTTTTTTTTCAAAAAAAGAAGTCGCGTTTGAAAAATTGTTGCGTAAATACAGTGCGACATTAAAAATTGCAACGACTGCCATTTTATTCCCTAGGGTCTCTGCTAAAATAAATATACATATATATATATATATATATATATATATATATATATATATATATATATATATATATATGTGTGTGTGTTTGGGGGTTCTGGGTAATTTTCTAGCAAAAAAAGATGATTTTTACATGTAGGAAAGGAATGCCGGAATTCGCCCATTATGGAAGTGGTTAATGGCCTCTAAAGAATAATTTTTTATTGCTCGCCAAAGGTGCATATTGGTCAACTAGATCTAATGTTGTTCTTATCCTTTTAACAGTTGGGGTTGGGTTGGGGGAGAGTATGGGGCTTTCCTTCATGTGGTTTCTCTTTTGTATGTTTAGTTGGTTTTCTGTTTTCCTGTATACATATAAAACCGTTTTAATTTAAAAAGGGTCAAATATGCAAACATACATTTGAACATTTAATCTGAGCAAGTATATGCAGCATATTTGTTACACCTTTGTACATGAAATTTGATGATGGTGCATTACATGCAGTTGTGATTTCCAGGGAAGCCCTGCACACTTGGGGAAGTCACACAATGGTCCAAACTAAGGAGAGAAAGCAGACACTCCTTGCTGTAAATCACTACAGAATAACAACACTACGACAGGTACATTGTCATATTTACCTGACCTTTGCATTTTAGTTAATGCAGTCCAAGTGACCGAGCTGATTTGCAGGTTATGTGGGCATGGAGAGATGCAGCATGTGTTCAGGCACATAACAGGGAGCAAACGGCAGAACAAGTGAGAGAAGCAGCTGCATTTCTACAGAAAGGTAAGAATAAATGCCAGAAGAAAAAGCTTAAGAATATGTTCTGCATAGGCCTTTACAAGCTTTTTTTTTTTTTTTAAGGGAAGCTTCAACACATGTTCTTGTACTGGAGAAACCACAGCAAAGCTACTAAAGATATCCGAGTGAAGATGGAAATGGCAAGCAAACACCATGCTAGATGTTTGTTGAGGCAATGCCTAAAACAATGGAAAGTCTATCATTCTGTGTACTGGAGAAAAATGGTTAGTGGAATGGTGGTCTTATATAACTGTAACGTAGTGAACATGCTACATCAAACATTACAAAAAGGTAATTACTGTATTTATTGGTGTATAACACTCACTTTTTCACCATGAAAATCGGGTGCAAATAATGTGTGCGTGTTATACGCCAATACTTCAATTTTAGCTGCCTCGGAGGGGACAGGGAGGGGGGCGGGACAAGCGCAGTCAGATTACATACAGTGAGAATCTCCTGGTTTCTTGGAGGCCTCTGCAATAGGAAGTCCCGTCTCCTGGGCTGCCATTGGACCACCGTTCTGTCTATCATAGGAGATTCTCACTGTATGTAATCTGTCAGCGCTTGTCCCGCCCCCCTCCCTGTCCCCTCTAGGCTGCAGATGGGCATCGATCAGGCTGCACTGATGGCAATGGTGAGGCTACTGTATTGAAGGCAATGGTGAGGCTGCTGCATTGAAGGCAATGGTGAGGCTGCTGCATTGAAGGCAATGGTGAGGCTGCTGCATTGAAGGCAATGGTGAGGCTGCTGCATTGAAGGCAATGGTGAGGCTGCAGATGGGCACTGACCCTTATTTTGCTTCAAAGTTCCTTATTTAAAATTTAAGTTTTTTTCCTGAAACTTCCCTCTTAAAACGAATGTGCGTGTTATAATCCTGTGAGTCTTATACGCCGATAAATATGGTACTTCCAGCAGTTTGCTGGATTTTTCTCTCCTGGTTAAGATATTAATTAATAATACATTAAAGTGATTCTAAGGGAATAAATAAAACAAAAAATAAAAAAACGAACATGTTCTACTTACCTGCTCTGTGCAATGTTTTTGCACAGACCAGCCCTGATGCTCTTCTTTTTGGGTTACCCGACGGTGGTCCTGGCACCTCCCCCCTGTCGAGTGCCCCAGATAGCAAGCTCGCTCCTGAACTGCGCTTTGTGTCCATTCAAGCACGGGGTGCGTCTCAGCCCCGTTCTCTCTCTCTATTGGCTCACTGGCTGTGATTGACAGCAGCAGGAGCCAATGGCTCCCTCTGCTGTGTGAGCCAATGAGGAGAGAGACCCGGGAGAGCTGCTGCTCTCATGCACATAACTGAATCTATATAGGCTCAGGTAAGGATAATTGGGGGGCAGCTGCACCCAGAAAGTTTATCAACCTTAATGCATACAATCTAATAATAATGTAAAAATCCTTGAGCCTTGCAAACTACTTTAATGACAGATAAAGGTAGATTTGCTATTTTTATTTATTTATTTTTTGTCCAATTAGGTTTTCCTCTCACTTGTTGAATATTCTGCAAATCACAGCCAGTGCAAGTCCTCTGACAAATTGCTGTGATATGTGTTGGCCACAAATTATAAAGCTATGGAAAATCAGACTTTCCAACAATTAACAAGTACTTCTGACGCTCGCTTGTTATCGTTTTAGTACTTGACACCTACATTTCCCAAGTATTAAAAGCAAATCATCCTGTGTATGACCATTCCTAAACCCTATGTCCCATGTGTGGCCATTCCTAAACCTTATGTTCTATGTCAGGGCTCAAAATTTCAAGTCCTGAGCTACTAGCCAGGCCTTAAGGGTTATTCGCCACCAGTTGCCCCACCCAATCCCTACCATGCACTGCCCCTATACACGTCCCATATGGGAATGCCCCATATGGCTGGCAGAAACAGAAGTGTACTGAATCCTCCTAAACGATGGGTTAGGATAACTGAGACCCGCAAAAAGGGAAAGCAGGAATGAGGGCATCCCATAACCCAGACTGGTATATACGAACACCAGGATCAGAAGGAAGAAAAGAGGTGCTTCCAACCAAACGCACAAGGTTGTTCTTGGGGTGTAATGGATTTGCATATTTACAATGGATAAGCACTGTCGTGTCAATATTTTACTGCAACTAAATAAAAATTGCACTGACTGCATTTTCTCACCACAGGTTTTGCAGCGCCAACAAAACAACTTCTTCAGACTCCGCCTAAGTAAATCCTGTCTGAGAAAATGGCACCAGATGGTAAGGCGCATTCATATTACACATTATTAGTATAATTGCACTGTACAGAAGATAGATGTACTTGGCCATCTTGTGTTACAGCTGGTGGAAAAAAGGTGGCAGGACAAGCAGACAATACAAGCTTTGTGGCACTGGTCTCTTAATCTGCAAGGAAAGGTAACCACCTGTATGCAAATGCAGTAATAAACATGATGTTGACCTAAAGTGTAGTTTATTAATCACACACTATTTTTTAGGTGTTTGATTGTTGGCTGGCCTATGTTCTTGAGCGTCGGAGAAAAAAGCAGCGACTTGCTGAAGCTGTGGAGGTGTATCGAACTGACCTTATGAGGGAAGGAGTTACAAGGATTTTGCGTTTCATGTCTGGAATGAAGCAGTTCAGAGCTGAGCTATCCGCTCGAAATCAGTTAAAAGTATGTGCACCTACTGTACTTCGAATTTGAATAATTTGCTTCTCCAAGAATTTGGATTGTACTTGTCTTAACCCCATACTGAAAAGCACACAATTATTTTTTTGTTTTATACATATATATTTGCAAGATATTTTGTGGTGCTATTGGTAGGGGTACACTAAGTGACAACTGTTAAAAAGATAACAAATGTGGGACATTTATAACTTTCCTGTATTAGAAATGATTGACCTTACCACAACACTACTGTGCTCCATTTAACTTATGCCTATGGATTTCAGCTCATCTGTGACCTAGATACAATGTTTCAAAATATTTGCTTATTTCTTGTCTTTTAGACAGTATATACACAGAATCGGGCAGTTCGTCGCTGTGCCATGATCTGGAAGGGTAAAGTGTTTCGGAAACCGCTGCAGATTTCTGTTCAGAAAAAGAAAGTGACTTTCCAGGTGCCATTTCATGATGTACCTTGTGAGGAAGAGGTCTGCTCACCTCCTTCGAAGATTTCCTTCCCATGTCCTACAGTCAATGCTCCTCTTCTATCTAATGTGCAACCCATCCTGAGCACAATGTAAGTGGTTAAAAATCACTGACAATCCTTTATAGTGTATTCAGAATTCTCTACACAAATTTATAACAATTAAAATTATAGCTTTGCTTGAGAGATGCCAGGCATAGACAAAACTAGGGAAGCCCTTCACACTCCTAAGGGTGTTTTTTTTTTTTTTTTCCCCCCTTTTTGGTTTCATAAAAGTAGCAAGATTTGGCAATTCAAACCCTTACCTCACTTATACCATATCCATCATCTTTCCTTTTTATAGAAGTGCAGTGAGGTCAGAGCGCCTAAAGCCTCGCACTCCAGAATTCTTGTTGCACTCCTTGGAAAAAGAAGGGCTTCTGGCTGCCATGTTTATGGATGCCAAAAACCTAGACTTCGGTATACAAAGGTGAGTCATGGGCTTAATTTATGTAAAAAGTATGTGTGAAATTCATAACTAAATGAGTTAAATAAAAAAACTGTTTTATGCAGTGATCCCAGTGCCAAGGACAATTTAAAGAGTTATTCATCAAGTCAAGCTTTAAATTCAGATGATGAAATTCAGCTAGAACTGAATTCAAGAAGTTCTGCTCAAGAACCACAGGAAGCTAAATGTGTAATTATGGCCCATACTAATTGTCTTCAAGCATCTTCATGGATCTCTGGTGGTCCTTTATCAACTGTACCTCAGACCTGCTCACTTCTGAAAGTACCAATGGCAATGCCAGAACTGATGCCCCCTTCCTCCTTCAAGCCCCGGGATCAAACACAGGTAAATATTGTAAGGGGTAATTGGCTGGGGAATTCACTACCAATTTTGAGAGATTTCTCGACCCATAATTGAATTATTTACCTTTTGGGACCAAAAGGTAAATAATTCAATGTTTCTCAGCTTTGTACAAGGAAAGACACTTTCCTTTTCTGTAAAAAAACATAGAATCACTTTTTTTAGTACTTGCACATTATAGTTTACCTTTCATTTACTAGAAGATGTTTGGATGTACCTCATTAAATTTTTTCTTTTCTGTGTTCACTCCCTGCAGAGCACGGCCTTACCAAAATTGTCAGAGAAGCCAGAGATTGGGAAGCAGCCTCACTTAATACCTGTTTCAGACTACTCCGGCCAGCTGCTATCACCAGCTGACTTCCTTCTGGGCAAAGGGAAAATGCCACACTTAACCCATACAGGTGAATAAACATCAAATATAGACTTATTTGAGCACATCTTAAACTGTCCACACAAATGCATTGTTGCTACAGCCATCAGAAAATGGTGCTCAGTATGTGATCACGATGCCATGATTTTGGTGGTGAAAGAGTGGATTGAACCAAATGTTTTAGTACGCCAGCTTATATCAAATGGCTGTAGGCTCATTAATATTCCTTCTGCACAGCCGCCAGCAGTGTCACGCAAATGTTCAATGTACTTCTGTCAGCTGTAAGGAAAAAAAAATTACTTTAAGAGTATGTTCATATTGTGTGTCTTTATGCAATGGCCACTGAAAATGTAAACATTTTGGAATAACTCCTTGTCTACCAAGGTGCATTTATAAATTTCTAGCATTCAGGGGGTTGGTACTTTTTTTTTTTTTTTTCAGCCAGTGACCGGCTGTCGTGTAAAAGTGATTTCCTTCTCAGTACTAAAAAGTGCCACCTGGTACAAAATCACAGTGAACTTCTGAGCCAGAGTTCATAATTCTCAGTTAACTCTACATTGATAACCTGTAACATGGCATACCCTAGTTTTATGCCATCTGTTCCCCAATCTCCACTGCGATGAATGAGCCCGAAAGCGACAGGCATTTCACTTTCGGGTTCAGAACTGTCATTCCTGGCTGCTGTAGCCAGGTAAGAAGACAAGCACGATTAGCGAATACAAGTGTGCACGTAGGGCCTACACATGTATGTAAACAACAATTGCATGGGGAGCATGTCTGGATGTGAAGCAGGCGGACGTGCAGTAGCAGAGTTCCGCTTCTTTAGCATCTTTTTACCTATCCTGCCGTTGTGGTCGGTTTCTCTCATCTTACCTACGAGTTCCCGAAGGGCGCCTCACTGTTCCCACTCTCCCAGATGGCTCCGGGTAAGAGGAAATACAGTAAACACGCGGCGCCTCAGGCCCACTCTCCTCCTTCGGTGGCCATCTTGCCCGCGCGCTCTGCCCCCTCCTCTCCATCCTGTGTCACAGCAAGCACTCAGACAGCATCCACGGGTATGGGAGCTGCAGAGCCCTTGATGGCGGACCTAATGGCGGCGATCACATCGCTGAAGGAGACAGTTACCTCCAAGATCGACACGGTGACCACAGAGTTAGTCTAATTAGGCACGACATGGATAAGTTCCGGTCCCGGATGTCGGAGGCAGAATCGCACATTTCCCAGGTGGAGGATACGGTGTGGGAAGACTCCAGGGATTTGAGAATCCTTCAAAAGCAGGTGCAATCCTTGCAGGAAAAAAACATGGACATGGAAAATAGACTCAGGCGTAACAATTTGCGGGTGGTGGGGCTCCCTGAACGGGCTGGGGGCGCCACTCCTGCTGAATTCGCTGAGGGGTTCCTCACCACCCTGCTAGGCCTCAAAGATCTTCCTCACACATTTGTAGTGAAGCGGGCCCACAGGGTCCCCACTACCCCATCCATCCCTGGAGCCCCGCCTAGACCCTTTCTGATCAAGCTCCTGAATTACCCGGACAGAGATAGACTGCTGGCAGCTGCCAGAAATGCTGCGGGGCTCTCGTATAAAAACTCCAAGATCTCCTTGTACCCTGATTATTTGCCTAAAGTTCAACAACGCCGTTGCACTTTCACAGAGATCCGCAAACGCCTTCGGGGGAACGGCCGGAAATACAGTCTCCTGTATCCCAGCAAGCTCAGGGTGGTGGATGGGAGTTCCACCCGTTACTTCAAGAGCCCAGCTTCAGCTGACACCTGGCTTAAATCCTGCTGATCCATCTGAGTTCTCTACACCGACTCACAACTTCGCCTTGGACAGATGCTCCAGATCCTGGGATCCTTTTGGCCACATGCTCCAGAAGCGGTGCACCTCGTCTACAAACACACTGCCTAAGTGAACCCAGTTTTCCCCTCGCTCCCCCCAAGTTTGGAACTCACCTCGGCCCTGTCAAGGCTTCCCCGAGGACTGCTTCATCTACCACGGCCCTATGTGCAGGGCTTCCAGTGGTCCCAGTGACCTGAAGGTTTCACCTGGTTGGCAGTTATGGGAACAAGCCCTATGTCAGTTTTTTTTTACCCCTGTTTTTGGCCACCGAGCTAGGTTTGTATGGTGTATGGGTAGGGTGTTATGTTTTTTGGGGAGAGGAGATTTTTTTTGTTTTAAAGTTCTACATGCATATGCTGCTGCTCAAACGTTCCTTCAGCTCAAGAATCAAACCACTGTTTGTACCAACTACGGGTATTTTAATATGCACTGGCTTGCTGGTCTCATCCTACTCCTGTCCCCCCCTGGCATCCCATGATGGCTAATTCTGACACTGAGTCCCTGACTATTTTGTCGTGTAATGTCAGGGGGCTCAACTCCAGGTATAAAAGGTCATTACTGTTCCAATATTTGAAACTGCACAATCCTCATATAGTGTTGTTACAGGAGACACACCTAACGGGAAGTAGGGTCCTGGCTCTAAAGGGGGTCTATTCTTGGGGTGTCTATTCTGATTAGCAAACGCAATAAGAAGTATATTATTGATGTATATCTGCCTCTCCCTAGTCAAGTGCGGGTTCTGTACTCATTGTATGAGAGGCTGGCTCCACATTGCCCAGCCCAAATTCTGCTCATGAGTGACTTCAATGCCACATTATCACGTGACCTGGATAGACCCTCCCCTCAAACCAATTTTAACCCAGACCTGGGCTCACGCCACGGAATTTACTGAGATATGGAGGTGGCTGCATCCCCAAGATAGAACCTACTCCTGCTTCTCTACCACCTTTAAAACCTCCTCCCGTATCAACTTGGCATTTGCTAACATAGCCCTTCTCAATGGCATTCAAGAGGCATGCTACCTTCCCTCTGGCCTCTCTGATCACAACCCGCTCAAATTGACCATTAGGACTACCAGGTCATGTAAATGAGCCCATTGGAGGCTATAACCCCACTAGATTAATAATGAGTCAGTCCACGACAGAATTCGCCCTAAGCTACAAGAATATTGGGCACTTAATGCGGAGTCTGCCTCTCTGGAGGTGACTTGGGATGCTTTCAAGGCTCACAGTAGGGGGGCAATATATCTCTGCTGTGGCTGCGGTGAAGGCGGAGCTTAGGGATATGGTCTCTACACTGCAGCACAGAGTTGACGAAGTCTTGAGCCAATACTCTGCCTCGTCTACGGTCCCGAACTTTGACCATCTCTCCTCACTTTGGAGAGAATTGCATCTTCATATCTCTGAAACCACTAGGACTGGCATACAATCTAGCAGACGGGAGTATTTTGAACACGGGGACAAAAATAGCAGATTGCTGGCGCTACTTGCGCAGCAGGATAGACCCCTTGCGGTTATTCCTGAAATCCTCACGACAGGTGGCGTGATGGCCACCACGCAGGAGGACATCCTGAGTTCACCACATTCTATACCACACTGTACACTTCCTCATTACCGGAGGAATTTGACCGCGCACCTATGACTTCTATGTTGGACACTCTGGCGTTGGGATGGCTTTCTGACACTGAAAGGAGCTTTCTAGTCTCAGAAATAACCCCAGAGGAAATCACACTCGCCATACAGTCTTTCCCTGCAGGTAAAGACCTGGGGCCAGATGGCCTTCCCCTGGGATATTATAGAGCCCACACTGATCTGCTTGCTCCCAGACTGGCAAATCTGTTTCAAACCTGTTTACAAGCGGGTTCTTTACCCCCTTCCATGAAAGAAGCCCATATCATTCTCATACCAAAGCCCAACAAGGACCCAAAGCTGTGTGCCTCCTACAGACCAATTGCACTCCTCACTCCTGAAGATAATTACTGGCCACCCGACTAAAGTTATAAAATCCCTTGTAGACCCCGATCAAACGGGCTTTATGCCCGGTAGGTCCACGGACGTCAATATACGCAGATTATTCTCTAACATACATGCCTCACACACCAACCAGCGTGCCAGAACTATTGCCACCCTGATTTACTGCTCTTCCTAAATGATGCTGGGGCCTCTCTGCAGGGCACCCTCAAAATCATGGACACCTTTTTCGCCTTCACGGGTCTGAGGGTGAATTGGAAGTCCCAGCTGTTCCCAGTGGATGAGGAAGCTAGATCCTCGTGACCCCCTCTCTCCCGTTGCAAAGGGTCAATCATTTTACCTATTTGGGTATAGTCATCTCGAAACAGACTGGGGATTTTGTGCAGGTCAACCTTGACCCTGTGTTGGCTGGAGTAAAGAACAAACTGAAGGCATGGAGTATTCTACCGCTTTCCCTCATTGGGCGTATTAACTTGCTAAAAATGAAAGTCCTCCCTAAGTTCACATACATCTTTAGGAACTTCCCACGGTGGCTGACCAAAAAATTCTTCAATTCTATTAAACAACTTTTCACCTCCTTCATTTGGGGGCCCAAACCACCTACGTACAAATATAGCACCCTGACCAGGCCTGTGGATAGAGGGGGGGGGGGGTTGGCTCTTCCTGACTGCTACAAATATTACTTGGTCACCCAGCTAGTGACCGCCCATTGGTGGCTCCAGCCGAATTTGACTTATTCTGCAATGGTGCTGGAGGCAGCTATAGTTGGGTCCCTGTAGGCCTTGCAGGGGCTGCTGTTCAGGGGAACTAAAATCCCCACACCATCTCACTCCTTCCATGCGCACCACCATACAAGCATGGAAGGTGAGTGAAGCCCTACGGGTGCCCCAACCGAACTCCTGGTCTCCACACACCCCACTGTGGCTGAACCCTAACCTTTCGCAGTTCAACCCCATCCCTGATCCACAGGCCTGGGCCAAATATAAAATAGTGAAACTGGAACACATCATCACTAATAAGGAGCTGTCCCCTTTTCACACTCTACGAACCAAATTCAATGTACCTGCCCATGCACATTTTAGATACCTTAAGATTGCTCATGCCTATAGGTGCCAGTTCCTGGGTCAACCAGTTGAGTTATCATACTCAGAGCTTGAATCTACCCTCTGGGTGAAGGACTTGGAGAGACCCACGTCCCAGGTCTATGGGTCCCTACTCGTTGCTGCCAGTCCCGAGTTGTCCTCCCTCCGCAGGAAATGGGTGGGGGACATCCCGGAACTGGATGATGATGACTGGAGAGAGATTTGTAACTTTCCCTTCTCCCCTCTGGTCTCAGCTCACATTGACAATATATCTGAGTATGCATTGGGCCCAGGTGTAACTGTCTTACCTTATCCTGATAACACTACTTTGAACACAGGTCCCCCTGAACCAGAACCTTTTCCCCACATTGGGGTAGTAGTTTAAGTTGAATTTAGAATTTCAAGTTACAGTATGTTACTGTGACTTTAAGTTTTGCCCCTGTGTGGGCTACCATTGTTTTGTATAATCTGGAAAATGAAATAAAGATTTTTCCAAAAAAAAACAAAAACAGTTGCACCACATGTGTGAGGTATGGCCGTGAATGTCAGAGTGAGAGCAGTAATTCTAAGGTCATGGTTTATCTCTAAATTAATAACCTTTAAAGTATCGCCTATGGAAAGTTTTAGGTACTGTAGTTTTATGCCTTTTTACAAGCACACAATTTTGAGTCTTGATATGTTTGGTATCTATGTACAACCCCAATTCCAAAAAAGTTGAGATGTTGTTTTTAAATTTAAAAGCAGAATGTAATAATTTGCAAATCTCATCAAAATTGCCTTCTTTTTTTTTTCTTAAAATTGTACACTGTTTAACCGGTTCCCGACCAGCGCACGCCGATGTGCGTCGGCAGAATGGCACGGCTGGGCAAATGGACTTACAGGTACGTCCATTTGAATTCCCCGCCATGCCATTGCGTGCGCGCGCCGGCCGGCAGCTCCGTGAGTCGGGTCGCGGGTCCCGCGGACTCGATCGCCGCGGGGATACCGCGATCGCCTCACAGAGAGGACGAACGGGAAGATGCTGATGTAAACAGCATCTCCCCGTTCTGCCTAGTGACAGTGTCACTGGATCTCTGCTCCCTGTCATCGGAGCAGAGATCAGTGACTTCACACACACAGCCCACCCCCCTACAGTTAGAATCACTCCCCTAGGACATACTTAACCCCTTCACTGCCAGTGTCATTTACACAGTAATCAGTGCATTTTTAATCGCACTGATCGCTGTATAAATGACAATGGTCCCAAAAATGTCCGACATGTCCGCTATAACGTCGCAGTCACAATAAAAATCGCTGATCGCCGCCATTACTAGTAAAAAATAAATTATCAAAAATGCCATAAAACTATCCCCTATTTAGTAAACGCTATAACTTTTGTGCAGACCAATCAAACGCTTATTGCGAATTTTTTTTACCAAAAATATGTAGAAGAATACGATCGGCCTAAACTGAGGAAAAAAAAATGGTTTTTTTTATATATTTTTGGGGGATATTTATTATAGCAAAATGTAAAAAAATAATGCGTTTTTTTTTTCAAAATTGTCGCTCTTATTCTGTTTATAGCGCAAAAAATAAAAATCTCAGAGGCGATCAAATACCACCAAAAGAAAGCTCTATATTTGTGGGGAAAAAATGTACGTCAATCTTGTTTGGGAGCAACGTCGCACGACCGCACAATTGTCATTTAAAGCGACGCAGTGCCGAATCGCAAAAAACGCTCTGGTCAGGAAGGGGGTAAAATCTTCCGGGGCTGAAGCGGTTAAACATTTGTTATGTTTTCTATTGTAAAAAAAAAAAAAAAGGTTTGAGATTTGCAAATCTTTTGCGTTCTGTTTTTATGTAGATTTCATAAAACATCCCAACTTTTTAGGAATTGGGTTTGTATTCAATGCAACCCCCATCTTTTTATTTTACGGGAAAAAAATTGTGTTTTTTTTTTTCTTTTAGCTTTTCTTATGAGGAAATAGTCCCAAATGAGAAATACATTATGACATCTACAAATTGGTGGAGTACTCTCTGACACTGTAAGCACTTGTGTTGACAGGCTTTAGCCTTGTGGCAATGACCTCCGTGGGAGGCGCTTCTGAGATCATTCAGAATTCATTCACAGGTGCATATGATCTGTATTTAACCTGTTTTTTAATAGTTGACAAACTTTAATGTGGGAGGAGGAACAACACAAACAGATTACACCTTGATTCTAGAAAAAAAAGTGTTGAAAGTGCGGTATACAATATCTGTTCTACATCAGCTAACTGCCTCATTTTAATTTTTTTGTCCTTGTGTTCAGCAAAGGAGACCAATGTTCAAGAAGAAGGGTCGAATGTTTTGCTAAAAGAGGAGGAAACACAGATTGCTGCCCTTCAACAAGAACTTGCTCATATTTACTACAATATGCAGAGATACCAGGGGCAGAAAGAGGAACTCAAGTAAATATACATAGCTTATACCAGAAATTGAACTGTTAATCCTTATGAATTGAGTGCTAGTAAAATCTCCTATTCCTTTTTCAGAGCCTGGCAGAGGCATGCCCATGTATTAAGTAGATGGGTGGAATCTGGTGACCCTGGGGAAGATTCTGCAGAAAAAGAAATGGCTAAGGAAATTAAGAATGAACTACAACAGGTACTAAAATTAATGGTTCGGAGATTTTGCCCATCATCATCTGGTTAAAAGAAAAATTTAACTGAGAATATTTGTATGCTGCTGAAATTACTCAATGCCCCTTTGATATGTAGATCCAAGGGCTTCAATACTTTAGACCAGGGGTCCTCAAACTACGGCCCGTGGGCCGAATCCGGCCCTCCAGCGTTTTTTATCCGGCCCGCGGACTGCCCCTTTAACATTGCAGCACTCCCCCTGCCATCTGCTCCCTCCATCACACAGGACGGGAAACATGACAGGCCCGGACAAAGGACCTTCTGTGCTAAGAAGCAGGTGATTGGTTACTAGGCATCAGGGCGGTCCCAGGAACCAATCACCTGCCCCTCACTTCCAAAGTCCCGCCCCCCGTCCGGACCTACCATGCCTCGTGTCCTACGTGATACAGGTAAGTGTTGAGTGGGAGTGCTGTGATATTATAGGGGGCGGCAGTGTAATATTGATATGGGGGGATCCTGTGACATGGGGGGAGTCTGTGACATGGGGGGATCCTGTGACGTGGGGGGATCCTGTGACGTGGGGGGATCCTGTGACGTGGGGGGATCCTGTGACGTGGGGGGATCCTGTGACGTGGGGGGATCCTGTGACGTGGGGGGATCCTGTGACGTGGGGGGATCCTGTGACGTGGGGGGAGTCTGTGACACGGGGGGAGTCTGTGATATGGGAGTCTGTGATATGGGGGGATCTGTGATGGGGAGTCTGTGATGGCAGAGTCTGTTATGGGAGATCTGTGATATGGGGGGGGATCTGTGATATGGGGGGGATCTGTGATATGGGGGGGATCTGTGATATGGGCGGGATCTGTGATATGGGGGGAGTCTGTTATGGGGGGATCTGTGATATGGGGGAGTCTGTTATGGGGAAGTCTGTGATAGGGGATCTGTGCTAGGGGATCTGTGATGGCAGAGTCTGTTATGGGAGATCTGTGATATGGGGAGATCTGTGATATGGGGAGATCTGTGATATGGGGAGATCTGTGATATGGGGAGATCTGTGATATGGGGAGATCTGTGATATGGGGAGATCTGTGATATGGGGAGATCTGTGATGAGGGGATGTCTGTGATGAGGGGATGTCTGTGATGAGGGGATGTCTGTGATGAGGGGATGTCTGTGATGAGGGGATGTCTGTGATGAGGGGATGTCTGTGATGAGGGGATGTCTGTGATGAGGGGATGTCTGTGATGAGGGGATGTCTGTGATGAGGGGATGTCTGTGATGAGGGGATGTCTGTGATGAGGGGATGTCTGTGATAGGGGATCAGTGATGGGGAGATCTGTGATAAGGGGGGATCTGTGATGGGAAGTCTGTTATGGGGGGATCTGTGATGGCAGAGTCTGTTATGGGGGATCTGTGATATGGGGGGATCTGTGATGGCAGAGTCTGTTATGGGGGATCTGTGATATGGGGGGATCTGTGATGGGGGAGTCTGTGCTATGGTGGGGGACTGATATGGGGGAGTCTGTGCTATGGGGGATCTGTGATGGTGGGATCTGTGATATGGGGGGATCTGTGATGGCGGAGTCTGTTATGGGGGTATCTGTGATGGGGGAGTCTGTTATGGGGGGATCTGTGATGGCGGAGTCTGTTATGGGGGATCTGTGATGGGGGAGTCTGTGCTATGGGGGGGGACTGATATGGGGGGATCTGTGATGGGGGAGTCTATTATGGGGGAGTCTGTTATGGGGGGGATCTGTGATGGCGGAGTCTGTTATGGGGAAGGTCTGTGATGGGGGAAGTATGTGATATGGGGGAGTCTGTTATGGGGGGAATCTGTTATGTGGGGCTTTGTGATGGAGAGGAGTTTGTGTTGGGGGGATCTGTCATGGGAGGGCTTTGTTATGGGGTGAGTCTGTGATGGGGAGGGGGGGTCTGTGATTGGGAGTGGTTCTGTAATGAGGGGAGTCTGTGAAATACTGATAAGTTTATATTGATTACAATTGTTCTTTATTTTAAATATTGTACTGTTTTTTTTCCTGTTTTTTTTTTTTTATGCACTACAAATAAGATGTGTGCATAGGAATTAGTTCATATTTTTTTTAAACTATAGTGCGGCCCCCCAATAGTCTGAGGGACCGTGAACTGGCCCCCTGTCTAAAAAGTTTGAGGACCCCTGCTTTAGACATTTAACAAGTATACATATTAGGAGTTTTGGCTTTCCTCTGACTTCACTAGCTGCATGCCTATTCCAGGTCAGTTGTTCAAAGTATTGAGGACAGAAACCTCTGAATCTGAAGGTGGTCAGCAATAACAACCTTCATATTTCTCTAAATACAGTTTAACAGCAATTGAGCAAATTTGAAATATGTTTTTAGGCAGTTAAAGGAGAACTAAACCCTCCTATTCTATGCAGCTAAGGAAGCAGCCATCTTAGTCTCTGATCTGCAATTGCCATGGTGTTGCACACAGTTAAATGGGTTAGTTTGGTTTGACTTTTTAAAGTAGGAACTAAAGGGAGTGAGGGAGGGTTATAATCCCGGTCAGGTTTTTTTTTTTTTGCCAGCTGTGTCACATTGGGGGGGTATTTCCTTTCACTTCCTGTCCCATAGCCAAAACAGGAATTGATGGGAAACCCCTTCAAAGCGAAGGAATGGTTGTCACTATGGTCAACAGAACTGCATCCCCAATTCCTAAAAGGTTGGGATGCTGTGTATATCCATAAACACAGAATGCAAATCTCATAAACCAATTGTTTTTTCACAATAGAAAATACAAAACATAAAATATTTAAATTGAAAAAATTTACCATTTTAAGAAAAAATAAGGTAATTTTGAAATTGATGGCAGCAACGCATCTCAAAAACGTTGGGACAGGGCCATGTTTGCCACAGTCTAGCATCCTTTTTTTTTTTTTTTCTTTTAACAAGTGTTACTAAACCTAAAAACATTAATGCATTGTTTGTACTAACGACTCACTGTGGATATACGTCGCTACTTTGACGTTAAATACCATTGTCATGGCAGCATATAGCTGCCATAACCCCGGTATTTTTATTTGCGGCGGGCGGTCCACTTTACGATAAGTGGTCTCTGCAGCGAATACACCGCAAGATCACTTTTATGAGCGGTGGGAGAGGTGCCCCGCTGCTTACCAGAGCCGTTGGAAGCAGCGGAGACGATCCGGTTCTGTGGCCTGATGTGCAGGAAGGCGAGTGAGGGCATGATGGAAAAGGGGAAAAAATACTTTTTTTCTTTTGCTTTGAAGTGTAAATGTAAATCTTTAGAGCAAGAGCAATAGTTCTAGCACTAGACCACCTCTGTAACTCAAAACTGGTAACCTGTACACATTTTGAAACGTTGCCTATGGAGATTAAGTGCCAAAGTTTGTCGCCATTCCACGAGCAGGTGCAATTTTGAAACATGACATGTTGGGTATCAATTTACTCACGTAACAATATCTTTCACATCTTTCAATATAGAAAAAAAATTCAGCTAACTTTTACTGTTCTTTTTTTTAATTCAAAATTGTATTTTTTCCAAAAAAAATTGCGTTTGTAAGGCTGCTGCGCAAATACGGTGTGACAAAGTATTGCAACAATCTCCATTTTATTCTCTAGGGTGTCTGAAAAAATAGGATTTTTTAAAACAGCTTACCTGTAAAATCCTTTTCTTTCGAAGGACATCACGGGACACAGAGCCACAGTCATTACTGATGGGTTATATAGGTATCACTGGTGATTGGACACTGGCACACCCTATCAGGAAGTTCAACCCCCTATATAATCCCTCCCCCTTGCAGGGATACCTCAGTTTTGTAGCCAAGCAATATAGTGTATTAGAAGAGGGGAGGGACCTCTGTGTCCCGTGATGTCCTTCGAAAGAAAAGGATTTTACAGGTAAGCTGTTTTAAAAAATCCTATTTTCTTTCTCGAACATCACGGGACACAGAGCCACAGTAATTACTGATGGGATGTCCCAGAGCAATGCTACCTGAGGGGGGGGAACCACGACCAAGTAGGGTGCAATCAGACCTGAGGACCCTGTACCGCTGCCTGCAGCACACTACGCCCAAAGGCGATATCCTCCTGCCTTCTCACATCCACCTGATAGAATCTGGTGAATGTATGAACTAAAGACCAGGTTGCGGCCTTGCAGATTTGAGCCATAGAGGCCTGGTGATGCACTGCCCAAGAAGCACCAATAGCCCTTGTGGAATGTGCCCTGATCTGAAATGGAGGAATCTTCTGTTTCAAACCGTAAGCTTGAATGATCAACTGTCGAATCCATTTAGAAATGGTAGCTTTTGACGCTGCCTGTCCTCTGTTGGGACCCTCTGGCAGCACAAACAAAACATCCGTCTTGCGGATCTGAGCAGTTGCCCCTAGATAGGCCTTAACTGCTCTTACTACATCCAACGAATGTAGAGATCTCTCTTCCGGAGAACAGGGATCTGGAAAAAAGGAAGGTAGGACAATGTCTTGGTTTAAATGAAAATCAGAAACCACCTTCGGTAAAAAACTAGGATGAGGGCGTAGTACCACTCTACCCCTGTGTATAATCAAATAAGGCTCCTTACAAGAAAGAGCTGCTAATTCTGATACTCTTCTAGCAGAAGAGATGGCCACCAGAAAAATTAATTTCCTTGTCAACAAGACCAAAGGAATCTGACTTATTGGTTCAAAAGGCTGTTTCTGTAACACAGGCAGGACCAAGTTCAAGTCCCAGGGGTTTAGGGGGGCTTTAACCGGAGGGTTAAGACGCATCACCCCCTGCATAAAGTTTCGGACCAAAGAATGCGAAGCAAGTGGCCGCTGAAATAATACTGATAAAGCAGAGACCTGGCCCTTGATGGTACTCAAGGCCAGCTTCATCTCTAATCCTAATTGTAGAAAATCAAGAATTCTACCTATGACATATTTCCTGGGATGCCAACCTCTGGATTCACACCAGGTTATATAAGCTTTCCAGACTCTATGATAAATCATCCTGGAAGCTGGCTTCCTTGCATTAATCAAGGTAGATATGACAGGACCTGAGAGCCCACGACTCTTCAGAACGTGGGTCTCAATAGCCAAACCGTCAAATTTAGCGTTTGTAAGGCAGGATGGAACACTGGACCCTGAGATAACAGGTCTGGGTGTACCGGTAGGGTCCACAGGGAACCTACCGTCATCCTTACTATTTCTGCATACCAAGTCCTTCTGGGCCAAGCGGGGGCCACCAGAAGTACCGACTTCCTTTCCTGCCTGATCCTGCGAAGGAGTCGTGGTAATAGCAGAATAGGCGGGAATGCGTAAATCAGTGAGAACCGATGCCACGGAATCACCAACGCATCCGTCCCGCATGCAAGAGGATCTTTTGTCCTTGCCACAAATCTGTCTATCTTTTTGTTGAATCGGGGTGCAAAGAGCTCTACATCTGGAACCCCCATCTTTGTCATATGGCCCAAAAGACGTCGGGATGCAGAGACCATTCCCCTGGAAGTAACTGCTGGCGACTTAGTCCGCCTGCCAATTCTCTATTCCGGGATGAAAACTGCCGATATGCATGGCACATGCATCTCTGCCCAGACTAAGATCTGGTTCACCTCCTTTTGAGCAGCTCGGCTCCGGGTGCCTCCCTGTTGATTGACATAAGCCACTGCTGTGGCATTGTCGGACTGGATCCTGACCGGACAACCCTGTAGCCTGATCGTCCAGGCTTTTAGAGCTAGATGTATCGCCCGGATCTCCAGAATGTTGATGGGTAAGGTCCTCTCTGTCTTGGACCATACCCCTTGGACCGCAGCCTGTTCCAGAACTGCTCCCCAACCTGACAGACTGGCATCTGTTGTTACCACCGTCCAGGTAACCGGTAGAAAGGATTTCCCCTTCTGCAGGTTTTCGGGTATGAGCCACCAATTGAGGCTCTGACGCACCGCATGCGACAGGTGCATCGGAAAGTCTAATGCCTGAACTTTCTTGTTCCAGGTCGACAGAATACTGTGTTGCAGCATTCTTCAGTGAAACTGAGCATAGGGAACTGCTTCGAATGAAGACACCATCTTCCCTAGTAGCCTCATACAAAGGCGGAATGAGGGACCCTTCTTGGTCCTTACTGCCAGAATAAGCTCTCTCAAAGCAGCGATCTTTGCCTGGGGTAGAAATATTTTCTCCTGGCTTGTATCTATAATCAGACCTAAATACTCCAGTCTTCTTACTGGTTTTAGGAAAGACTTTTCTAAGTTGAGGATCCAACCCAGGTGTTCTAGATACCTGACTGTGGTCCTCAAGTTTCCATTCAAAGAGGCTACCGACCGGTCTATCAAGAGCAAAACAAGAGGGGGGAAGAGGGGGATTGGGACTTTAAATGAGGCACAAAAAGTGCCTCCATCCCTATATGCGAAATATAAATAAGGATTGGGACTTTAAGTGAGGTCATGGAAAACGTGCAGGTAACTAGGGTGGCAATACACTTAATTAATCAAGTAACATGCAAAAAAACACATCACACTAGAACCACATAGGAAAGGACATCGTAATACATATCATTTCATAAATCACAACACATGTATTTGTGTATAAGCGATTGGCATCAAGGGTACATCCAGCTTGGCGCCACACAGTGGTCTCGTAGACGAATTGATGCATGTACAGAAATTACATAATATGTATAAATATCAATACCACAGCACAACGGAGGAAATAAGTATTAATATTAAAATGTAAAAAACCATAAATAGTTCTGGAGATGTTATATTGTAGAACATATATTTGTATCCCGAAAGCCCGACGCGTTTCGTGTAGACACACTCATCAGGGGCCAGATGATCAGGGATTTCTAAAAAATACAACATATAGTGAGTCTAACTGCTAGCTCAAAATAACAGAAAAAAGGGGGGGTGATACACCCAAAATACTTACATAAGAGCAGTGCAATGGGGCATGGTGAGTACAAAGCCAGGGCCGAGAAGTATCTCCCCCGGGAGCTGAAGTGCAGCGGAATGCGCGCTGGTGGATCGGGCATACACAGCCCCCCCCCCCCAAAAAGGAAAGAAAAACAGCGTGGGAACCACAGGGTTGTTTTCAAAAGGGGTGCCAGTATGGACTGCCTGGGAGAGAGAAAAATTTGAAAAAATAAATGAAAAATAAAAAATAATAAAAATGAAACATTGTATCAGAATATAATAATGTTGGTACAATAGACCAATAATGTCTGTCTGGTGAAGCACGGGTGTCTATGCAAAAAAATGTGTACATATATTAAGAAAACATGACCACATCCAACCATAGTGGGTTGTGGTATGTATAAGGATAAAAAAGAAAAAGAAGATGAAGCAACCAGCAGAGACAAACCCGTATTTAAACAGCATAGAGAGAGAAGAGAGAAAAATTTGAAAAAATAAATAATGAAAAATAATAAAAATGAAACATTGTATCAGAGTATAATAATGTTGGTACAATAGACCAATAATGTCTGTCTGGTGAAGCACGGGTGTCTATGCAAAAAAATGTGTACATATATTAAGAAAACATGACCACATCCAACCATAGTGGGTTGTGGTATGTATAAGGATAAAAAAGAAAAAGAAGATGAAGCAACCAGCAGAGACAAACCCGTATTTAAACAGCATAGAGAGAGACTGATTAGTAGAGATCTTGAAAAAATAGCCATTTATGGACTTACATGCATCCCAGGCAGGAAAGAGGCACAGGTCATCTAGGTATGCTATGACAGCTATACCCTGAGCCCTTAATCTGGCCAGAGGAGGAGCCAAGATCTTTGTGAACACTCGAGGTGCAGTGGCTATCCCGAAAGGCAGAGCCACAAACTGGAAATGGCGCCCTCCTACCTCGAAGAGCAGAAACTTCTGATGAGCAGGAAAAATGGGCACATGCAGATATGCATCTTTGATGTCTATCGATGCCAGAAATTCTCCTCCCTGCAGGGTGGGAACTACTGTTCGAATTGATTCCATGTGGAAAGATTGAATCCTTAGGAAACGGTTCAGATCCCTTAAGTCCAGAATGGGCCTGACACCCCCATTTGGCTTTTGGACCGTAAAAAGGTTGGAATAGAAGCCCAATCCCTGGTCCTTTGCGGGAACTATCATAATGACCTCCTGCGACAAAAGTCGCTCTAACGCTAGAAGGAGCGACTGCTTCTTCTCTGGGTCTCTGGGGACACTTGATCTGAGGAACCGAGGAGAGGGGAATTCCTGAAACTCCAGCTTGTACCCTAAGGTTACCGTGGAGATTACCCATCTGTCCTGGAAATCCTCCTGCCAGAGCTCTGAGAACTGTCGCAGTCTTCCCCCCACTCGAGTGAGCGGGGGCGCCCCCTCATGCAGAGGTCTTAGTGTTTTGCCTAGTAGGCTTCTTTCCCCAGGACTTCTTTTGTTCCTGGGGTTGACTCTTGTCTCTGGACCCCGATGGAGGCGGCCGTCGAGACTGCCTGGAGGCTGAAGCCCCCGGCGCTGGGGAAAGAGTCAGTTTGAAAGAGGGACGCTTACTCTTCTTCTTGACAGGTAAGAGAGTGCTTTTCCCACAAGAGATTCTCTTGATATAGTTATCCAAGTCCTCTCCAAACAACCTTGCACCACGAAATGGAAACCCAGCCAGTAGCTTCTTACATGGTGCTTCGGCTGACCAATTTTTCAACCATAGGATTCTACGTATATGCACCAACCCCAGTGAAAGACGGGAGGTTTGCACGATAGAAGCTCTAATGGCGTCAACCACAAAGCATAAGGCCGCTGGAAGGTTAGCAAACCCCTGGGCCTGCTGTTCAGGTAATACTTTGATGACCTGCTTAACATGGTCTCTTAAGTATTGACAGACTCCAATCGCTGCTACTGCAGGTTGGGCCACTGATCCTGCTAAGGAGAAAACATCCTTCAATAGGGATTCCATCCTTTTATCTACAGGATCCCTGAGCATCTGAGCATTGTCTACAGGACAAGTCAGGCTATTATTTACGGAGGAAATGGCGGCATCAATAGCCGGAATTCCCCACATTTTAATAAACTTTTCTTCCATCGGATAAAGTGTTGAAAACTTTCTCAGCGGAAAAAAACGTTTGTCTGGGTGATCCCACTCAGAATAAATGAACTTTTCAAGTAAAGTATGAACAGGAAAAGCATGTGCTGCTTGGAAAGGTTTCAGTGACCCCAAAGCAGAAGAGGATTCTTTAGCAGTTTCAGGTATGGGCAACTTAAATGTGGAGCGGACCAATCCAGTGAGGATCTGCACTAAGACTTTCTCCTCTTGGGAAGTCGCAGAGGGTTCCTCTCCACCTGATTCCTCCGAAGAGGAATCATCCGTCCCATCAGGGTTCGACAAACCCCGGGCGCCAGGTCGCATTGGCGACTAGAATTAGCGACCTGGCGCCTGGGGCGGCACAGCTGGGGTATCCTGTGTCCGTTTGACACCCCCCCCTCCCGGCGCGATCGCGATGGGCCGCGCCGGTAATTGAGGCCCCGGCTTTGCGGCCTACTGCAGTCCTATGGTTCCTTCTGCAATCAGGCGCCCTCTGGTGGTGGCCGTTGGTATGACAAGACATCCATCAATGCTAATGGAGCTTTCCCTACCTGTTTTCACTGCCCGCTCATCTCCTTCCCTTTACTTAGAACCCCCAAACATTATATATATTTTTTATTCTAACACCCTAGAGAATAAAATGGCGGTCATTGCAATACTTTCTGTCACACCGTATTTGCGCAGCAGACTTACAAGCGCACTTTTTTTGGGAAAAAATACTTTTTTTAATAAAAAAAATAAGAAAACAGTAAAGTTAGCCCAATTTTTTTTATATTGTGAAAGATAATGTTACGCCGAGTAAATTGATTCCCAACATGTCACGCTTCAAAATTTCGTCCGCTCGTGGAATGGCGACAAACTTTTACCCTTTAAAATCTCCATAGGCAACGTTTAAAAATTTCTACAGGTTGCATGTTTTGAGTTACAGAGGTGGCCTAGGACTAGAATTATTGCTCTCGCTCTAACGATCGTGGTGAAAACTCACGTGTGGTTTGAACACCGCTTTCATATGCGGGCGCTACTCACATATGCGTTTGCTTCTGCAAGCGAGCTCGGCGGGACGGGGCGCGTTTAAAAAATTTTTTTTTTTCTTATATATTTTACTTTTTATTTTTACACTGTTTAAAAAAAAAAAATTGTGTCACTTTTATTTCTATTATAAGGGATGGGGCACATTTAAAACATTTTTTTTTCTTATTTATTTTAACTTTTATTTTTTCACTGTTCTTTAAAAAAAAAAAAAAAAAAAAAAGTCACTTTTATTCCTATTACAAGGAATGTAAAAATCCCTTGTAATAGAAAAAAAGCATGACAGGACCTCTTAAATATGAGATCTGGGGGTCAAAAAGACCTCAGATCTCATATTTACACTAAAATGCATTAAAAAAAAATAAAAAAAATTGTCACCTGAAAAAAATAAAATGTCCCTTCAAGAGCTATGGGTGGAAGTGACGATTTGACGTCGCTTCCGCCCTACAATGACTCGGAGATGGGCGAGGGGGCCATCTTCCTCTCACTCGTCTCCATGTCAGGCCAGGGACAGATCCGGATCGCCTCCGACGTTACCGACTGCCACGGTAAACGGTGAAGGGCACCAGAGCGCGGCGGTAGGGGGGGGGTCCTCTCCTGCCGCCGATAAAAGTGATCTTGCTGCGAATCTGCTGCAGAGACCACTTTTATCTGAAAGAGAACCGCCGGCTCTTGAAGATGATACCAGGGTTATGGTAGCTAGCTGCTACCATAACAACGGTATTTCTCTTCAAAGACAGGACGTATATAGTCATCCTGCGGGAAGGAAGTGGTTAATTAAAATGAATTTATTATTTGTCATCTCCCTGCTTGGCCCCTTTCACACGGGCTGTCTGATCAGGTTCGCCTGTCAGTTTTTCAGGCGGACCTGATTGGATCCTTAGCGGGAATATGGTGGTCTTGTGTCCCTGCATGGCAGGAAATAAAAGCAGTCACATTCGTTCTAGTCGTCTCTGTGTAAATTTAAGATTGGTTAATTCTTATATTGAAAATAAAGCTGTCGGTTGTTTAACCGCTTGCTATCCGCGCTATAGCCGAATGACGGCTACAGCGCGGACCTGCATTCCCGGGAGGCCGTCATATGACGGCCTCCGCTGTGCACGTGCCCTGCGCGCGCCCTGCAGGGCGCGCGTGGAGCGTGCTGTGATCACCGAGTCACTGAGACTCGGGTGATCACCGATCCGTGTAAGGGGCCGGTCCCGGCCCCTTACCATGTGATCAGCTGTCAGCCAATGACAGCTGATCACATGATCAAAACAAAAGCTCGGTAATCGGTTTTTTTTTCTCCTCACACTGACAGTGCGAGGAGAAAAAAAAGCCGATCACCGGCTCAGCAGCAAGGGACATCGGTCCCGAAGAGGAGGAGGCAATAATGCCTCAATTGTGCCACCAGTACCCCCTGCCAGTGCCACCTTACATTGCCACATCAGTGCCCACAGTGCCCACCAGTGCCACGTATCAATGCCCATAAGTGCTACCTATCAATGCCTACAGGTGCCACCTATCAATGCCCACCATTGCCACCTAACAATGCCCACCAGTGGTGCCAATCAGTGACACCTAGCAGTGTACAAGATCAGTGCCCATTATTGCCACCCATCAGTGCCCATCACTGCCACCTATCAGTGCCCATTGGTGCCGCCTCATCAGCGTACATCAATGAAGGAGAAAAATTACCCTTTTAAAAAATTTTATAACAAAATATAAAAAATAAATTTTTTTTTTAAAAATTCGGTCTTTTTAAATTTTTTTTAACAAAAAATAAAAATCGCAGAGGTGATCAAATACCACCAAAAGAAAGCTCTATTTGTGGGGAAAAAATGATAAAAATTTCATTTGGGTACAGCGTTGTATGACCGCGCAATTGTCATTCAAAGTGCGTCAGCGCTGAAAGCTGAAAATTGGTCTGGATAGGAGGGGGGGTTTAAGTGCCCGGTAAGCAAGTGGTTAAAAAAAAAAAAAACCTGGCTCCTAACTTTTTTAGCTGGCTCCTAGATTCCAAGCAAATTTGTCAAGCCCTGCGTCCCATCCCGATCCTCTGAAAGGGATTCATCTCCTTTATCCCAGAGCTCCTCTTCCTGAGGGTCTTGGGGAACAGAGGAAAGCCTGGTGCGTTTTCTTCCACTGAGTGAAGACTTAATCACGGCCATTAATCTTTCCTCTAGACCATTAATGGTTGAGGAAAAAACCTCTTGTGTAATATATACAGAGGCTGAAGTGCCAGAAGCAGGTGTAGCCCCTGACCCCGATGGCTCTCCCTGGCTAGCCGTCCCTGGCCCATCTTTAGGGGGGGGAGGATGCTGCCGACAGGGGGCCCTCAGAACCTGAACGAGATCCCCTAGTGTCTCTGGTTCCTGGGGTGCTTGAACCTCTTCTACCCATAGTGCAAAGCAACAAGGTGTGAGGTATACAAATGAACACTGCCTGCTGAGCGATGTAGTCTGGCTAAAAGCCTTGCTACCCAATGCTCAGTCCGGTGTTACTTCAGTAAATGCTGCCTAGGAGAATGCCTGTGTCCCACCTTACATGCGACCGTCAGCTCTGTGTCTCTCAGAAAGCTGTGTGCACCTGTACAGAGTGCCTCTAATAGCCTGCAGCTGGCCTGAGTGGGAGTCTAAGCACCTGTGCTGACGTCCCCCCCCCCCCCCCCGAGTTTTGAAAAAACTAGCGCTTCCCGCGCTGGCCGACTCTCCTGTCATGCTTCTGGAGGAAGGCTGGGAGAGGGGGGGGAGGGGAGAGGCTGGTAGCAAGATTTGCCTGAACGGCTATATTCAGAGATGGTGGCCATTAGGCCGCAGAGCCCGGGTGGTATAACCACTTTCTAGACCCCTGTGGCCCCTCTCTAGCCTGGGGGGGGGGGGGGGACATTCAACCATGAGAAATCCCCCCTTCCATCTTACCTTGCAGCCGGCCTGAGACGCTGGGATACATGTGCAGCGATGGAAAACACTGAGACAGACAGTCAGCATGTGAAAGTTTGTGCTCTTGGCAGCCCCCGGTGGTCACAATAGGCATAGCATGCATTTACCTTAAAGGAGAAAAGCCACTAGAACTCAAAAATTCTGTGGAATCTCCTCTTACCTTATCCAGCCGCAGGGTGCTGTTTACACAGACCCAATCTTCACCTCTCACGGTGGGCTCCGTTTGAAAAAACAGTCAGAGACTGGGGCCCCCTACGAATAGGGGGATCCAACAGTTCTGGGACCGTAAAGCACCTCGCCAGAAATTAGGAAGTTTAAAGACATTTTCTGATCTGCGGGGTCCAGCTCTCTAAAAAGAGAAGCGTTACGGGTAAAACCTTGTTTCTTTGGACACGAGGCCCGGGTACCATTCAATTCGGCCATGAAAAGACACTTTGAATGGATCCGGTTCGCCTGGCTTGCCCCAGTATAGGATTTTAGGATATTCCCTTTGGAGCTCAGCACAGGACATCTTTACACGTCCATCACCTAAGACACTGGCGTAAAAACTGAGGTATCCCTGCAAGGGGGAGGGATTATATAGGGGGTTGAACTTCCTGATAGGGTGTGCCAGTGTCCAATCACCAGTGATACCTATATAACCCATCAGTAATTACTGTGGCTCTGTGTCCCGTGATGTTCGAGAAAGAAAAATATATATATAATGTTTGGGGGTTCTAAGTAATTTTGCTAGCAAAAACAAATAAAAATGATTTTAACTTGTAAACAACAAGTGTCAAAAATAGGCTTGGGCCTTAAATGGTTAAAAAACGTTCTCAGTTTCTCTGTGTCTGTGCCCCCCCCCTGCATCTTTTTTCTCCCCTTCCTCTTCACACAACTTTCAAGAAGCAGCAGGAGCCATTGTTTGTTTTAATAAATAAATCTTTGACTTTAACCGCTTCAGCCCCGGAAGAATTTACCCCCTGTCTGACCAGAGCACTTTTTACGATTCGGCACTGCGTCGCTTTAACTGACAATTGCGCGGTCGTGTGATGTGGCTTCCAAACAAAATTGATGTCCTTTTTTACCCACAAATAGAGCTTTCTTTTGATGGTATTTGATCGCCTATGGTTTTTATTTTTTGCGCTTTAAACAAAAAAATAGCGACAATTTTGAAAAAAAATGCATTCTTTTTTTACTTTTTGCTATAATAAATATCCCCAAAAAATATTTAAAAAAATGTTTTTTTCCTCAGTTTAGGCCGATATGTATTCTTCTACATATGTTTGGTAAGAAAAAAATCGCAATAAGCATTTATTGATAGGTTTGCGCAAAAGTTATAGCGTTTAAAAAAATAGGGGATAGTTTTATGGCATTTTTATTATTAATTTTTTTTTTTTTTACTAGTAATGGCGGCGATCAGCCATTTTTATGGTGACTGCGACATTATGGCGGACACATCGGACATTTTTGGGACCATTGTCATTTATACAGCAATCAGTGCTATACAAATACACTGATTCCTGTGTAAATAACACTGGCAGTGAAGGGGTTAATCACTAGGGGGCTAGGGAGGGGTTAAGTATGTCCTGGGGCGTGTTACTAACTGTGGGGGACGTGGCTACGTGTGACACGTCACTGATCTCGATGACAGGGAGCAGAGATCAGTGACACTGTCACTAGGCAGAACAGGGAGATGCTTGTTTACATTAGCATCTCCCCCTGCGTCCTCTCCGTGAGGCGATCGCGGGTATGCCCGTGGCGATCGAGTCCACGGGACCCACGACCCGACTCACTGAGCTTTCGGCTGGCGCGTGCGCAATGGCACGGCGGCAAATTCCAAGGGACGTACGGGTACGCCCATTTGCCCAGCTACGCCATTCTGCCGACGTACATCTGCCAACACTCTGTAAAGTGAGGAAAGCAGTTGCTGGCGTTTTTGGAAAGGAATGTTTCATTCTTACCTGATTTAGGATTCTAACTGCTTAACAGTCCTGGCACTTCTTTGTTGTCCCATGGGGCATTGCAAGGCTGACAGTTACAAGCATGACTCCTGCAGGCAGAGGCACGATGGGACTTTTATGTCCCCAACAGCTGGAGGGCCCCCAGTTTGACACCCCTGCTGTAGAGGATGATATAGTTAGTCTTGGCAATGTTATGTTAAACGATATTCTGAAATTGGTGGGCTTAGAAGTAGAAGGTCCGAAGCAAAAGGAAGGATCTGAAAGGGCTAACAGATCTTATACATAAGGCAGGGGATATGCCATAGCGTGTGCTTGTAGAAAATAGCAAAGGAACCCCTTCACTCAGTAGCTGCTCCAATGTATTCTTTGAAGGAGTTGTCAAAAAGCATGCCATCAAAGGGCACCTGTCCTGAACCGGGTCTGTCCCCTAGGTTTTAAAGCCTAAGTCCAGGTTTCTTTTGACTTCAATTAGTTTGTTTGGACCAAGCTGGTTGAACTATTTGCTTCAATAATACATGCGCCAGTTGGAGCATGGTATAAACTATATGTAGCATCAGCTACATCCAGTATGCAGCGCTGTGTCCTCCCATCAGAATCGGGACTTCCCATTCTCCTCCTGGGAAAATATCGAGATGCTCTGAGTGCTGCTCAACCAATCACAGAAAGTATTTGATTTTATCAATAAGTACAAGGCTACCTCTGATTGGTTGAGGTGGAGCTTGTGATATTGTTTCTCCAACTCAGCCAGTCAGGGAAACCCTGTCCACAGTCTAGGCTTTGTCCAACACAGTGGTCATAATAAGGAGTCTTTATAGTCTCGGTGGCATAGGAATGGACCAGAATAGCACCCTGCGACTTACACGTGTTGGACATGTGCCAAGGTGAGCCCCGAACACAATAATTCAGTGCCTGAAACAACCATTACTGGTTGATCCTGAGATCATGAAGTCCAGGTATGGTTCCTAAGGTGTACTTGAGGCTTATAAAGCTGGAACCTGCTAGTGAGCCATGAGGCAGTCAGAGAGTGGGTGGAGTTGTATGGAACCACTAGGGGCAAGCTCAGCAAAGCTTTTGCCAGCGTCCAGTTACCTAACTATTGTGGCATATAACCCATGGTGTATGAATTTATTCCTCTGTCCTAGACGAGCGTTTTACCTCTATGGTAACCTGATGGTCTGAAGTCATGTCTTCATTATAAGTTGCAATAGATTTTCTCACTTGCCGACCAAAACATTCAACTTTTTATCCATTTAAATCTTAATAATGACGCAACAGATCTTTCAGTCATGAGTAGGCAAAACAAATGTCTTGTTGCAAGGATGATCACAAAAGTAAAGTCATGGGGCAGTATTTAAGAAGGTTGTAAAGGTTGTATTGTGAGGTGAAAGTTATTGTTCAAGATCAGTATTTATCAACCATTAAAGCCTCTTGCACACAGCGGTACTGATCTGGATATATAGTTGCATTGTTGTCTATGGACCCATACGCACAATTGTGTAAAGATGAGTAATACAGAGCCATAAGACATAAATAGGAAGTTTTACGTGCAGTAATCTACACTTGTATGTATTTTTACGCACTTAACTACACATACATTGCAATAATGGCAATGAAGAAGAATTTTATGCTTATGTGCATTTATGAAACCTTTTGCTCAGGATCTTTTTGTCAAGATCCTGAGTATAAACAACAGTAAATTCTTACGTCCGTGTGCAACTGGCCTAAAGAGGTATGTACCTTTACCCATATCTATATAAGGGTCCACTGCTAGCCACAATGTGAAACAAGTCTCTTCTGGATACAATTGCCACTGTATACATGACAATGTCTATTGTGTAGTTTCACCCGCTTCCTTACCTTGATGTTGGTGGGGAAGAGGTTCAAATTTGCTTGGCCTACTCCATTTGCTGCCCTCCAAGACAACCAATCCAGTGGGAATACTGCTCTTCCCAAACAGTGAAGCATTTGGAAGTGTACACCTTGCTAATTCTTAATAGCCACCACTAGTGTACATATAATCCTACAGGAGCACAGACACTTAAGTGATTTGTAAAGTGTTTTTTTTTTTTTTTTATTATTATAAAAAGCAAAATTTCTTATTAACCAACTTATTATAGTGCTAAATATATCTAAAAAAAAAATTCTTACAATACAAACCCCATCGGTGCCCACACTCAAAGGTTGCTATTGAACACCTATGCACTGACACACAAGTGACAGGGAGCTCTGCCCAATGTTGATTGGATGCTCATCACATAATTCAATATGCATTGGTTTATTTTTGTGGATTACATTGGTATACTCTGATTTTTGCTTTGCACTTTTAAGTGCGGCACGGATATTTAAATAAAAAAAAAATACAAATAACATTTCATACTTATCTGCTCTGTACAATGGTTTTGCATGGTGTGCCATTACAGGAAGCCGCTTCCTACGATAGAACATGTGCAGGCTCAATACCAAGCTGTACTCTGTCCATTACACAGTGTGGCTCAGCCCTGCCTCCCATCACTGGATTTGATTGACAGCAGCAGGAGTGCTACTCTCACCAAGTCCAGTGAGGAGGGAGGTAGAGAGAGCAATGCCAGATTGAGATTGAGCTCAGGTGTGTATGATGGGGGCTGTTTTTTTTTTGTTTTTTTAACCTTCATTAAAAAGGAAAAAAAAACTGACCCCTTCAGCTGTGTGCATATAATGAATCCCTCAGGTTATAGATTGTGGTGCTTTTATGTGGTTAGTTGTAGACAAAATATTGTCTTTTTTCTGTTCACAGCTGAAACAACAAATAGAGGAACGTGTACAGAAACTAAATGTGGAGAAGAATAAAGTGCACAATTATATTATCCGCATTGAGGAGATTACTGCATCACTGGATGTCTTTTCTTTGCCCATGTTGTAAATAAAAACACCTTTGTAAAAATATGGTGTTTGCATTTGTTTTATTTCAAAATGTATGCTAATAAATGAATTTAATATGTTAGCAAGATCATCTCATTTTAGAAGTATAAAATTACTGAGCTACAGCTCCACTGATCATAGATTCACTTCCTGCTTACGCTCCACCTCCTCTTTTGCAGACACCCAACCAGAACAGTGGCGTTCTTTCATGTTGCTGCTTGTACCTACATCTGACCAGTGCGCTAAAGCTGCCGTATGGGGTAGCACTTCCCTGAGGTTGGCAGTGTCCCTCCAGTCGAAGTCCCATTATAAAATTGCTGGCAATAAAATAGAAGTTTCGCCCAGAAGGTATTAAAACATACGTAGTTACATATCCCCCAGAGTCTGGAAATCTTTCCTCCAGTGCCAAGGCATCCAGCCACACCTAATTGGGAAGGAGAGGAAAGAAGTGCAGAGTGAGACTAAGAGGGGAGCTGGTGTGAAGGGGCAGTAGGCATAGCGGATGAACTGGATCTGCAATGACTTCCATTGGTGCTGCCTGTGCACATGTCTTGACTTGCATAGAGATATAACTCTGAGTCTCCCAACCACCAAGCACGTATGAACAGCTTCTAGGGTATTCTCGGTTTCACATGATCCGTTTCACTGGTATTATTAGAGCGAGCCCATAGCCTCTCCAAAGTGGATTTTTTGTCCAGCGTTCAAGTTAAAGGTGAAATTCTTTGGTGCCTCAAATATTAATACTATCGTGGACCCAAGATTGAATTCTCCTAGCTGATCTCCTTTCCGCATCACAATTCCATCCTGATTATTGTTCGTTATATAGCTCATGTCATTATGTGAACCTTTGCTGTAACGAGGGCTGTTCGTCTGTAGATCCTGGAGCAGTAAAAAGAAACAAGCTCTGATTAACCTCACAAACCACTCAAATGTATATTCTCTGATATTAAATGTAATCAAACTGTTCACCGTGTACACACATTGACAGCCTTCGTTATACTATGTTTTTAATCAACTATAAGGTCATCTTGCCAAATTTAGTTCTCAAATCAAGTTTATTTTCTTGCTGGAATAGATTTTATTGTATGCTAAAGTCAAAACAATGTAGGGTATGTACATTAAGGGCCGGTTCCCACTGGTGCGATGTCTGACATCGGATGCGATTCGCACTGCAGTATAAATCACATGTGATTTCAACCATATAGTTTGGCTGAATTTGCATTTGGCCCAAACTCCCACAGGACCCTTTTTTGGTCCACAGCAGAATCAGATCCGATCCGAATTTGCAGTTTGCTTTACAATATGCAAACTGATTTGGGGTGTCATTAACTTTCAGTTGACACTCCCAGCAGTTCTCATAAGGTAGTGTGAACTGCCGCTGGGAGATATGCGATGCGGGAACCCACAGTGGATTTTGCAGGGTTCCGCATCGTTGCAGTGTGACCTGAGCCTAAAGTTTAACTCCAGTGACTGCTGCTGTTCATAAAGCTAGGTTGTCTCTACAAAAATACTGTGAACACTATTTAATGTCTTAGTCCTAGACCAATGTTTTTTTGTATATTGGTCTGTTATTGGCCCTATATCATGTCCATTGTTTGTTACTTTTTTATATATCTCTGATTTTGGAAAAAAAAAGTTGAACTCTAGGCAATGGGTGTAATCAGAGATGCAATGCATACTGTACAGGTGCATCAAAAAAAAAAAAAAAAAAATAGAATATCATCAAAAAGTTAATTTCAGTAATTCAATTCAGAAAGTGAATTTCATATTATATAGATTACACACAGAGTGATAGATTTCAAGCATTTCTGTTAATTTTGATGCTTATGGCTTACAGCCAGCAAAAACCCGAAATTCAGTATCTCAGAAAATTAGAATATTGTACACTCATGGTGTCACACACTAATCAGCAAATTAACTCAAAACGCCTGTAAAGGTTTCCTGAGCTGTTAAATGGTCTCGCTCTGGTTCAGTAGGTTACAAAATCATGGGGAAGACTGCTGAATTGACAGTTGTGCATACGAGAGTCCTTGACACCCTCCACAAGTGGGGCAAGTCACAAAGAGTCATTGCTAAAGAAGATGGCTGTTCAGAGTGCTGTATCCAAGCATATTAATGGAACATTGAGCGGAAGGAAAATGTGTGGTAGCAAGAAAAAAAAATGCACAACAGGGATAACTGCAGCCTTGAGAGGATTGTGAAGCAAAGGTCATTCAAGAGTTTGGGGTGGACTACAGCTGGTGTCAGTGCTTCAAGAGCCCCCACACACAGACGACGTATCCAGGACATGGGCTACAACTGTCGCATTCCTTGTGTCAAGCCACTCCTGAACCAGAGACAACATCAGAAGCGCCTTACCTGAGCTAAGGAGAAAAAGGGCTGGACTGACTGTTGTTCAGTGGACCAAAGTCAAATTTCAATTGAAAGTAAATTTTGCATTATATTTGGAAATCAAGGTCCCAGAGTCTGGAGCAAGAGTGGAGAGGCACAGAATCCAAGTTGCATGAGGTCCAGTGTGAAGTTTCTACAGTCAGTGACTATTTGGGGAGCCATGTCATTTGCTGGTGTGGGTCCACTGTGTTTTAACAAGTCCAAAGTCAGCCCAGCCCTCCACCAGGACATTCTAGAGCACTTTAGGCACCAGCCCACACTGCCAAATTTGCCAATACCTGGTTTAATGATTATGGTATCACTGTGCTTGATTGGCCAATAAACTCACCTGACCTAAACCCCATAGAGAATCTGTGGGGTATTGCCAGGAGGAAGATGCGACACCAAACTCAACAATGCAGACGAGCTGAAGGCCACTATCAAAGCAACTTGGGCTTCCATAACACCTCAGAATTTCCACAGGCTGATCGCTTCCATGCCACACCGCACTGATGCAGTAATTCATGCAAAAGGAGCCCCGACCAAGTATGGCGTGCATACTATACATGGACATACTTTTCAGTAAGCCAACATTTCTTTTTATTGGTCTTATATAATATTCTGAGATACTGAATTTTGTGTTTTCACTAGATGTAAGCCAAAATCATTAAATTAAAAAGAAAGCCATATGCTTTAAATATATCACTATGTGTAATGAATCTATAAAATATGAGTTTCACTTGAAATTTTGAATTGAATTACCGAAATAAACTTTATGACGATATTCAAATTTTTTGAGATGCATCTGTATATGGTAAACAGTTAAAAAAAAAAAAAATTAAAAAAAAAAAAAGGTACCTCTCAGGACACATATTAAGGAGCTGCACTCGCTCAAATGTTTTTGAATGTATATCAGGAATATAATGCATCACTGTCATGGATGAGGTAATATTGGAAGGATAAGGATGACAGCCCCACAGCACATACTTAAAAAACAGTTGGCAATGGAAGCTGCAAGAGTTCTTTTCTCAAAGGGCTCCTTTTAAAAGGTGGCCACATATTGCTGTATACACACACACACATACACTTTTTTTCATTATGTACAGCACCTAGCAGATAAAGCCACGGGGATCATAAACACAGTGTTAAACCAACAAGACTGTTTCTGAACCTGTACTTTGGTTATGTAATTTGATCTATTTAAAATTGAAATTAAGCTTGGCAATTTTTAAAGAAAAAGATACTTGCTCTTGTACATTACAATAATAGGTTGCTGCAGTCTTTCCAAAAGCCCTCTAATTATACTGACATTGGCACTGGATAGAGTGAAAGTAATCTGTGTAAAGCACCTGACTCTGCTAGCTTGCTACTGTACTTACTGTGTCTGAAATGTCTCCATATTTGTTTTACAAGGTTGTACAGTTCAAGATAACCTAATGCAACACTTACCCTGTCAAAATATATTCGTATAGAGCCAACATTAGTGGCTCCTACTGCTGTGAGCGAGAAGAACCCATGTTTCCAGCTCCCTGTGAGCACAACACGTTCATTATAACAGAACAATTCTTTTATCCAACGAGCAACTCCTGGATTCACGGACATGAGTGATCCTAAGAAAGCAATAGAGCAACAATTTATATTAAAGCACTTGGCCATAAAAAAAACAAAAGAGAGTGACAGCAAAAAAAAAACACAAGCGGTCTATCTTGTCTACCTTTTTTTCCTCCTATAAAACAGTCTTTTGTCCTTTGCGAAGCGTATAAAGTAAAAGAAAAAAAAAACTTGCAAAGGGTAACATGGGAAAGAACTCAAAATCTTATAAGCACTGTAGAAATGAGGAATTTTACCAAAACCTTTTCTAAGTGACTTCCATGACAGCCCAAAACTGAGAGACTATCCCCACCTACCTACAGGCACAGTAGGTAGAAAATACAAAATCAACCTACCATATTACCTTTCTTATAGTCTTTGGAATAGGATTACAAGAGTAGGGAATACAGTATCTTTTCACAAACCTGCAAAAATAGTATATGTTACTCAGTGTAAAATCCTGTTCTTATAGTTTGTTGAGTCATACAGAGTATTTCACCTTAGGGTTATACTCCTGCCTACAGGAGAATTGGACACTGGAAAATAAAATAAACTGTAGGCCAGCCCAGGATAATCCATCTTCTTATCAGCATGCCTGGTAGATGTATGCCAAGTTTTGTATTAAAAGTACCAAGAAGATTTTAAGGTAAGTACAAAAACCTATTTTATTTCTTGTCCATCGAGGAACACAGGAATTTTTTAAACTTTGGGAGGGACATCAAAAAGCAGTCTCAGGGGTGGGCAAAGCAGCAAATAGTCTTGCAAGTGTGAGAAACGGTTGATGTCAAAAAGCAACTCACAAAAGCTCTCACAGATCCAGTTAAGTCCGCATTGACAGGAAAGGGTGGAAACTGATCTGAGACCATAAGCTTGAAAGATGGTCTGTCTCAGCCACCCTCAGATGGTGAAACGATAAGCTGGTGCACCCTTATGACAAAAAGGGTACCTGTCTTTCTGAAATAAGCACTCTCACATCCTAACAATGGAGGGAAATTTTCTTCTGGTTAACGAGCTGGACAGAGGGACAGAACAACAATGTCCTACTGGTTTGAGGTGAAGGGCAGAGACTAGATTAGGCAAGGAGGTCTTTGGCCTCAACACCACCTTGTTGTAAAACCAAATGGGTTCCTTGCAGGATAAAGCTGCCAGTTCA
The DNA here is from genome assembly GCA_037952835.1 of Lithobates septentrionalis. Classification (NCBI taxonomy): domain Eukaryota; kingdom Metazoa; phylum Chordata; class Amphibia; order Anura; family Ranidae; genus Lithobates; species Lithobates septentrionalis. The sequence goes on from JBBDGP010001186.1 coordinate 2,159,947, forward strand.
GACACCCACCTAGCACGATGGCTGCACCGAATACCACTTTTGTGGGTTAGAGTA